>CM060904.1:852730595-853330595 GCA_030737815.1 Allium fistulosum | reverse complement strand
CTGATGAAGCGAGGGTTTATTCGTAGGAGTATATCCGACTGGGATGCACCTATAGTCTTCGCCATTAAGGCGGATGACTGAGGTTGTGTGTAGATTACCGTGAGTTGAATAAGGTGACAAGGAAGAACAAGTATCCACTCTCGCGTATTGATGACTTGTCTAATCAGCTTCATGATGTGAATGTCTTCTCTTAGTTGTATCATGCAAATGGGTTTTCACCAAATAATAGTATAAAAAGAGAGTGTGCCGATCATCGCATTTTGCACGCCGTCTGATTTTTATGAGTGGCTCCTTATGCCGTTCGTGATAACCAATGCTACGACATACTTTGTTGGTCTTATGAACCGTGTCTTCATGGATTAGTTAAATAAGTTCATGCTTGTGTTTGTGGATGCTATCATGTTCTATTCTAGGGCAAAGGAGGAATACAAGACGCACTTGAGGATTGTGCTTATAGTGTTGAGGAAGCACAAGTTAAGAGCCAAGTTTTCGAAGTGTCATCGTAGTAGATCCTGCCAAGGTAGTAGTGGTTCAAGATTGGAACCAACCTAAGAACGCTACTGATGTGAGGAGTTTCCTTGGATTGGCGGGAAACTATATGTGGCAACCCGTAAATTCGAACGTTTCATCTCCGAATATCGAAACAATTTGAAATATAGTTAAGTATTATAAATATGATTTGTAACCTTATTAAACATCTTTCAATTAATAAATAATGATAAGAAACTTGTTTTTGGAATTTATTTACAAAAATATATTCTTTAAATAAAAATCGATAATGTGACCAAAAATCGGTTTATCGATAAATAGCTTTTGGTCGATATAAGTTGTTCGAATTCGTGCACTTGTCTAATGGTCAAATGAACACATTAGGAACTAATTAACACTTTTATTCATAGAGCAAATAGAACACTCTAGAAACTTCCAAGCGGATAAGAGATATTAATATGTTAACGGTATTAAAGGAATTAGCTAAAAGAAAGTGGGGTAAAGGAGAATTGATTGGGCAAGTGGAGGGGTGAGCCTTCCATGAGTGAGAATAAGTCTAAGGAGCACCATCTTAAGCCTATATAAGGAGCAGCATACCCATGAATAATAATTACAAATTTATAAAGCAAAAGCAAGAGCTCTTTCATATCTTCCTCTTTACAATATTTCTAAAGAAAAAAATTGTAAAACACATCCGAATCAACTCGAAATTTTCCACAAGCCTTAGTACAGCATTACAACACCTTCCACCAAGTTAGAAGTTGAAGAAGTGAAGCCAAATTCCCCCTCCATCAAAAGCCATGAGCAATTATACGAGCATTTTTTAGGAAGGGGAGGGAAGAAGTTGGTTCCAAGGGTGAGGTTGGACTTGGTTAGCTTGGACTTGCTTGTTTTTTTGTTAAAGGTAAGCTTACTCACAACTTTGAATAAAAATATTAGGTATATATGCTTGTGTTTTGAGTGTGTATAGGTTGTTTGAATTGATATTGACATATGTTGAAATATTGGTTTTGATTCTTGCATTGAAAGCAAATGGCATTTGTACTCCATATGTATGGACTTAAATGGACTTAGAAGGAATTGAATGACTTGTAGAAAGGCTTTGAAATAAAGCACATAGGTTTTAGATGGACTTTGGTTTAGATTGAACTTGGATTTGAAAGTGCTCTTATAGCGATAGTCGCTATAGATGCACTTAGGAATTGTCTTGTATTCGGCAATTTCTATGGAACTTTATAGAGAGATCCTTAGGGGTTTCTCACAATATTTATGATGATTTACATGTAGGTTTACTACCATGAAAATTTTGAATGTTTAAAGTTGAATAGCATATCGAAAAGTGATCAAACTTACACTTGTGCAAAACTGCCCTGTTTAGCCTTTATTTTGTACTTTAAAGGTTTGAAAAAATATTTAAATTTAAGTATTTTATTTCATTCTTTTAACAAGTGTTTAATAACTATTATTGCATTATTTTAAAAGTGGGTTGACATTTTTATGAATTATTTAGAATTATCTATGAATTTTTAAATTAGAAGGGTTTAGTTAAAATATATAGAAAACAAAGTAAGTATAAAACGATTACTTTTTAGTACTATTTTGGGTGAATGCATTAAAACATATTATAAGTGTTTTGAAACATATTTTAAAAGTATTTTTTATGTACATTTAGGTTTTAGAAAGTATGTTGACTATTTTATATCTTATGTAATAAAATATCTTTCAAATTATTTTATTAAATATCTAGTTTTGCAAAAAAATTAATATACTTATATATATCATTTCTAAAAGAGTTTTAAATTATAAATAAAGAATTTAGAAAGGGTTTAGGAATTTCTTAAGAAGCTAAATCGTGTTTTGTTTAATTACTTGTTTGAAAATTATTAACTATGCTTAACACTAAAAACCGACGAAGTAGTCTTATCTATTTGTAACTGTTAAGATTGATGTTCGATTAGGGATAGAATCAATGGAGCTCTAGCCTAGTAGTTTCCCTCTTGATCAAGGAATAATTAAGTTGGAAATGTTCGAAACCTGTTAATCATGTTGATTACTTACTCGTTTATAAAAGTAATTAATACTATACTTAACACTAAAAGCCGACGAGATAGACTTATCTATTGTTGAGATTCAATAATGAAGTGTTTAGGCAATGCCTTATATACAACCAGTGCTCTAACTTACCTAGCTTCACTCTTGGATGACGAATAGTTAAGTTGGAATGTCGGAAATGTGTTAAGTATATGAATTGTGATTTCTATACATAATCACTTTTAATTGGATAGTCGATTAGTCGACTATCGAACTTAACCAAAAATGACTTAAGAAGTATCGAAAGGCTTTGCGATTTCATACCAATGAGAACCTCCAGGGTAGAGCATTGGTACGAAAAGTCTCTAACTTTCGCTTGCTTCTGAAAGAACCAGAATTGAGTTAACTGCAAGTTCATTGAATTGGTTTTGAAGAGACTGGGATTAGTAAGTCTTTTACTTATCGAATACCACTTCAAAACTAGTATACAAGTTCTATATTTTGGGTGCGGTTGTAAAGTGAAATGTCATAGAATTAAATTGTCTATCCTAAGCTTATGTCCAAGGGAGATGTTAGCATTAACATTTCAAACGATGCTATCGTCTGACACTGTTTATCTTGAGGAGTATTCCAAGAGAGAGGACAATGTTAGCATTCATTAGAGGTCTTGTACTGGAATTTATATGGAGATTCGAAGTCTATTCGTGGTGCTCGAATCCATGTAGCAATTCGTGATATGTTCGAGATGATGGAATCCATTTGGGGATTCTTGTTCTGTTTGAGTGATGAAGACTTAAGTGAGAGAGTCGAACATAGCCTCGAATCGTAAATGACAAAATCAAAGTAGGGTGCATGCAACGGGGTTCAACTAACCCATAGGGTTTATCAACTCCATGTCTAGAGTATGCTTATCAATGATGTTGGTGAGAGTTGATGATATTCAGGATCATGAGTGTTTGTGCATGAACCAACTATGTTGACCTTATGGTATATTCTATCTAGAGATATACGATGCTCAGAAAGATATCTCTGATCCATGTATAGGAGTTTGGATTCGGCTTAATACGAGGAGATCTCCGTGGAGATCCCTACACATATGTGAATGCAGCTTAGCGGTATTGAATGTATATCAATTATACTGATATATTCACTCATCGGATAGTTTGTTTCATTTGGGGGAAAACTATTATGGTATTCCATGCTATCTTAAAAGGTGTTGTTATATGTCGCACATATTTCTTGAGTTTCTAACACTAGTTTTCCAGAATGATCCAGGTGTTATATTCTTAAAATGCTTGGGTCAACCCCGTGTATATTTCCATATTTAGCTATGCACGCTTTGGAGCTTATGGAGACGAGCTAGATGTTTAGCTACTATAGTATTCTTATTTCTGTTGCATTACTGTATTGTATACATCAGCATATATGAGGACTGGTTATTATAACTATCTAGGTTGATGATAACACTTATTATTGTAACTCTGAAATACTATGTATCTTAGAGTGACAATTTGTATTGTCTTTTGATATTATATGTTATGGTTCCATTGTGAGATTCTGATATTATGTTCTTCTCTTCCTTGTTCTATTTCCTTTTCTTTATTTTACCCTAACAATTCGTCTTTTTGACAGTTGAGTGTTAGCACATGAATATCGTGGATGTATCGGTATCGATATTCAAGGGTTGAAAAGTTAGGTCGTTGCATTTGGTATCAGAGTCCAAGGTTGAGCAACACTTTGGCTTTGGTTGGGTATGGCACACTAGGGATAAGGTAAGTGACACCCTAGAATTAGTCGAGTGTATTATATATACAAGAGCGTATTTGTATTTTGAAAACTAGACATTTAAATTGTTCCTTGGGAAAATCTCCTTCTGGTAACTCTTTCTTTGAAATAACTCTATCCTTTCGTGTCCTTAAGGAGTTTTGCTTTAATTAGGCAGTAAGAACTATGAGTACTAAAACTGCCAAAGCTAGAGGTGGTCGGGGTAGTACTATCACAAATGGCGGGAATCGAACAAAGAGGAATGTTGCTCCAGTTGAGGAACCAAGGGTGAATGTCGTAGAGGAGGTCGTGTAGGTTGGGCCTCAGATGATTTTTGCTTCGCTTTGTCATGATTATGAGAGGCTGGAGGATAAGAGGCTTGGTGGTATAAAGATGATCATAAAAGTCCGAACTTGGATCAAATTGTGTGATCGGATATTCAAGGAAATGGAGATGGATGACACGATGAAGTGTCGGTTGGCATCGCAACATCTAACGGACGCAGCCATTGATAGGTGGAGTTCTATTACAACTGGTGTCCAAGAGAATGACTTCTCTTAGTCCCAATTTAAGGAGGTATTTAAGACGAAGTTTGTTCTGGAAGCCGAAAAGAGTTTGTTGTTTATGAGTTTCTTGGATCTGAAGCAAGGGTCGATGACTGTAGAGGAGTATAAGAATTGGTTCGCATCTTTGTCATTATTTTGATTTGGGTTAGTTGACATGCCTTTGAAGAAGAATGAGATGTTTGTGGCAGATATGCATCTTGAGTTTCAATGGAAAATGACTAGTCATCTCATGGAGTCGTTTGTTGATTTAGTAAATATGGGGTTGAGGTTTGAGAGCTTAGCACCGAAGGCGTCTATTCCTAACCTGCTAGCGACAACAAGCGGAAGTTTCAGCTGCGGAAAGGTATTTCTAGTGTAGTTTGCTATAGGTGTAAGCATAAGGGGCACTTTGCTTAGAGTTGTAGGTCAAGGAAAGTAGGGCAGGTGGCTAAAAGCGCAGACAGTGAAAGCACCAATCAAAAAGGTTCTGTAGCTTGATGCACTGTTTGCACCGAAAGGCTGTTACGGTTGTCATCAGCCTGGTCATTTTGTTAGAGAATGTCCTATGCTCAAGAAAGAGGAGCAACATTAAGTTTTTGTTATTTCTGCAGCACCTTCCACTTCGGCAGCTCCGAAGGTGAAGCAGATTATTGAGGGTATACTATGTTATAGCTTTCCCATTCGTGTTTGTTGGACTCTAGTGCTTCCCATAGTTTCATATCCCATAACCATGATGGTTGTTTAAATCATGCTCGACCATTTTAGGAGCATTGACTATTGTTTGTTATTGATTTGTGCTTGACCAGTTTATGAGGAATTTTAACTTTTCACAGCATGAATTGGGTAAATGGTATTTGCAGATGCATTTAAATGAACACCTTATGAAAGTTTCACAGTTTAACTATAAGGCGTTTGGTGAGAATGTTAGGTGAACATTTAAATTTATTAAAAAATACTTACTATAATCAAAAGGAAATACAGAATATTTTGGAAATAAATATTTGTGAAAAGATTTTATATAAGAAAGTAATTTTATATAAGTATGGTTTATAAAATATGGTTTATATACAAAGAGGATTTAAACTGATGTTTTGAGAACTTAAATCCCGGTGTCTTTCAAAATGTTTTTCAAGATTTTGGCTGAAGTAATATATTTGGGAAATTGGTTTATGAAATTGCGATCATGATACAACATTATTATACAAAGTATTTGATACTTCTTTAAAAATAATTTTGGGTTAGTCCAAAAGGGATGATTTTGATGTATTGAACTCACTTCTATCACTTGAAAATAATTCTGGTGATGATTGCAGCATCATCGGTGTTCATTTGCGAGTTTTTAAGTATGGAATGCTACAAAGTTGTTTTGGTAAAATGGACTTGATTTAATCCCGAAAGTATGATTTAATATATAAAAAGTATAAGTACATATTATTTCAAAATGATAAGGAATAAAACCCGGGTGTTTAGTTCTAAGTTCTTCTTTGAAGAAATTGGAACTTTATCAAATTAATTTATGGACACATGTAGTCTATGCATTAGGACAATATGGTATGTGCATCATGTTATGATATGTTGTTTGGTAGTTATCGTTCATCAAAATGAAATGGAATTTTTGGTGATTTTGGACAGCGGAAAACTTCTAAATCATTATAGAACTCGTAGTTAAGTGTTTTATGAAAATATAGAAGTTGACTTTTTGTAACTCTTGATTTAAGAAGATAGCAAGTTAAAACAAGTTTTAAATTTGTTGAACATATTTTTTAAGTAAAAAAAATGATGTTTTGTATATGCTCTTAAGATGTAATGGAGTATTATACGAGTATGAACTTAAGTTATAAAATGCTGATAAAACGTGAAGTTATGTTTCATGGAATGGTTCATAAAGGATTTTAGTATTTAAAGAGATATACTATTTGGATAAATAAATATGATTAAAAAGAAATTGGTATGGTTAAGAAACCAATAGGATAAATACGTAAGTTGTGTGCAGATTGTTATGCATGTCTATCCTTGATCCAAAATTCAAGTATATGATTTCGAGGTGCTTTAGACCGGTCCGAATAAGGATTTTTTACTCGATTCTTGATGGCGAACACTTGATACGGATCCGTGGTACGATACATATATTTTCTATTATATTGTATCGTTATGCAAGGAAAATGGAGGTTTTCAATCAAGGAACCAAATCAACGTGTAACGACCTGATATTTTCAACCATTCGCCTCCATACATGTCGGATTTGAATTGCTCAAAATATCAGATTGTTAATTTAAATTTGGCAAAACTAAGCATATACAGTAAATAAATAATCACAAAATCACAGACACTGAGTAATATAAAAATAGTGCAGCGGAAACAAAAGAGTAGTAGTTCATGAAGCTACTATATATATATATATAACAGAGTTAAACAATATACAAAAGAAGTCTCGAATACAATATTCAAATACAAGATCAGAATATATCACTGGAATCAACTGAATATCTGAAAGCTGGATAGATAGCTGGATCTCCAAGCGAAGCTCCAACTCCAAAGGTGAGCCTCGAATACTGGTACACTCGATCTGACCCGAGCGTAAAGCAAAACACAAAACACTCGAGTCAGGATTAACACTCTTATATCAATAAATCCAACTCAAGTGAAATAACAACTGAAAATACAAGTAACTCAAAGGATGTTTGGGATAACCATCCTCTAAGGATCCGTTAAACTATTTATATATAGTAGTGTACGCTAAGTAGATAATGCCTATCAGTAATATAAAGTATCAAAATAGCGTTAAGGCATTACCATTATCCCCCTTAACACATTTTATATAAGCGTCATAGTCTATACAGCAGTGTAAACTCCACCGTAAACTAGTGGGCTATCAGGGAGTACTCCATAGGTATAACACAAAACAAATCGTAATGGTCGCGCTTAAGGACACGAGTATGACAAGGCACATGAGGCAATACCCAAGGTAGTGAAACTACCGTTTCCCTGATCAGGACTGGTGAGAACGCATCGCCGCAACGATCGCAACACCGCGAAACAACACTCCCAATTCAAGGGTGCGCACCAATCAAAAACAAGTAATGAGTAGTTTATGAAGAAGTGTGTCCGCTAGAGGTAGCTAACCTCACTAGCACGGCTCCTGTTTAAGTCATTTCCAATTTGACACAAGTGTCAAGGTCATCCATTATCGTTCTCTTTCTTCAAATCCAATAACGTCATCATTCCAACCACTTCATTCTGGATCACACTCCGCGTATACTAGTTATTAAAGTGGTTTTCGATTTAGACAGAGAGTATGTCCCAAACCGATCCCGGACTCTTTAATAACTACGTAATTATTACACCGATTGGTCATTTAATAAACTTTCAAAATATTTTATATTTCAAAACCAAAATATCATTGCCATTTCAAAACCATATCAATATGATATCACTTCCATTTCAAAACCAAATACGATATCATTTCCATTTCAAATATATCCATCTCAAATATATCCATTTACAAAATCTTAGTACTTCAAAGTTATAACACTTTCTAAATCAAACACTTTGGAAATCATAATGCTTTGGACATCAAAATTTAGAAATCATAATGCTTTGGAATCATAACACTTCCCACTTAACCATTTAAATATAAATAATAGTATATATAATAAAATAGTTTATAATTTAAAATAGTTTATATAAAAATAGTTATAATTTAAAATAGTTTATATTAAATAATTTATATTAAAATAGTTTATATGAAATAAATTTATAAAGTAACATATATAAATAGGTTCAAATATAATTTAAAAATACTTTATATAATAAAATAGCTTCCTCAAATTTCACAAATCAATTCCAAATCAACACCAATCCCAAAATTTCAAATTTTGTCAAATCTCAAATCATCAATTTCAATTCAATTCAGTTCTCAATAAACTATTATATCGATTTCAAATACAGATTTGAACCACAAATAAACCATTTAAATTTCGATATATTCCAAAGCTTTAAATATTTCACAATCTCAAGACTAAATTTGATAATTTCATATATATCTTAATTTCACTTTATCATTATTTAGTTTTGAAATATTCACTTAATAAATCCAATATCATTTAAAACAAACTCCAAATTACAATAAACTAAATATTTCCTTCAATTTATTTGAAATATACATTTAAATCAAAATCAAGTTATAAAATCATATCTTTAAAATCTCAAATTTAATAATTTCAAACCAAACTTATTTAAGTAAAATTCTTAAATAAATATCAAATCAATTTCAAATTTATCTTTTCAAATCTGAATCATTATAAACTCTATATTTGAAAATATATATTAAATAAATACTTAAACATATTATATATATCAACTTTATTAAATCAACTTTGATAAATCTTAAAAAAATCAATATTTATCAAAATCAGACATTTCTTTTCAAAACCATAGAAATCATTTTCAAAAATATATAAATAGACCAACGGTGTCTGTATATAATTTTCTATCCTATGGTCAAGTGATACGGATATTTATCATTTCAATCCGCAATTTAAAACATATTTGGGTATATATCTTTTCAACCGAAATCCCAAATTCAATTGAATGAAAATCGCTTAGGTTTATCATTTCAACCCATAATGATTTTCTCCTATTCTACAGATCGTTCGAGTATGTATCATTTCAACCCATAGTGATTCTATACTAACAGGGAACTTGTAGAGTGATAACAGATATGATAATAAAATAACAACGGTAACAGGCATATAACATCAATATAAATAACAGATAATGGTGTCAGATGTCATAGGTGAACAGATACAGATAATGGCATATATATAACAATGTAAATAACTAACAGCAGTATATTTCAATTGTCGTTTCAATTGAAATCAAATTCAATAAATATAAGAACGTTAATCTGAATGATTACTCACCTTTCGAGGCTAGAGAGAATAGACAACGGTACAAGCTACAAATTCAGGCACGAATATCGAAGCAAAGCACGATGGACTCGATTTCGATGGATAAGCTGATAATCGGAGTCAATGGAATAAATCAAATCAGTTTTGATATAAACTAAAAATATATGCCTTATAATATAATATTATAAATTTTCCTAAACCATTATTAAATTTAAGAATACATATACATAAAATAAAGAATAACTTGAACATATATATATATAATATTTAGAACCAAAATCAATATATACCGCTATGTGAAATCACTAAACCATATACTCATACTGATATATATTCAAATGCATGTTGACTATATATTAAATATATTCCTTGCTCCAAACACTAAAAATATGAATAGTATATATATAAACGGAGCTAATCCATAACTTATGGAAACAGAGTGCATATACATATATACTTTATACAACATATACACATCTTAAAACAGAACAAAATGTTATAGGTGGCTAATATAAACTTATATTCATAAAAACATATATACACAGACCAGGCTTTATACAAGTAAAATCATCACTGTCGCTATACTAGTATATAATACTGTGATACAAGTATAATCATCAATTCGTATATATAACTAACATATATTATATAACATAACTTCTTTTATAAAATAATATATTTATATATATAAGCCAACATATATACATTGTAAATTATAATTAAGCAATAGATATTTTAAAACAAAACTTATGTAATATATATACATAAGTACACTCCAGATCTTATATATAAACAACTCTATGTATATAGTTATACCAGTAACAAAACAAACATATTTTGAAATTTATATAGACTACATACAGTATCAATATATACAATCTGTATTATCAAAATCAATGCAAGCAATTTTATAATATATATAACCTGTACACTTTAGATAACTTTTTATATATCAATATATACCTGCTACTCGAAATGTATATATATAAATAGAACATATATTTAACAATATGTAAATGCAGATAGTAAGGTTTTACTAGCATAAATTAAATATTATTTTAAACATCCATAGACTCTATAAACTTATGTAACTATACATCTAAAATACTAACCTACAAATATATTAACCCAGGTACAAACTGAAGTAAACTTTATATGTAAAACTAGAAATAAATATATATACAAACCAACACGTCTAAATTTATAGAAAAAAAACCAAACTGGTACAGCTGCTTTCAACATATAAACGAAAACTACTTTATATTATATATATATATATATATATATCTTTTTTTTAAACCCATACAATACTACTTTTAAAATGTAGTAACTTGCAATACAAACTGTAATATGAACCAGCGGCCAAAATGGAGACAATAATAACTCGTGTCTAAATATATATATATAAGTAGATAACTATCTATAAATTTATAAATCTATATCATTTTAGAAATCAATACAAATATCACCCCTTATTATAAAACTGCAAACCATCTGTACCCATATAAACAGGTCAATACTTATATATCTATATAAAAAAATCAAATAAGGCCTTGATATAATTTAATGTAACTCAAAATCGATACATATATTCACCGTACAAGAAATACTGTAGTCAATTTATATATAACATAGCTATACTAACCTACATCACAATATACAAATATATGAACCAAAATCAAACATATATGTCACATACAGACATCGCTACATACGCTAACAAATATATGCATATATTCTATATAACCAAAATTGTAATATATAAGATTTATATAAATATATAGTACCTTGACACATGCTATAGGTGGTTAGACTCGGCTGAAGCAGGGGAGAAGGCACAAGGCCGATGTTGGCGAAGGGGCAGCGTGCTCGTCCGTGGTTGGCTTCGGGCGGCTGCTGGCCAGTACAAGGAGGAAGTACGGCAGAGGTTTGGATCGGGTGGAGGAGCAAGCATAGGTGGGAAGAAGAACTGCTAAGGCCGAAAACGTGGCCAGCCGGAAGGTGGTGCGCTTGACGAGGTGATGGATGAAGGCTGAAGATGTAGGCGTGGAAAGGTGGTATCGGCCATGGTTGTCTGGTGGGGAAGATGATGGCCGAGGTGGCTCAGGGAGGAAAACAAAGAAGGAGATGGGAGAAAGGAAGGTATGTGGATCTCAAGTAAATATTTCATATTGCTTTTTTTCGGAACAAAGCAACTGAACGCAACAAAAAAAATGAAAGCTAGGAAAAGTAAAAGTCATAAATCAAATAGCTGGCTGAAATAAATAACAGCTGGTGGCTCTTCGATTTCAACGTTGGAAACTGAAAGGTCAAAGAATCCGAAAGTGTTTTAAATAGGTACCGTTAGGAAATCGTTTTATTGATTATGCTCAGTACTAGGCATCGAAACACAGAAATAAATATACCGTAGAGATCAGCACGACGACAAGATCAAAACATTATACGGATATCAGTGGTACGATCATCCGATCAAAAGTCGATAATCGGTACCGATATACGTTGCTATTCCGTACGGAAAAATCCAAACGGAGCTAGAAACGTCCAAATTTCATGAAACGAATTTCGTAGTCTGATTCAGAGTGTTCTAAATAAATTTTCTCATGTTGACCTATTTAGGTTTCGGAACACTTTTATTATCATTAATTTTAACTGATCTAAATTGAAGTAAAATTACACTAGAAAATAAACTTCCAAATTATCTAATGAAAATTTACCAGTTGCTATGTTAAAATAGATGCATTTCAAATATCAAATTTAAATTTCAAAATTTTATTGTTTAAAAATTCACAAAATTTCAATTAAATATATTAAATAAACAAATAAAATTATTAAAATTTACGGGTCGTTACACTCTCTCCCACTCAAAACTTTTCGTCCCCGAAAAGGAAGAAGGTAGGAGAATAAAACTACCAGAAAGAAAGAATAGATTTGAAATTCAAAATAAATAATAAATTTAAAACCATATAAATTTCAAATTAAACTAATTAATATTCAACATTTTGGTTTAATCCATTTGAGTTCACTTATGTTAAATCAATCCATCTATTTCTAAATTCATTATCTTATTGTCTAGTCATCCTTAATTAACAATTTCTAAATCAATCAACCTGTATAATCATTTATTATCCTCATATTTTATTCAACAAATTTAATTCTTTTATTCTAGATTATTATTAAGTTTATTCCACTCAATATATCTTAACGCGTATATTTAAACCATATAATTTAATTTAAACCATAAATTTCAATTTAAACTAATTTATCTTCAATAATTGATTTTAAATTCAAGGTATTACATTAAGTTGATCTAATTTAAATTTATTGATTTCTTCAAAACAAATTTATTTGTCTCATCTAATATTCAATTAACTTATTATTCTATTTATCTCTGTTACCATCTTTATAATAAAATTTTAGTATATAACATTTATTATAACACTCAAATTTTTCCTTATAATGTCATTTTATATTGTATATTGTCCAATTACATTTCTAACTTTTGAATAATTTAGGTTAGTTATGTTGGAATGTAATTTAGTATTATATAAAGAAAATTTTCCTGTTCAATTATTTCAAGTTTAAATATTTATCCAAAAAAATTTTTGACTTAAGTTTATAATCGAAATCATCCTTAAATCATAAATTTAAGAATTTAAATCTCCGATTAACTTCAAACAATTTTTAGAGATAAATATATATACTATATATATCAAACCAAATCTATAATAATATGCTTATTTTTTTTTTAAAATCAAGTAATACTTTAGAAATTCAAATCAATTTATTTTCCAAAACAAAACCGTAGTAGAGCTACAAAATGGTCTCTCCACTCTGAAACTTGAAAATGAATGTCGATGATGCGGCCGCCATCACCGAAATTATTTTCCAGCGACAATAGAGAAGAGTACTGACTCTAACCTTTAAAATTCTTTGGAAACGATTTCTATTCGAAAATACTTTCAATAATATATATTTTAAAACTTTAAAACCAAAGTTAGAAATCATCGGAAATTAAATTCTCAAATTCTTGATTTAAATTTCCAAATTAATTTATACCCATGTTTTATAATCCAATTATTTATATATGAAACAAAAGACAATGATTTACAAGCTATATATATAAAATCAACTATTATTTCTTAAAAACCAATTCAATCAATATCAAAATTCAGAAAATTATACTCATATATATAATTATACAAAATTTATTTCATTTACCAAATTTGAAAACCATATGGTGTCAGTTTGCTCTGTTCAAGTGTTTTGGAAATCCTATCGATAGCGTTGATCAGACGAATCGATCGGAAACCCAAATCAACAGCAACAACTCAAACGACACAATATAAATTAAAACATTTAAATATTAGTTACAAATACACCCCCTCACTCAATAATTCAAGAATGGATTTCAAATCAAAGATGGGATTCAAAGTAGAGGAACCCTAATCAAATAGAATTCAACTAAAAGATAGACTCGATAGGGAGATAAGATGATTAAATTTCAAATTGGAAGATATAAATTTATATAAATCGCGGGTAACCTTGATCGGGTCAACCATGACTTCATAAATAAGATCGATGCGGAATTCTGAATCAAATCGACATCAGATCACAAGAGATAGAATTCAGGTAAAGCAAAAGATAGCAGCATCTAAATCGAGGATACAGAAATCTCTGGTGAATCAATGCATGTTGTAAAGGAGTTTCACCCCTTTATAAATCATTCGAAGATTGGCGAGACCGCCTATTCATTATAAAGATCATTCGAAGTGGAGTTATGGGATACTCCAGAATCTAAAGAAGACGAATAGGGAGAGACAAGAATGGGTTTGGAACCGCAGGGAACGTTCCAAAATTCAAAAGAAGTCGAGTCAAAAAGGAAGAGATTCAAGCTCAAACGAAAGTGATTCTATAAATAAATTTACCATATATGCTTAGTTTTTCCTAAAACCAGAGCTCTGATACCAACTGTAACGACCCGATATTTTCAACCATTCGCCTCCATACATGTCGGATTTGAATTGCTCAAAATATCAGATTGTTAATTTAAATTTGGATAAACTAAGCATATACAGTAAATAAATAATCACAAAATTGCAGACATAGAGTAATATCACAATAGTGCAGCGGAAACAAAAGAATAGTAGTTCATGAAGCTACTATATATATATATATATATATATATATATATAACAGAGTTAAACAAGATACAACAGAAGTCTCGAATACAATAGTCAAATACAAGATCAGAATACAACACTGGAATCAACTGAATATCTGAAAGATGGATAGATAGCTGGATCTCCAAGCGAAGCTCCAACTCCAAAGGTGAGCCTCGAATACTGGTACACTCGGTCTGACCCGAGCGTAAAGCAAACCACAAAACACTCGAGTCAGGATTAACATTCTTATATCAATAAATCCAACTCAAGTGAAATAACAACTGAAAATACAAGTAACTCAAAGGATGTTTGGGATAACCATCCTCTAAGGATCCGTTAAACTATTTATATATAGTAGTGTATGCTTAGTATATAATGCCTATCAGTAATATAAAGTATCAAAATAGCGTTAAGGCGTTACCATTATCCCCCTTAACACATTTTATATAAGCGTCATAGTCTATACAGCACTGTAAACTCCACCATAAACTAGTGGGCTATCAAGGAGTACTCCATAGGTATAACACAAAACAAATCGTAGTGGTCGCGCTTAAGGACACGAGTATGACAAGGCACATGAGGCAATACCCAAGGTAGTGAAACTACCGTTTGCCTAATCCGGACTGGTGAGAACGCATCGCCGCAACGATCGCAACACCGCGAAACAACACTTCCAATTCAAGGGTGCGCACCAATCAAAAACAAGTAATGAGTAGTTTATGAAGAAGTGTATCCGCTAGAGGTAGCTAACCTCACTGGCCTGGCACGGCTCCTGTTTAAGTCATTTCCAATTTGACACAAGTGTCAAGGTCATCCATTATCGTTCTCTTTTTTCAAATCCAGCAACGTCATCATTCCAACCACTTCATTCTGGATCACACTCCGTGTATAATAGTTATTAAAGTGGTTTTCGGTTTAGACAGAGAGTATGTCCCAAACCGATCCCGGACTCTTTAATAACTACGTAATTATTACACCGATTGGTCATTTAATAAACTTTCAAAATAGTTTATATTTCAAAACCAAAATATCATTGCCATTTCAAAACCATATCAATATGATATCACTTCCATTTCAAAACCAAATACGATATCATTTCCATTTCAAATATATCCATCTCAAATATATCCATTTACAAAATCTTAGTACTTCAAAGTTATAACACTTTCTAAATCAAACACTTTGGAAATCATAATACTTTGGACATCAAAATTTATAAATCATAATGCTTTGGAATCATAACACTTCCCACTTAACCATTTAAATATAAATAATAGTATATATAATAAAATAGTTTATAATTTAAAATAGTTTATATAAAAATAGTTATAATTTAAAATAGTTTATATTAAATAATTTATATTAAAATAGTTTATATGAAATAAATTTATAAAGTAACATATATAAATAGGTTTAAATATAATTTAAAAATACTTTATATAATAAAATAGCTTCCTCAAATTTCACAAATCAATTCCAAATCAACACCAATCCCAAAATTTCAAATTTTGTCAAATCTCAAATCATCAATTTCAATTCAATTCAGTTCTCAATAAACTATTATATCGATTTCAAATACAGATTTGAACCACAAATAAACCATTTAAATTTTAATATATTCCAAAGCTTTAAATATTTCACAATCTCAAGACTAAATTTGATAATTTCATATATATCTTAATTTAACTTTATCATTATTTAGTTTTGAAATATTCACTTAATAAATCCAATATCATTTAAAACAAACTCCAAATTACAATAAACTAAATATTTCCTTCAATTTATTTGAAATATACATATAAAAGAAGCTTGTGAAGGAATATGCTTTGGATGCTGTCCCAACTTCGTCAAGTGCTCCCTCGGCGAAGGAGAATGGGAACGGCATCGTTATTCAAGGTTTGTTTTCCATTTATGATGTTCCCATACGTGTTGTGTTCAATACTGGGGCTTTGCATTCCTTTATATCTTGTGGCCTAGCAGATAGATTAGGATCGTAACCTGAAACAGTCGATCGACCTTTGATTATGACGAACCCTATTGGAGGATCCACTAGCTTGTGTATGGTTTTTCATTGTCTAGTCTTATTAAGTCATGGATTCTCTTTTGTTTGTAATTTCTTTGTTTTGAATTTCTTTGGGTTCGGCATCATATTAGGGATGGACTGGCTGAGGAAATATGCGGTAGTGGTGGATTGTAAGAAGCCGTTGGTGGCGATTATGGTTATGGAGTGGCAGACGGTAATGATTGGCAGCTTGCTAGAGGATATGGTTATGGTTAGCTTTTTATATTCATTCAAGGTTCCACATGATGAGTTATCATCTGTGCTTACCGTAAGAAAGTATCTGAACATGTTTAAGGAGGTGACTGAATTACCGCCACAATGAGAGATTGAGTTCTACATATACTTAGTGAAGGATGCTAGACCAATAGTTATGCCTTTTAGGCGTATGGTACCCAGAGAGCAAACTGAGTTAGATGTGCAAGTGAATGGCCTGATGAAGCGAGGGTTTATTCGTAGGAGTATATCCGACTGGGATGCACCTATAGTCTTCGCCATTAAGGCGGATGACTGAGGTTGTGTGTAGATTACCGTGAGTTGAATAAGGTGACAAGGAAGAACAAGTATCCACTCTCGCGTATTGATGACTTGTCTAATCAGCTTCATGATGTGAATGTCTCCTCTTAGTTGTATCATGCAAATGGGTTTTCACCAAATAATAGTATAAAAAGAGAGTGTGCCGATCATCGCATTTTGCACGCCGTCTGATTTTTATGAGTGGCTCCTTATGCCGTTCGTGATAACCAATGCTACGACATACTTTGTTGGTCTTATGAACCGTGTCTTCATGGATCAGTTAAATAAGTTCATGCTTGTGTTTGTGGATGCTATTATGTTCTATTCTAGGGCAAAGGAGGAATACAAGACGCACTTGAGGATTGTGCTTATAGTGTTGAGGAAGCACAAGTTAAGAGCCAAGTTTTCGAAGTGTCATCGTAGTAGATCCTGCCAATGTAGCAGTGGTTCAAGATTGGAACCAACCTAAGAACGCTACTGATGTGAGGAGTTTCCTTGGATTGGCGGGAAACTATATGTGGCAACCCGTAAATTCGAACGTTTCATCTTCGAATATCGAAACAATTTGAAATATAGTTAAGTATTATAAATATGATTTGTAACCTTATTAAACATCTTTCAATTAATAAATAATGATAAGAAACTTGTTTTTGGAATTTATTTACAAAAATATATTCTTTAAATAAAAATCGATAATGTGACCAAAAATCGGTTTATCGATAAATAGCTTTTGGTCGATATAAGTTGTTCGAATTCGTGCACTTGTCTAATGGTCAAATGAACACATTAGGAACTAATTAACACTTTTATTCATAGAGCAAATAGAACACTCTAGAAACTTCCAAGCGGATAAGAGATATTTATATGTTAACGGTATTAAAGGAATTAGCTAAAAGAAAGTGGGGTAAAGGAGAATTGATTGGGCAAGTGGAGGGGTGAGCCTTCCATGAGTGTGAATAAGTCTAAGGAGCACCATCTTGAGCCTATATAAGGAGCAGCATACCCTTGAATAATAATTACAAATTTATAAAGCAAAAGCAAGAGCTCTTTCATATCTTCCTCTTTACAATATTTCTAAAGAAAAAAATTGTAAAACACATCCGAATCAACTCGAAATTTTCCACAAGCCTTAGTACAGCATTACAACACCTTCCACCAAGTTAGAAGCTGAAGAAGTGAAGCCAAATTCCCCCTCCATCAAAAGCCATGAGCAATTGTACGAGCATTTTTTAGGAAGGGGAGGGAAGAAGTTGGTTCCAAGGGTGAGGTTGGACTTGGTTAGCTTGGACTTGCTTGTTTTTTTGTTAAAGGTAAGCTTACTCACAACTTTGAATAAAAATATTAGGTATATATGCTTGTGTTTTAAGTGTGTATAGGTTGTTTGAATTGATATTGACATATGTTGAAATATTGGTTTTGATTCTTGCATTGAAAGCAAATGGCATTTGTACTCCATATGTATGGACTTAAATGGACTAATTGAATTACTTGTAGCAAGGCTTTGAAATAAAGCACATAGGTTTTAGATGGACTTTGGTTTAGATTGAACTTGGATTTGAAAGTGCTCTTATAGAGATAGTCGCTATAGATGCACTTAGGAATTGTCTTGTTTTCGGCAATTTCTATGGAACTTTATAGAGAGATCCTTAGGGGTTTCTCACAATATTTATGATGATTTACATGTAGGTTTACTACCATGAAAAGTTTGAATGTTTAAAGTTGAATAGCATATCGAAAAGTGATCAAACTTACACTTGTGCAAAACTGCCCTGTTTAGCCTTTATTTTGTACTTTAAAGGTTTGAAAAAATATTTAAAATTAAGTATTTTATTTCATTCTTTTAACAAGTGTTTAATAACTATTATTGCATTATTTTAAAAGTGGGTTGACATTTTTATGAATTATTTAGAATTAGCTATGAATTTTTAAATTAGAAGGGTTTAGTTAAAATATATAGAAAACAAAGTAAGTATAAAACGATTACTTTTTAGTACTATTTTGGGTAAATGCATTAAAACATATTATAAGTGTTTTGAAACATATTTTAAAAGTATTTTTATGTACATTTAGTTTTTAGAAAGTATGTTGACTATTTTATATCTTATGTAATAAAATATCTTTTAAATTATTTTATTAAATATCTAGTTTTGCAAAAAAATTAATATACTTATATATATCATTTCTAAAAGAGTTTTAAATTATAAATAAAGAATTTAGAAAGGGTTTAGGAATTTCTTAAGAAGCTAAATCGTGTTTTGTTTAATTACTTGTTTGAAAATTATTAACTATGCTTAACACTAAAAACCGACGAAGTAGTCTTATCTATTTGTAACTGTTAAGATTGATGTTCGACTAGGGATAGAATCAATGGAGCTCTAGCCTAGTAGTTTCCCTCTTGATCAAGGAATAATTAAGTTGGAAATGTTCGAAACCTGTTAATCATGTTGATTACTTACTCGTTTATAAAAGTAATTAATACTATACTTAACACTAAAAGCCGACGAGATAGATTTATCTATTGTTGAGATTCAAGAATGAAGTGTTTAGGCAATGCTTTATATACAACCAGTGCTCTTACTTACCTGGCTTCACTCTTGGATGACGAATAGTTAAGTTGGAATGTCGGAAATGTGTTAAGTATACGAATTGTGATTCTATACATAATCACTTTTAATTGGATAGTCGATTAGTCGACTATTGAACTTAACCAAAAATGACTTAAGAAGTATCGAAAGGCTTTGCGATTTCATACCAATGAGAACCTTTAGGGTAGAGCATTGGTACGAAAAGTCTCTAACTTTCGCTTGCTTCTGAAAGAACCAGAATTGAGTTAACTGCAAGTTCATTGAATTGGTTTTGAAGAGACTGGGATTAGTAAGTCTTTTACTTATCGAATACCACTTCAAAACTAGTATACAAGTTCTATATTTTGGGTGCGGTTGTAAAGTGAAATGTCATAGAATTAAATTGTCTATCCTAAGCTTATGTCCAAGGGAGATGTTAGCATTAACATTTCAAACGATGCTATCGTCTGACACTGTTTATCTTGAGGAGTATTCCAAGAGAGAGGACAATGTTAGCATTCATTAGAGGTCTTGTACTGGAATTTATATGGAGATTCGAAGTCTATTCGTGGTGCTCGAATCCATGTAGCAATTCGTGATATGTTCGAGATGATGGAATCCATTTGGGGATTCTTGTTCTGTTTGAGTGATGAAGACTTAAGTGAGAGAGTCGAACATAGCCTCGAATCGTAAATGACAAAATCAAAGTAGGGTGCATGCAACGGGGTTCAACTAACCCATAGGGTTTATCAACTCCATGTCTAGAGTATGCTTATCAATGATGTTGGTGAGAGTTGATGATATTCAGGATCATGAGTGTTTGTGCATGAACCAATTATGTTGACCTTATGGTATATTCTATCTAGAGATATACGATGCTCAGAAAGATATCTCTGATCCATGTATAGGAGTTTGGATTCGGCTTAATGTGAGGAGATCTCCGTGGAGATCCCTACACATATGTGAATGCAGCTTAGCGGTATAGAATGTATATCAATTATACTGATATATTCACTCATCGGATAGTTTGTTTCATTTGGGGGAAAACTATTATGGTATTCCATGCTGTCTTAAAAGGTGATGTTATATGTCGCACATATTTCTTGAGTTTCTTACACTAGTTTTCCAGAATGATCCAGGTGTTATATTCTTAAAATGCTTGGGTCAACCCCGTGTATATTTCCATATTTAGCTATGCACGCTTTGGAGCTTATGGAGACGAGCTAGATGTTTAGCTACTATAGTATTCTTATTTCTGTTGCATTACTGTATTGTATACATCAGCGTATATGAGGACTGGTTATTATAACTATCTAGGTTGATGATAACACTTATTATTGTAACTCTGAAATACTATGTATCTTAGAGTGACAATTTGTATTGTCTTTTGATATTATATGTTATGGTTCCATTGTGAGATTCTGATATTATGTTCTTCTCTTCCTTGTTCTATTTCCTTTTCTTTATTTTACCCTAACAATTCGTCTTTTTGACAGTTGAGTGTTAGCACATGAATATCGTGGATGTATCGGTATCGATATTCAAGGGTTGAAAAGTTAGGTCGTTGCATTTGGTATCAGAGTCCAAGGTTGAGCAACACTTTGGCTTTGGTTGGGTATGGCACACTAGGGATAAGGTAAGTGACACCCTAGAATTAGTCGAGTGTATTATATATACAAGAGCGTATTTGTATTTTGTAAACTAGACATTTAAATTGTTCCTTGGGAAAATCTCCTTCTGGTAACTCTTTCTTTGAAATAACTCTATCCTTTCGTGTCCTTAAGGAGTTTTGCTTTAATTAGGCAGTAAGAACTATGAGTACTAAAACTGCCAAAGCTAGAGGTGGTCGGGGTAGTACTATCACAAATGGCGGGAATCGAACAAAGAGGAATGTTGCTCCAGTTGAGGAACCAAGGGTGAATGTCGTAAAGGAGGTCGTGTAGGTTGGGCCTCATATGATTTTTGCTTCGCTTTGTCATGATTATGAGAGGCTGGAGGATAAGAGGCTTGGTGGTATGAAGATGATCATAAAAGTCCGGACTTGGATCAAATTGTGTGATCGGATATTCAAGGAAATGGAGATGGATGACGCGATGAAGTGTCGGTTGGCATCGCAACATCTAACGGACGCAGCCATTGATAGGTGGAGTTCTATTACAACTGGTGTCCAAGAGAATGACTTCTCTTAGTCCAATTTAAGGATGTATTTAAGACGAAGTTTGTTCTGGAAGCCGAAAAGATTTTGTTGTTTATGAGTTTCTTGGATCTGAAGCAAGGGTCGATGACTGTAGAGGAGTATAAGAATTGGTTCGCATCTTTGTCATTATTTTGATTGGGGTTAGTTGACATGCCTTTGAAGAAGAATGAGATGTTTGTGGCAGATATGCATCTTGAGTTTCAATGGAAAATGACTAGTCATCTCATGGTGTCGTTTGTTGATTTAGTAAATATGGGGTTGAGGTTTGAGAGCTTAGCACCGAAGGCGTCTATTCCTAACCTGCTAGCGACAACAAGCGGAAGTTTCAGCTGCGGAAAGGTATTTCTAGTGTAGTTTGCTATAGGTGTAAGCAGAAGGGGCACTTTGCTTAGAGTTGTAGGTCAAGGAAAGTAGGGTAGGTGGCTAAAAGCGTAGACAGTGAAAGCACCAATCAAAAAGGTTCTGTAGCTTGATGCACTGTTTGCACCGAAAGGCTGTTACGGTTGTCATCAGCCTGGTCATTTTGTTAGAGAATGTCCTATGCTCAAGAAAGAGGAGCAACATTAAGTTTTTGTTATTTCTGCAGCACCTTCCACTTCGGCAGCTCCAAAGATGAAGCAGATTATTGAGGGTATACTATGTTATAGCTTTCCCATTCGTGTTTGTTGGACTCTAGTGCTTCCCATAGTTTCATATCCCATAACCATGATGGTTGTTTAAATCATGCTCGACCATTTTAGGAGCATTGACTATTGTTTGTTATTGATTTGTTCTTGACCAGTTTATGAGCAATTTTAACTTTTCACAGCATGAATTGGGTAAATGGTATTTGCAGATGCATTAAAATGAACACCTTATGAAAGTTTCACAGTTTAACTATAAGGCGTTTGGTGAGAATGTTAGGTGAACATTTAAATTTATTAAAAAATACTTACTATAATCAAAAGGAAATACAGAATATTTTGGAAATAAATATTTGTGAAAAGATTTTATATAAGAAAGTAATTTTATATAAGTATGGTTTATAAAATATGGTTTATATACAAAGAGGATTTAAACTGATGTTTTGAGAACTTAAATCCCGGTGTCTTTCAAAATGTTTTTCAAGATTTTGGCTGAAGTAATATATTTGGGAAATTGGTTTATGAAATTGCGATCATGATACAACATTATTATACAAAGTATTTGATACTTCTTTAAAAATAATTTTGGGTTAGTCCAAAAGGGATGATTTTGATGTATTGAACTCACTTCTATCACTTGAAAATAATTCTGGTGATGATTGCAGCATCATCGGTGTTCATTTGCGAGTTTTTAAGTATGGAATGATACAAAGTTGTTTTGGTAAAATGGACTTGATTTAATCCCGAAAGTATGATTTAATATATAAAAAGTATAAGTACATATTATTTCAAAATGATAAGGAATAAAACCCGGGTGTTTAGTTCTAAAGTTCTTCTTTGAAGAAATTGGAACTTTATCAAATTAATTTATGGACACATGTAGTCTATGCATTAGGACAATATGGTATGTGCATCATGTTATGATATGTTGTTTCGTAGTTATCGTTCATCAAAATGAAATGGAATTTTTGGTGATTTTGGACAGCGGAAAACTTCTGAATCATTATAGAACTTGTAGTTAAGTGTTTTATGAAAATATAGAAGTTGACTTTTTGTAACTCTTGATTTAAGAAGATAGCAAGTTAAAACAAGTTTTAAATTTGTTGAACATATTTTTTAAGTAAAAAAAATGATGTTTTGTATATGCTCTTAAGATGTAATGGAGTATTATACGAGTATGAACTTAAGTTATAAAATGCTGATAAAACATGAAGTTATGTTTCATGGAATGGTTCATAAAGGATTTTAGTATTTAAAGAGATATACTATTTGGATAAATAAATATGATTAAAAAGAAATTGGTATGGTTGTTATCCCGCCTTTTGGCAAGGCCGTGACACCAAAAAGTTGACTGGAAAACTAAAGACAGTTCGTCGTAAAAGCTTATTATACACTGTTTTACTATGGATATCAATGAATTTTGTCCGAGTCCGGATCGAGCCAAAATTGATAGGACATGAAAAGCTAAGCCATGAGAGTCAACGTTTCAAATCTCAAGTCAATCCGAGTCCGTATGTTCAAGTTATGATCAACACAAGATAGAAGAATCTATGTTCGAATCCATCAGTGTAGCCATCATTCGAATCCATCATCCCTGCCTTACTTCGAATCCATCGATATCGTCTTCTTCGTATCCATTGGCAGGGTTCATGTTCGAATCCATCCAAGACATCGCTAGTTCGAATCCATCAAGTTACCCCTGTACGAAACCATGGCATTCGAATCGATCGAAAGGTAAATAGCCTCGCCTCCATCAGGTTCGTATCCATCAAACTGAAGGTCCTTCGAATCCATTCAGACGGCTAAGCTTCGTATCCACCATCCAAGGCAGCATGTTCGACTCGATGGAAGTTTCCCCTGGTTACTTCGAATCCACGGAGCTGCAGATACTTCGAATCCACACTGCTTGAAGCAACTTCGAATCGATCGACTTTACACCTAGATCGATTCGAACAGACCTTCGTTCATTCGATTCGGAGAGGGATGTCTTCGAATCCACTACCACGAATCCACCCAGTCAAAGCGACGAAGAACATGGAGTCGACGCAGTCAATCTGGAGTGAGAAGCGGATCGATGCGAAGCATGCGCACCACGCCGTAGTCTTCGAGTAGAGGAGGATCGATTCGAACGTATGGATTCGAACGTATCGATTCGAACGACTCCAGGAAACGAAAAACACCTACTTGAATCGATCATAACTCGAGTTCTACAAGTCCAAATGCTATGAAATCTTCACAGAAGCTTAAGCACATGATGAAGAATGTCCACGCCAAATTTCAGCTCGATTGGGTGATTTTTTGATCGATTCGAACCAAGGGTCGAATCGATCCCAAAGTGGGCCCAGATCTCCAGATTTCGGCCATATGGGCCCCCTGACGTACCAGAACTGGTCTCCCCTCAATTTAGGCGAAATATCAGCCTCCTACACCTATAAATAGAGCCCCTAGTCATTCAGAAAGGGGGTCGGAGAATTCTAAGTACTAAAGAGCGCCCAGATTCTGCCAGATTTACTCCAGAACACCACCGCTACCTTAGATTGAGACTTAGCATATAATTTCAGTTGTACTACATTAGAAGAGATTGTAATCATCAAGTGAACATCAATAAAATCATCAACTTCAGAGTGGACGTAGGCAAGATCGCCGAACCACTATAAATCTCGTGTTTTTGTTCATTATTTCTGAATTGTGATACTCTGTTTGCTTAGATTTAAGATTTGTGTGTGAATATTGTTGATTTATATCCATACACTGGTGCTTTCACAACATTCGGGGTTTGTGACCAATTTTGGTGCAAACAATGGTTAAGAAACCAATAGGATAAATACGTAAGTTGTGTGCAGACTGTTATGCATGTCTATCCTTGATCCAAAATTCAAGTATATGATTCCGAGGTGCTTTAGACCGGTCCGAATAAGGATTTTTTACTCGATTCTTGATGGTGAACACTTGATACGGATCCATGGTACGATACATATATTTTCTATTATATTGTATCGCTATGCAAGGAAAATGGAGGTTTTCAATCAAGGAACCGAATCAACATGTAACGACCTGATATTTTCAACCATTCGCCTCCATACATGTCGGATTTGAATTGCTCAAAATATCAGATTGTTAATTTAAATTTGGCAAAACTAAACATATACAGTAAATAAATAATCACAAAATCACAGACATTGAGTAATATAAAAATAGTGCAGCGGAAACAAAAGAGTAGTAGTTCATGAAGCTACTATATATATAATAGAGTTAAACAATATACAAAAGAAGTCTCGAATACAATAGTCAAATAGAAGATCAGAATACATCACTGGAATCAACTGAATATCTGAAAGTTGGATAGATAGTTGGATCTCCAAGCGAAGCTCCAACTCCAAAGGTGAGCCTCGAATACTGGTACACTCGATCTGACCCGAGCGTAAAGCAAAACACAAAACACTCGAGTCAGGATTAACACTCTTATATCAATAAATCCAACTCAAGTGAAATAACAACTGAAAATACAAGTAACTCAAAGGATGTTTGGGATAACCATCCTCTAAGGATCCGTTATACTATTTATATATAGTAGTGTACGCTAAGTAGATAATGCCTATCAGTAATATAAAGTATCAAAATAGCGTTAAGGCATTACCATTATCCCCCTTAACAAATTTTATATAAGCGTCATAGTCTATACAGCACTGTAAACTCCACCGTAAACTAGTGGGCTATCAGGGAGTACTCCATAGGTATAACACAAAACAAATCGTAGTGGTCGCGCTTAAGGACACGAGTATGACAAGGCACATGAGGCAATACCCAAGGTAGTGAAACTACCGTTTCCCTGATCAGGACTGGTGAGAACGCATCGCCGCAACGATCGCAACACCGTGAAACAACACTCCCAATTCAAGGGTGCGCACCAATCAAAAACAAGTAATGAGTAGTTTATGAAGAAGTGTGTCCGCTAGAGGTAGCTAACCTCACTAGCACGGCTCCTGTTTAAGTCATTTCCAATTTGACACAAGTGTCAAGGTCATCCATTATCATTCTCTTTCTTCAAATCCAGCAACGTCATCATTCCAACCACTTCATTCTGGATCACACTCCGCGTATAATAGTTATTAAAGTGGTTTTCGGTTTAGACAAAGAGTATGTCCCAAACCGATCCCGGACTCTTTAATAACTACGTAATTATTACACCGATTGGTCATTTAATAAACTTTCAAAATATTTTATATTTCAAAACCAAAATATCATTGCCATTTCAAAACCATATCAATATGATATCACTTCCATTTCAAAACCAAATACGATATCATTTCCATTTCAAATATATCCATCTCAAATATATCCATTTACAAAATCTTAGTACTTCAAAGTTATAACACTTTCTAAATCAAACACTTTGGAAATCATAATACTTTGGACATCAAAATTTAGAAATCATAATGCTTTGGAATCATAACACTTCCCACTTAACCATTTAAATATAAATAATAGTATATATAATAAAATAGTTTATAATTTAAAATAGTTTATATAAAAATAGTTATAATTTAAAATAGTTTATATTAAATAATTTATATTGAAATAGTTTATATGAAATAAATTTATAAAGTAACATATATAAATAGGTTTAAATATAATTTAAAAATACTTTATATAATAAAATAGCTTCCTCAAATTTCACAAATCAATTCCAAATCAGCACCAATCCCAAAATTTCAAATTTTGTCAAATCTCAAATCATCAATTTCAATTCAATTCAGTTCTCAATAAACTATTATATCAATTTCAAATACAGATTTGAACCACAAATAAACCATTTAAATATCGATATATTCCAAAGCTTTAAATATTTCACAATCTCAAGACTAAATTTGATAATTTC
The DNA here is from genome assembly GCA_030737815.1 of Allium fistulosum. Classification (NCBI taxonomy): domain Eukaryota; kingdom Viridiplantae; phylum Streptophyta; class Magnoliopsida; order Asparagales; family Amaryllidaceae; genus Allium; species Allium fistulosum. The sequence goes on along the minus strand of CM060904.1, from coordinate 853,302,856 downwards.
ATATATATCTTAATTTCACTTTATCATTATTTAGTTTTGAAATATTCACTTAATAAATTCAATATCATTTAAAACAAACTCCAAATTACAATAAACTAAATATTTCCTTCAATTTATTTGAAATATACATTTAAATCAAAATCAAGTTATAAAATCTCAAATTTAATAATTTCAAACCAAACTTATTTAAGTAATATTCTTAAATAAATATCAAATCAATTTCAAATTTATCTTTTCAAATCTGAATCATTATAAACTCTATATTTGAAAATATATATTAAATAAATACTTAAACATATTATATATATCAACTTTATTAAATCAACTTTGATAAATCTTAAAAAAATCAATATTTATCAAAATCAGACATTTCTTTTCAAAACCATAGAAATCATTTTCAAAAATATATAAATAGACCAACGGTGTCTGTATATAATTTTCTATCCTATGGTCAAGTGATACGGATATTTATCATTTCAATCCGCAATTTAAAACATATTTGGGTATATATCTTTTCAACCGAAATCCCAAATTCAATTGAATGAAAATCGCTTGGGTTTATCTTTTCAACCCATAATGATTTTCTCCTATTCTATAGATCGTTCGAGTATGTATCATTTCAACCCATAGTGATTCTATACTAACAGGGAACTTGTAGAGTGATAACAGATATGATAATAAAATAACAACGGTAACAGGCATATATCATCAATATAAATAACAGATAATGGTGTTAGATGTCATAGGTGAACAGATACAGATAATGGCATATATATAACAATGTAAATAACTAACAGCAGTATATTTCAATTGTCGTTTCAATTGAAATCAAATTCAATAAATATAAGAACGTTAATCTGAATGATTACTCACCTTTCGAGGCTAGAGAGAATAGACAACGGTACAAGCTACAAATTCAGGCACGAATATCGAAGCAAAGCACGATGGACTCGATTTCGACGGATAAGCTGATAATCGGAGTCAATGGAATAAATCAAATCAGTTTTGAAATAAACTGAAAATATATGCCTAATAATATAATATTATAAATTTTCCTAAACCAAAATTAAATTTAAGAATACATATACATAAAATAAAGAATAACTTGAACATATATATATATATATATAATATTTAGAACCAAAATCAATATATACCGCTATGTGAAATCACTAAACCATATACTCATACTGATATATATTCAAATGCATGTTGACTATATATTAAATATATTCCTTGCTCCAAACACTAAAAATATGAATAGTATATATATAAACGGAGCTAATCCATAACTTATGGAAACAGAGTGCATATACATATATACTTTATACAACATATACACATCTTAAAACAGAACAAAATGTTATAGGTGGCTAATATAAACTTATATTCATAAAAACATATATACACAGACCAGGCTTTATACAAGTAAAATCATCACTGTCGCTATACTAGTATATAATACTGTGATATAAGTATAATCATCAATTCGTATATATAACTAACAGATATTATATAACATAACTTCTTTTATAAAATAATATATTTATATATGTAAGCAAACATATATACATTGTAAATTATAATTAAGCAATAGATATTTTAAAACAAAACTTATGTAATATATATACATAAGTACACTCCAGATCTTATATATAAACAACTCTATGTATATAGTTATACCAGTAACAAAACAAACATATTTTGAAATTTATATAGACTACATACAGTACCAATATATACAATCTGTATTATAAAAATCAATGCAAGCAATTTTATAATATATATAACCTGTACACTTTAGATAACTTTTTATATATCAATATATACCTGCTACTCGAAATGTATATATATAAATAGATCATATATTTAACAATATGTAAATGCAGATAGTAAGGTTTTACTAGCATAAATTAAATATTATTTTAAACATCCATAGACTCTATAAACTTATGTAACTATACATCTAAAATACTAACCTACAAATATATTAACCCAGGTACAAACTGAAGTAAACTTTATATGTAAAACTAGAAATAAATATATATACAAACCAACACGTCTAAATTTATAGAAAAAAAACAAAACTGGTACAGCTGCTTTCAACATATAAACGAAGACTACTTTATATTATATATATATATATATCTATTTTTTTAAACCCATACAATACTACTTTTAAAATGTAGTAACTTGCAATACAAACTGTAATATGAACCAGCGCCCAAAATGGAGACAATAATAACTCGTGTCTATATATATATATATATATAAGTAGATAACTATCTATAAATTTATAAATCTATATCATTTTAGAAATCAATACAAATATCACCCCTTATTATAAAACTGCAAACCATCTGTACCCATATAAACAGGTCAATACTTATATATCTATGTAAAAAAAATCAAATAAGGCCTTTATATAATTTAATGTAACTCAAAATCGATACATATATTCACCGTACAAGAAATACTGTAGTCAATTTATATATAACATAGCTATACTAACCTACATCACAATATACAAATATATGAACCAAAATCAAACATATATGTCACATACAGACATCGCTACATACGCTAAAAAATATATGCATATATTCTATATAACCAAAATTGTAATATATAAGATTTATATAAATATATAGTACCTTGACACATGCTATAGGTGGTTAGACTCGGCTGAAGCAGGGGAGAAGGCACAAGGCCGATGTTGGAGAAGGGGCAGCGTGCTCGTCCGTGGTTGGCTTCGGGCGGCTGCTGGCCAGTACGAGGAGGAAGTACGGCAGAGGTTTGGATCGGGTGGAGGAGCAAGCATAGGTGGGAAGAAGAACTGCTAAGGCCGAAAACGTGGCCAGCCGGAAGGTGGTGCGCTTGACGAGGTGATGGACGAAGGCTGGAGATGTAGGCGTGGAAAGGTGGTATCGGCCATGGTTGTCTGGTGGGGAAGATGATGGCCGAGGTGGCTCAGGGAGGAAAACAAAGAAGGAGATGGGAGAAAGGAAGGTATGTGGATCTCAAGTAAATATTTCATATTGCTTTTTTTCGGAACAAAGCAACTGAACGCAACAAAAAAATGAAAGCTAGGAAAAGTAAAAGTCATAAATCAAATAGCTGGCTGAAATAAATAACAGCTGGTGGCTCTTCGATTTCAACGTTGGAAACTGAAAGGTCAAAGAATCCGAAAGTGTTTAAAATAGGTACCGTTAGGAAATCGTTTTATTGATTATGCTCAGTACTAGGCATCGAAACACAGAAATAAATATACCGCAGAGATCAGCACGACGACAAGATCAAAACGTTATACGGATATCAGTGGTACGATCATCCGATCAAAAGTCGATAATCGGTACCGATATACGTTGCTATTCCGTACGGAAAAATCCAAACGGAGCTAGAAACGTCCAAATTTCATGAAACGAATTTCGTAGTCTGATTCAGAGTGTTCTAAATAAATTTTCTCATGTTGACCTATTTAGGTTTCGGAACACTTTTATTATCATTAATTTTAACTGATCTAAATTGAAGTAAAATTACACTAGAAAATAAACTTCCAAATTATCTAATGAAAATTTACCAGTTGCTATGTTAAAATAGATGCATTTCAAATATCAAATTTAAATTTCAAAATTTTATTGTTTAAAAATTCACAAAATTTCAATTAAATATATTAAATAAACAAATAAAATTATTAAAATTTACGGGTCGTTACACTCTCTCCCACTCAAAACTTTTCGTCCCTGAAAAGGAAGAAGGTAGGAGAATAAAACTACCAGAAAGAAAGAATAGATTTGAAATTCAAAATAAATAATAAATTTAAAACCATATAAATTTCAAATTAAACTAATTAATATTCAACATTTTGGTTTAATCCATTTGAGTTCACTTATGTTAAATCAATCCATATATTTCTAAATTCATTATCTTATTGTCTAGTCATCCTTAATTAACAATTTCTAAATCAATCAACCTGTATAATCATTTATTATCCTCATATTTTATTCAACAAATTTAATTCTTTTATTCTAGATTATTATTAAGTTTATTCCACTCAATATATCTTAACGCGTATATTTAAACCATATAATTTAATTTAAACCATAAATTTCAATTTAAACTAATTTATCTTCAATAATTGATTTTAAATTCAAGGTATTACATTAAGTTGATCTAATTTAAATTTATTGATTTCTTCAAAACAAATTTATTTGTCTCATCTAATATTCAATTAACTTATTATTCTATTTATCTCTGTTAACATCTTTATAATAAAATTTTAGTGTATAACATTTATTATAACACTCAAATTTTTCCTTATAATGTCATTTTATATTGTATATTGTCCAATTACATTTCTAACTTTTGAATAATTTAGGTTAGTTATATTGGAATGTAATTTAGTATTATATAAAGAAAAATTTCCAGTTCAATTATTTCAAGTTTAAATATTTATCCAAAAAAAATTTTGACTTAAGTTTATAATCGAAATCATCCTTAAATCATAAATTTAAGAATTTAAATCTCCGATTAACTTCAAACAATTTTTAGAGATAAATATATATACTATATATATCAAACCAAATCTATAATAATATGCTTATTTTTTTTTAAAAATCAAGTAATACTTTAGAAATTCAAATCAATTTATTTTCCAAAACAAAACCGTAGTAGAGCTACAAAATGGTCTCTCCACTCTGAAACTTGAAAATGAATGTCGATGATGCGGCCGCCATCACCGAAATTATTTTCCAGCGACAATAGAGAAGAGTACTGACTCTAACCTTTAAAATTCTTTGGAAACGATTTCTATTCGAAAATACTTTTAATAATATATATTTTAAAACTTTAAAACCAAAGTTAGAAATCATCGGAAATTAAATTCTCAAATTCTTGATTTAAATTTCCAAATTAATTTATACCCATGTTTTATAATCCAATTATTTATATATGAAACAAAAAACAATGATTTACAAGCTATATATATATATAATCAACTATTATTTCTTAAAAACCAATTCAGTCAATATCAAAATTCAAAAAATTATACTTATATATATAATTATACAAAATTTATTTCATTTACCAAATTTGAAAACCATATGGTGTCAGTTTGCTCTGTTCAAGTGTTTTGGAAATCCTATCGATAGCGTTGATCAGACGAATCGATCGGAAACCCAAATCAACAGCAACAACTCAAACAACACAATATAAATTAAAACATTTAAATATTAGTCACAAATACACCCCCTCACTCAATAATTCAAGAATGGATTTCAAATCAAAGATGGGATTCAAAGTAGAGGAACCCTAATCAAATAGAATTCAACTAAAAGATAGACTCGATAGGGAGATAAGATGATTGAATTTCAAATTGGAAGATATAAATTTATATAAATCGCGGGTAACCTTGACCGGGTCAACCATGACTTCATAAATAAGATCGATGCGGAATTCTGAATCAAATCGACATTAGATCACAAGAGATAGAATTCAGGTAAAGCGAAAGATAGCAGCATCTAAATCGAGGATACAGAAATCTCTGGTGAATCAATGCCAGTTGTAAAGGAGTTTCACCCCTTTATAAATCATTCGAAGATTGGCGAGACCGCCTATTCATTATAAAGATCATTCGAAGTGGAGTTATGGGATACTCCAGAATCTAAAGAAGACGAATAGGGAGAGACAAGAATGGGTTTGGCAGGGAACGTTCCAAAATAAAAAAGAAGTCGAGTCAAAAAGGAAGAGATTCAAGCTCAAACGAAAGTGATTCTATAAATAAATTTACCATATATGCTTAGTTTTGCCTAAAACCAGAGCTCTGATACCAACTGTAACGACCCGATATTTTCAACCATTCGCCTCCATACATGTCGGATTTGAATTGCTCAAAATATCAGATTGTTAATTTAAATTTGGATAAACTAAGCATATACAGTAAATAAATAATCACAAAATTGCAGACATAGAGTAATATAACAATAGTGCAGCGGAAACAAAAGAATAGTAGTTCATGAAGCTACTATATATATATAACAGAGTTAAACAAGATACAACAGAAGTCTCGAATACAATAGTCAAATACAAGATCAGAATACAACATTGGAATCAACTGAATATCTGAAAGATGGATAGATAGCTGGATCTCCAAGCGAAGCTCCAACTCCAAAGGTGAGCCTCGAATACTGGTACACTCGGTCTGACCCGAGCATAAAGCAAACCACAAAACACTCGAGTCAGGATTAACATTCTTATATCAATAAATCCAACTCAAGTGAAATAACAACTGAAAATACAAGTAACTCAAAGGATGTTTGGGATAACCATCCTCTAAGGATCCGTTAAACTATTTATATATAGTAGTGTATGCTTAGTAGATAATGCCTATCAGTAATATAAAGTATCAAAATAGCGTTAAGGCATTACCATTATCCCCCTTAACACATTTTATATAAGCGTCATAGTCTATACAGCACTGTAAACTCCACCATAAACTAGTGGGCTATCAAGGAGTACTCCATAGGTATAACACAAAACAAATCGTAGTGGTCGCGCTTAAGGACACGAGTATGACAAGGCACATGAGGCAATACCCAAGGTAGTGAAACTACCGTTTGCCTGATCCGGACTGGTGAGAACGCATCGCCGCAACGATCGCAACACCGCGAAACAACACTTCCAATTCAAGGGTGCGCACCAATCAAAAACAAGTAATGAGTAGTTTACGAAGAAGTGTATCCGCTAGAGGTAGCTAACCTCACTGGCCTGGCACGGCTCCTGTTTAAGTCATTTCCAATTTGACACAAGTGTCAAGGTCATCCATTATCGTTCTCTTTTTTCAAATCCAGCAACATCGTCATTCCAACCACTTCATTCTGGATCACACTCCGTGTATAATAGTTATTAAAGTGGTTTTCGGTTTAGACAGAGAGTATGTCCCAAACCGATCCCGGACTCTTTAATAACTACGTAATTATTACACCGATTGGTCATTTAATAAACTTTCAAAATAGTTTATATTTCAAAACCAAAATATCATTGCCATTTCAAAACCATATCAATATGATATCACTTCCATTTCAAAACCAAATACGATATCATTTCCATTTCAAATATATCCATTTACAAAATCTTAGTACTTCAAAGTTATAACACTTTCTAAATCAAACACTTTGGAAATCATAATACTTTGGACATCAAAATTTATAAATCATAATGCTTTGGAATCATAACACTTCCCACTTAACCATTTAAATATAAATAATAGTATATATAATAAAATAGTTTATAATTTAAAATAGTTTATATAAAAATAGTTATAATTTAAAATAGTTTATATTAAATAATTTATATTAAAATAGTTTATATGAAATAAATTTATAAAGTAACATATATAAATAGGTTTAAATATAATTTAAAAATACTTTATATAATAAAATAGCTTCCTCAAATTTCACAAATCAATTCCAAATCAACACCAATCCCAAAATTTCAAATTTTGTCAAATCTCAAATCATCAATTTCAATTCAATTCAGTTCTCAATAAACTATTATATCGATTTCAAATACAGATTTGAACCACAAATAAACCATTTAAATTTCGATATATTCCAAAGCTTTAAATATTTCACAATCTCAAGACTAAATTTGATAATTTCATATATATCTTAATTTCACTTTATCATTATTTAGTTTTGAAATATTCACTTAATAAATCCAATATCATTTAAAACAAACTCCAAATTACAATAAACTAAATATTTCCTTCAATTTATTTGAAATATACATTTAAATCAAAATCAAGTTATAAAATCATATCTTTAAAATCTCAAATTTAATAATTTCAAACCAAACTTATTTAAGTAAAATTCTTAAATAAATATCAAATCAATTTCAAATTTATCTTTTCAAATCTGAATCATAATAAACTCTATATTTGAAAATATATATATTAAATAAATACTTAAACATATTATATATATCAACTTTATTAAATCAACTTTGATAAATCTTAAAAAAATCAATATTTATCAAAATCATATATTTCTTTTCAAAACCATAGAAATCATTTTCAAAAATATATAAATAGACCAACGGTGTCTGTATATAACTTTCTATCCTATGGTCAAGTGATATGGATATTTATCATTTCAATCTGCAATTTAAAACATATTCGGGTATATATCTTTTCAACCCGAAATCCCAAATTCAATTGAATGAAAATCGCTTGGGTTTATCATTTCAACCCATAACGATTTTCTCTTATTCTACAAATCGTTCGGGTATGTATCATTTCAACCCATAGTGATTCTATACTAACAGGGAACTTATAGAGTGATAACAAATATGATAATAAAATAACAATGCCAACAGGCATATATCATCAATATAAATAACAAATAATGGTGTCAAATGTCACAGGATACAGATAATGGCATATATATAACAATGTAAATAACTAACATCAGTATATTTCAAATGTCGTTTCAATTGAAATCAAATTCAATAAATATAAGAACGTTAATCTGAATGATTACTCACCTTTCGAAGCTAGAGAGAATAGACAACAGTACAAGCTACAAATTCAGGCACGAATATCGAAGCAAAGCACGATGGACTCGATTTCGACGGATAAGCTAATAATCGGAGTCAATGGAATAAATCAAATCAGTTTTGATATAAGCTGAAAATATATGCCTTATAATATAATATTATAAATTTTCCTAAACCAATATTAAATTTAAGAATACATATACATAAAATAAAGAATAACCTGAACATATATATATATATAATATTTAGAACCAAAATCAATATATACCGCTATGTGAAATCTCTAAACCATATACTCATACTGATATATATTCAAATGCATGCTGACTATATATTAAATATATTCCTTGCTTCAAAATCACTAAAAATATGAACAGTATATATATAAACGGAGCTAATCCAAAACTTATGGAAACAGAGTGCATATACATATATACTTTATACAACATATACACATCTTAAAACAGAACAATATGTTATAGGTGGCTAATATAAACTTATATTCATAAAAACATATATACACAGACCAGGCTTTATACAAGTAAAATCATCACTGTCGCTATACTAGTATATAATACTGTGATATAAGTATAATCATCAATTCGTATAAATAACTAATAGATATTATATAACATAACTTCTTTTATAAAATAATATAATTATATATATATAAGCCAACATATATACATTGTAAATTATAATTAAGCAATAGATATTTTAAAACAAAACTTATGTAATATATATACATAAGTACACTCCAGATCTTATATATAAACAACTCTATGTATATAGTTATACCATCAACAAAACAAACATATTTTGAAATTTATATAGACTACATACAACCAATATATACAATCTTTATTATAAAAATCAATGCAAGCAATTTTATAATATATATAACTTGTACACTTTAGATAACTTTTTATATATTAATATATACCTGCTACTCGAAATGTATATATATAAATAGATCATATATTTAACAATATGTAAATGCAGATATTAAGGTATTACTTGCATAAATTAAATATTATTTTAAACATCCATAGACTCTATAAACTTATGTAACCATATATCTAAAATACTAACCTACAAATATATTAACCCAGGTAAAACTGAAGTAAACTTTATATGTAAAACTAGAAATAAATATATATACAAACCAACACATCTAAATTTATAGAAAAAAAACAAAACTGGTACAGCTGCTTTCAACATATAAACGAAAACTACTTTATATTATATATATATATAAAGATATATATATATATATATCTATTTTTTTTAAACCCATACAATACATTTTAAAATGTAGTAACTTGCAATACAAACTGTAATATGAACCAGCGGCCAAAATGGAGACAATAATAACTCACGTCTAAATATATATATATACAAGTAGATAACTATCTATAAATTTATAAATCTATATCATTTTAGAAATCAATACAAATATCACCCCTTAATATAAAACTGCAAACCAACTGTACCCATATAAACAGGTCAATACTTATATATCTATGTAAAAAAAATCAAATAAGGCCTTGATATAATTTAATGTAACTCAAAATCGATACATATATTCACTGTACAAGAATACTGTAGTCAATTTATATATAACATAGCTATACTAACCTACATCACAATATACAAATATATGAACCAAAATCAAACATATATGTCATATACAGACATCGCTACATACGCTAACAAATATATGCATATATTCTATATAACCAAAATAGTAATATATAAGATTTATATAAATATATAGTACCTTGACACATGCTATAGGTGGTTAGACTCGGCTGAAGCAGGGGAGAAGGCACAAGGCCGATGTTGGCGAAGGGGCAGCGTGCTCGTCCGTGGTTGGCTTCGGGCGGCTGCTGGACAGTACGAGGAGGAAGTACGGCAGAGGTTTGGATCGGGTGGAGGAGCAAGCATAGGTGGGAAGAGGAACTGCTAAGGCCGGAAACGTGGCCAGCCGGACGGTGGTGCGCTTGACGAGGTGATGGCCGAAGGCTGGAGATGCAGGCATGCAAAGGTGGTATCGGCCATGGTTGTCTGGTGGGGAAGATGATGGCCGAGGTGGCTCAGAGAGGAAAACAGAGAAGGAGATGGGAGAAAGGAAGATATGTGGATCTCAAGTAAATATTTCATATTGCTTTTTTTTGGAACAAAGCAACTGAACGCAACAAAAAAAATGAAAGCTAGGAAAAGTAAAAGTCATAAATCAAACAGCTGGCTGAAATAAATAACAGCTGGTGGCTCTTCGATTTCAACGTTGGAAACTGAAAGGTCAAAGAATCCGAAAGTGTTTAAAATAGGTACCGTTAGGAAATCGTTTTATTGATTACGCTCAGTACTAGGCATCGAAACACAGAAATAAATATACCGTAGTGATCAGCACGACGACACGATCAAAACGGTATACAGATATCAGTGGTACGATCATCCGATCAAAAGTCGATAATCGATACCGATATACGTTGTTATTCCGTACGGAAAAATCCAGACGGATCTAGAAACATCCAAATTTCGCGAAACTAATTTTGCAGTCTATTTCAGAGTGTTATAAATAAATTTTCTCATGTTGACCTATTTAGGTTTCGGAACACTTTTATTATCATTAATTTTAACTGATCTAAATTGAAGTAAAATAACACTAGAAAATAAACTTCCAAATTATCTGATGAAAATTTACCAGTTCCTATGTTAAAACAGACGCATTTCAAATATCAAATTTAAATTTCAAAATTTTATTGTTTAAAAATTCACAAAGTTTTAATTAAATATATTAAATAAACAAATAAAATTATTAAAATTTACGGGTCGTTACACAACATCCGCACTAGAGGGGTCAAGTGATTTATACTAGTTTGGAAGTGAAATCTACGTGATCGAGCAAGTGATCAGATCGGATATTGCGTACGGATGGTCCACGTCATCGTACGGGCTTTAGTACATTTGCATGATGTGTTATGTTGACTTATGAAGAGTTTGAGGAATGACTCTTCGATTCGTTATGAGGAAGCATGAATAATCATTTAAGTGATAACCTAAGGCCGTTGAGCGTAAGGTATGCTTGGCAGATTATTTATCGTCCTTGGGTGATGTGGGAGTTTTGAACCCGCGCAAACCATGAGCATTGATTGCTAGTAATTATGAATGCTATTTGAGTATTTGTGTGCTTTTTCCTTTGTTAAGGTTAGAAAGTTCCATGGAGCAAGGATTCTCAGGATGGTATAAGGTAGATGAAGGAAGGTTTAAGGAAGTTTTATCCAGAGTTGCTTATAGACTAGGGTTTCCTTCCTCTCTTTGTATCATATATCTTTTGTCGTGTATTCACCGCTTGAGGTGGTTTCACTTAATATGCATTTGGTTTGTAGTTTGGTTTGTATGCAATTTCAGTAATAGCTATATATATCTTGTTTCTTCCATCTTCTTTGGTTATCTTTCTTTTTTTGAATTTCGAGGACGGAATGTTCTAAGTGGGGGAGAATGTAACGATCCGTAAATTCGAACACTTCGTCTTCGAATATCGAAACGTTTGAAATATAGTTAAGTGTTATAAATATGATTTTATAACCTTACTAAACATAATTTAATTATTAAATAATGATAATAAACTTGTTTTTTAAATTTGTTTACAAAAATATGTTCTTCAAAGAAAAATCAATAATGTGACCAAAAATAGGTTTATCGATAAATAGCTTTTTGATCGATATAAGTTGTTCGAACTCTTGTGCACTTGTTTAATGATCAAATGAATACATTAGGAACTAATTAATGCTTTAATTCATAAAGCAAATAAAATATTCTAGAAGCTTCCAAGTGGATAAGAGATATTAATATGTTAAGGGTATTAAAGGAATTAGCTAAAAGAAAGAGGTATAAAGGAGAAGTGATGGGGAAAGTAGAGGGGTGAGCCTTCCATGATATGAGAGGGGCGAGAACAAGGCTAAGTAGCACCATCTTGAGCCTATATAAAGAGGGGAATATAGTTGAATAATAATTAAAATTTACAAAGCAAAGGCAAGCTCTCTTTCATATCTTCCTCTTCACAAAATTTCTAAAGAAAAAATTGCAAAATACATCCAAATCAACTCAAACTTTGCCACAAACCTTAGGACAATATCACAACACCTTCCCCCATTTTAGAAGTGGAAGAAGTAAAGCCAATCTCCCCCTCCATCAAAGACCATAAGTAATTATAAAGGCATTAGTGCCAAAAGGCAAGTGAAAGCAAGGAAGGTGAAGGAAGAAGGTGGTTGCAAGGGTGAGGTTAGACTTGGTTAGCTTGGGCTTGCTTATTTTTTTGGTTAAAGGTGAGCTTACTCACAACTTTAAATGAAAATATTGGGTATATATGCTTGTGTTTGGGTGTGTGTATGTTGTTCAAATTGATATTGACATATGTTGAAATATTGGTTATGATTCTTTCATTGAAAGCAAATGGCATATGTAATCCATATTTATGGACTTGAATGGACTTGGAAGGATTTTTGTGACTTGTAGCAAGACCTTGAAACAAAGCACATAGGTTTTAGATAGACTTTTTTTAGATTGAATTTGGATTTGAAATTGCTCTTATAGCGATAGTCGTTATAGATGCACTAAGGAATTGTCTTGTATTCGGCAATTTCTGTGGAACTTTATAGAGAGATCATTGGGGTTTCTTTCCATATTTGTGATGTTTTATATGTATGTTTACTACCATGAAAATTTTCAATGTTAAAAATTTGAATAGCATATCGAAAAGTGGTCAAACTTACACTTGTGTAAAACTGCCCCGTATAGCCTTTGTTTTGGACTTTAAAGGTTTGAAAAGATATTTAAATTTAAGTACTTTGTTTCATTCTTTTTAAAAGTGTTTAATAACTCTTATTAGATTATTTTAAAAATGATTTGACATTTTTATGAATCTTTAAAAATTAGCTATGAATTTTTAAAATAGAAGGATTTAGTTAAATTATATAGAAAACATGGTTTTTCTAGTTTTAAGTAAAGTATAAAATGATTATTTTTCAGTACTATTTTGGGTAAATGTTTTAAAACCTATTATAAGTATTTTAAAGTATTTTAAGTATTTTAAAGCGTATATAGTTTTTAGAACATATGTTGACTATTTTATATCTTATGTAATAAAATACCTTTTAAATTGTTTTATTAAATATCTAATTTTGTAGATAAATTACTATACTTATATATATCATTTCTAAAAGAGCTTTAAATTATAAAATTAATATATTTAGAAAGGGTTATGAATCGCTTAAGTGGCTAAATCTTGTTTTGTTTAATAACTTGTTTGAAAAGTAATTAATTATGCTTAACACTAAAAGCCGATGAAGTAATCTTATCTATTTGTTAGTGTTAAGATTAATGTTCGAGTAGGGGAAAAAGAAATAGAGCCCTAACCTACCAGCTTCCCTCATGAACAAGGAATATTTAAGTTGGGAATGTTGTAAATGTGTTAATTGTGTTGATTGCTTGCTCGTTTATAAAGTCATTAATACTATACTTAACACTAAAAGCTGACGAGGTAGATTTATCTGTTTGTGAGATTCAAGAATGAAGTGTCTAGTTAAGGCTTTAATATGACACCAATGGCCTAACTTTCCTGGCTTCACTCTTGGATGAGGAATAGTTAAACTGGAATGTCGAAAAGGATTAAAGTATATGAATCATGATTTTAAACAATTAGTTTTAACTGGATAGTCGATTCGTCGACTATCGAACTTGACCTAGTATGACTTAAGAAGTATCAAAAGGCTTTGCGATTTCATACCAATAAGAACCTTTATGGAGGAACATTGGTATGAAATGTCTCTAGCTTTCACTTACTTTTGAAAGAATCAGAATTAAGTTAACCGGAAATTTATCGAATTGGTTTACAAGAGATCGGGATCGGTAAGTGTTTTACTTATCGAATACCACTTCAAAACTAGTATACGAGTTCTATGTTTTGGGAGCGATTATGAAGTGAAATCTTATAGATTTGAACATCAATCTTAAGGTTAAGTCCAAGGTAAAGGGCAGCATTAACATTTCAAGCGATACTATCATATGAGACGGTCTATCTTGAGAAGTATTCCAAAGGAGAAGAGAATGTTAGCATTTGTTGGAGGACTAATGTGGGAATCTATGCAGATTCGAGATCTATTCGAGATGCTTGAATCCATGTAGCGATTCATGATCTGTTCGAGATAATGGAATCCATTTAGGGATTTATATTCTATTCGAGTGAAAAAGCTCAAGTGAGAGATGTCAAACGTAGCCTCAACATTAGAAATGACAAAAACCAGTGTAGGGTTCATAACCAGCGGTGTTCAGCTAACCCATAGGGTACATCAATTCCATATCTAGAGTATGCTTATCAATGATGCTAGCGGGATTTGATGATATTTAGGATTACGAGTGTTTGTGCTGAAGCAGCTATGTTGAACTTATGGTATATTTTAGCTAGATATATATAGCATTCGAAAGGATATCTTCCTTGTGTAGGAGTTTTAATTTGGCTTAATCCGAGGAGATCCCCATGGAAATCCTTACGCATATGCAAATGTGCCTTAGCGGGGTTGATTGTATACCTATTATTTTTATGGCATTCACACAACAGCTATTTTATGATTTATGTTCTACACCCTAGACATTATCTATTATATTGATAAATTCACTCATCAGATGGTTTTTCATTTGAGGTGAAACTGTTATGGTATTCCATGCGGTCTCAAAAGGTGATGTTATATGTTACATATATTTCTTGAGTTTCTCACAATGGTTTTCTCGACTGATCAGGTGTTATTTTTATAATGCTTGGGTCAGCCCCGTGTATATTTCCAAATTTAGCTATGGATGCTTAGGAGCATATGTAGATAAGCTAGAATTTTACCTACAATAGTATTCTTATTCCCACTTCATTACTGTATTGTATACAACAGCATATGTAAGAATAGGTTGTTGTATCTATCCAAGCCGACGATAACACTTATTATTGTAACTTTAAAATACTATGTATCCTAGAGTGACAGTTTATATTATCTTTTGATATTGCATGTTATTTTTCCACCGTGAGATTCTGATATTATGTTCTTCTCTTCCTTGTTCTATTTTCTTTTCTTTTATTTTACCCTAACAATTCATCTTCCCAGCACTTATTGCTTGGCACATGAATACCGTGATGTATTAGTGTCGACATTCAAGGGTCCAAAAGTCGACTTGTTAAACTATGGATGTTTTATTAAGGACCTCTCAAAGGTAGTAGTGCCGTTAACTTATTCGATGAAGTAGAATCACACTTTCCTTGAGATGCGAAGTGTGAGCTTGCGCTCGTGAGTCTGAAGAAGAGGTTAATGAGTGCACCAGAATTGACCATTCCAAATGGGAATGAGGAATTGACAGTATACATAGGCGCCCGGGATACTGGATTAGGTGCGATGTTGATGTAGAAGGGAAAAGTTGTCGCCTATGCCAGTCGACAGCTGAAACAGCACGAGAAGAAGTATCAGACTCATGATTTGGAGTTAGTGGCAATTGTTAGAACCTCCATTCTTAGTTTCGATGATGACAACTATACAAACACACATATACAATATAAACATCAACAATATGTAGGTACATGCAACAAGATCATGGCTAGAAGACAAGCAAGGAGAAACTATTACTAGTAAGGCCGTATTTAGTCTTAGATAAAATATGTAAAATCTCCTTGAGTGATTCATAAAACACAAATTCACGTTTTCAAATTAAAACAGAGCTTATCTTAAGAAAACTGAATTCACAGACATCTGTGAAAACCCTCAAATGTCTGTGACATTACATGGGAAAATTAATCCTTATAATGACATACGTCTATGATTTTCCATAGACGCCTGTGACGTTATTTCCAAAACATAACGGCTATTTTTATGAAAGGTTGATTCCTTTTGAATTTTTCAATACATCGAATTTACTCAAACATTACAACTCTTTGAAAGGTAATGGTTGCTTCTCTTCGAGAAACAACTCTTGAATCTTATAATTATAACTAAATGATTAAAGGCTAACACTAACCTTGATTTCTATACTGTTATTCTATATTCTTACTTCTGTGCTTTCACTAATTCAATTTTCTCAATCATTCAAAAAACCAGAATTTATATTTTGGTTATATTGCTTCCTAAAAATCAAAGTACACATAAACAATATCGCTCAAAGGAGATTATAGGAAGAACTGTATTGTACAGTCAATATCCGTGTTATTTAGATTACACAATTATCAACAAAATACTTTTGTATTAAGCATGTTCCTCTGGGTAAAGTGAGGGTTTTTCGGTTAGTAAATACCTAAGGGAGCTTTGGGACTGGACGTAGGACGGGAGGTCCGAACCAGTATAATAACTCTGGTTAGCACGCTTTTTATACTTTATTATTTATTGTCTACTATAGCGTTAGCTCATACACTTGCATATTATACACAAGTTAGATAATATACGATCCACTAGACTTACATTTGATATCAGAGCAAGGATTTTTCATTTTTACGTAACACATATTTGAATTTTGGTTAATATGGCAAGTACATTTTAAGAAGGACAATCAACTACACGTCCACCGCTATTCACTGGATCAAACTATGCTTACTGGTCAACACGTATGAGAATTTTTATGGAACCTAATGGTCTAGAAATTTGGCAAACTACATAAATTAAATATGAAGCACTCACCACTGAAATAAGTACTTGAACCGATGCACAAAAGAATTTAGCAACCAATAATACAAAAGCTATGAATGTTCTATTTTGCTCACTTGATAAAAATGAATTTTCATGAGACATGCTTTGTACTACTACTTATGATATATGGCGTACATTACAAACTACCTATGAAGGCACAAAAAAAGTTAAGCAAACACAAATTTCTATTTTAAAAAATCAATTTTCATCTTTTAAAATGAAAATAATTAAACAATTATTGATGTATGCTAGATTTCAAACTATACAACATGATCTTATGGCACTCGGAGTTAAATTCACTAATTTTTGATTTAGTCACACAAATTTTGAAATCTCTGACAAACAAATGGGAAAGAAAAGTTTTAGCCATCGAAGAAGCTAACGATCTTTCCCAACTCAAAGTAGAAGAGTTAATAGGAAATCTTATGTCGTATGAAGCTAATTTATAGGCAAGAAAAGAACAAAATCAAGAAAAGAAAAACATCGTATTTCAGGCAAATAATTACAACTCTAACTTGGAAGAAGATGAGATTGTTTTCATCGCCAAAAATTACAATAAGTTTAAGAAGTTCAAAAAGATGATGAAATTTCAAAACAACAGCAACACAAATTCAAACTAAACATCAATGAAATGCTTCGAGCGTGATAAATTTGGCCATATGAAGAAGTACTGTCCACTACTCAACAATGATAAAAAGAAAAACAAGTTCGAAAATTTCAAGAAAAAGAGAAGAGCATTTCAGGTAACTTGGGATGACTCTGACTCTTCTTCTTCATCTGATAGCGACAGTGATTCAGAACAAGCAAATGTTTGCTTCATGCCTAGCACATACGAGGTACATTCTGAATTAACATATGATGAAATTCTTGAAATTAGTATAGAATTAGATGACAAGTATAGAGAATCAAAAAAATTAAATAAAGAAAATGTAGGAAAATTAAATAGAGCTGAATTGGAAATTGAATTGTTAAAAGATGAGAAAACTATTTTAGAACAAAAATTAGAATTAGCACAAAAAGAATGTAAAAATTATCATCTCAAAATGCTACTCTAACACATGATATAGAGAATGGCAGAATAGAGAATAATAAACTTGAAAAAGAAAAGTGTGAATTGAAACAAAATTTAGAATTAACTAATATAGAAATTTCTGACTCAGAAATAAATTAGATAAAATTACTATCAATGTTTAAAAATTTAATAAAGGAAAGCAAAGTCTGGAAATTTTGATAAAAAATTTAAAACCATCAAGAAATAGGAAGGGATTAGGATTTAACAGAAAAAATCATAAAGTATCAAGAAATAATTTGGTTTCTAATAATAATCAAGGATCTAAGAAGTATAGTACATTATATACTAATTTTAGAAATACAAAATCTAAATGTGAAAATAAGGGATCAAAAATGATTAAAATATGGATTCCTAAAACAAATAACAAATTGATTAGACAAAAAGCACATAGATGCATATTTAAAAGATATAGTTCATAATGAAAATTACATCTCTAAAGGTCCCAAACCCTCATGGGTATGGCTACCTTCTCCTACTAACACATAGGACCCTAACGGAGGAAGTGGTGCAGGTACCTAAAAAAAATTAAAAATAAGGAGAAATGGATACTCGATAGCGGATGCTCCAAACATATGATGGGAAATGCACAAATGCTATCAAACATCACTTACATGGACGGTGGCATGGTGACTTTTGGGGATAATTCCAAAGGATATGTTATAGGGATTGGAAATATCATCAATATCGGTATATCTACTTCTCATATCATTTCAAATGTCTTATTAGTTAAAAACTTAAAACATAATTTACTAAGTATAAGTCAATTATATGATAAGGGATTTAAAATCGATTTTGAAAAAGATAAAGCAATATCTTTGATCATATCTTTGATCAAAATAAAACTTTAATTTTTGAAGGAATAAGAAATCAAAATATTTATGTTCTAAACATGAATATTAATCATAATAATGATTTATGTTTAGCTGCAAATCATGATGATCTATAGATATGACATAAAAGATTTTGGCACATAAATTTCAAATATATAAACAAATTAGCTAAAAACAATTTGGTAAGAGGATTACCCAAAATAAATTTCAAATTTAAAAACCTTGCGATGCATGTCAACTTGGAAAATTAAAGAAAAGCTCGTTTAACTCAAAAAGGAAATCTCTACTAAACAAACTCTTGAATTACTTCATTTGGACTTATTTGGTCCAACTCAAGTACGTTTGATAAATCACAATAAATATGTTTTTCCAATTATAGATCATTTTTCAAGATATACTTGGACACTATTTTTAAAACGTAAAAGTGACACATTCGAAATGTTTAAAATTTTTGCTAAACGAATTAAGACTCTAATGGATTTAAAAATCAAAAGTATAAGAAGTGATCACGATGGAGAATTTGAAAATGAACTATTTACAAATTTTTGTAATAACAAGGGAATTAGCCATAATTTTTCATTTCTACGAACACCACAACAAAACGGAGTATTTGAAAGAAAAAATCATACCTTGCAAGAACGTGCTCGAATGCTTCTAAATGGCGGTGGCTTACCAAATAATTTTTGGGCCGAAGCAATTGCTACTGCATGTTATGTATTAAATCGTGTAACTCTTAGACCTATGACTAAAAATACATGTTATGAAATGCTTTTAAAAAAGAAACTGAAAGTATCATACTTTCGAATATTTGGATCAAAATGCTTTATTTTGAATACAAAAGATAATCTTGGTAAATTCAATCCAAAAGCCAACGAAAGAATTTTGTTGGTTACTCCTATCAAAGTAAAGCATATAGAATTTTTAACAAACGCACAAATATTATAGAGGAAAGTCTTTATGTCTCGTTTGATAAAGACTTTAAAAATATAATGAATATGGATGATGAAGAAATTTTTGACACTAATCAAAATAATGCTATTGATATTACAGTTCAAAATAATAATGATAATCAAAATAATAATGTTTTGAAATCACCACCCCGTATTTTAAAAGATCATCCTATTGATAGCATAATCGGAAATTTAGATAACAAAGTTTCAACTAGAAGTCAAGTAAATCAAATAAGTAATGTAGCATTTATATCTAATTTTGAACCAAAAAATTACAAGGAAGCATCAAATGATGAATTCTGGATTTTAGCAATGCAAGTAGAACTTAATCGATTTGAACGAAATAATATTTGCGAACTAGTACCAAGGCCAAACAATCAATCGGTAATAGGAACAAAATGGGTATTTAAAAACAAAGTAGACGAAAATGGAAATATTATACATAATAAAGCAAGGTTAGTGGCACGGGGATATAATCAAGAAGAAGGAATTGATTATGAAGAAACTTTTGCACCTGTGGCACGTCTTGAAGCCATAAGAATATTACTTGCTCTTGCATGTCACCAAAATTTTAAGTTATTTCAAATGGATGTTAAAAGTGCTTTCTTGAATGGTTTTATAAAAGAAAATGTTTATGTTGAACAACCACCACTATTTGTTCATAAAAAATATTCAGATCATGTTTTTAAACTTAAAACGGCGTTATATGGTTTAAAACAAGCACCTCGTGCTTGGTATGATAGATTAAAATCACATTTAGTAAATTCCGATTTTCAAATTGGTAAAATAGATACAACAATATTTATTAAAAGAGAACAGAAGAATATATTAATTGTTCAAATTTATGTTAATGACATTATATTTGGATCTACTAACGAAAATTTATATAATGAATTTTCTAAAATGATGACAAACGAATATGAAATGTCTCATATGGTGAATTAAATTTCTTTTTAGGATTACAAATAAAACAATTAAATAATGGAATCTTTATAAATCAAGAAAATATTGTAAAGAATTACTAAAACGTTTTGGAATGGATAATACATCAAGTAAACCTACTCCAATGAGTACTACTATTCATCTAGACAAAGAAGAAAATGGAAAATATTTCGATCAAAAACTATATCGAAGCATGATAGGATCTTTACTATACTTAACAGCTAGTAGACCAGATATTATGATAAGTGTTTGTATATATGCATGATTTCAAACACAACCTAAGAAATCATATCATTGGGCGGTCAAACAGATTTTACGATATTTAACCACACTAAAGATTACGGTTTATTTTATCCAAAAGGAAGTTCATTTGAACTCGTATCTTACAATGATCCGGATTTTGGTGGATGCAAATCGGATAGAAAGAGTACAAGTGGCACATGTCACTTTATTGGTCAATCCTTAGTTTCGTGGTTTAGTAAAAAGCAAAATTGCATTTCTCTTTCGACATGTGAAGCCGAATATATTTCTGTTGCCTTAGCTTGCGCTCAAGTAATATATATGCAACAAACACTTAAAGACTATGGAAAAATAATAGAAAAATCTACAATATATTGCGATAAAACTAGTGCTATAAACCTATCTATAAATCCAATTAATCACTCATTAACAAAACATATCGATATTTATCACCATTTTCTAAGAGATAATGTTGAAAAAGAAACAATCACTCTTGAATTTGTAAATACCGAAAATAAAATAGCTGATATTTTTATGAAACCATTATGCGAAACAACGTTAATCAAATTATGATGAGATTTAGGAATTTGCTCATATAATGAATTAGTAAATTAAAACTATTTAATTCATATATTTTTGAGATTGTTTCTGTAACTGTGATATGAATTTTGTGTTTTGTTTCGTATATCTATAATGTTCTTTTTAGATAATGTCAAAGGGGGAGAAAAAGATATGCATATATACAAGGGGAGATCACATACTTAGGAGGAGTAAAAATATAATTGTACATTGTTAGTGATTGTATAGTTGTCATCATCAAAAAGGGGGAGAATGTTAGTGTTAGAACCTCAATTGTTGGATTTTAATGACAACAACTATACAATTATGTCAAAGAATCTCTAAGCTATTTTGCAGGTACATGAGCATCAAAAAGAGATAATCAAATACGTTCAAAATGAAGATACACAGTACAAAAGGATGAAAGAATGTATATGGAGATACAAGAAGAGATATATACGATAGAGACAAGACGAAGGTGACAAACAAAGTATTATTAGTCATAGAGTGTCTTGTCTAGAGTTTACAAATGTTAAAATCTTCTCAAAATGATACACACACATATACATTCATATTTTAAATGAAAAATCAAATTTTCAAAAATTGCATGGAGCGGGACTCGAACCCGGGTCACTAGTTCAGAAGGCAAATGCTCTAACCATTTGAGCTATGGTAATTTTTAGTTACAGGCTAAATTCAGACGTCTGAATAACTTCATTCAGACGTCTGAATGCTGAAACCTGAATATTGTTTCACAATATTCAGACGTCTGAATGAAAATATTCAGACGTCTGAATCAGGTCAAAAATAGCCTATTTACTCTCTGTTTTGCACGCTTCAAATTTCAGAAGTCTGAAATTTATTTTCAGACGGCTGAATTTATACAACTGCTATTTTTTCTGAAAAGACACTTCTCTTCACCTAAGAGAAACTCTTTCAAAATCAATGGTTGCAACTGTTCTTTTCAATATAACTTTTCATCTATAGTTGCAACTCTTTATACACTATAAATAGATTACAGAATTCAACAAACAATTAACCGAATCTAATTTTAATATTCTTGAATTCCTATCTATTCTATATTTTCAAACTGCACTCTAACTGATTATATTTTCTGATCGTTGATCACTTTATCTTCCACTATTCTCAAAGCACATCACTATATATCCTAAAGGAAAAGATTATAGGAAGATTGTACTATCAAGAGACAAATTCGTGTTATTGAGAACACATAGTGTCAAATACCTTTTGTATAAGTTGAAGTCCTGTTCTGCTGTTCAGGCGTGTGAAGTCCTCTTCGGCTGTTGAGGCAAAATCCTGTTCTGTTGCTCAGGTCCCTTGTTCGGCTGTTCAAGGGTTGTTGTAAACCTGTTCCTCCGGGTTAAGTGAGGATTGTTGTTAGTGAAATTCCAGAAGGAATCTGGGACTGGACGTAGAACGGGAAGTTCGAACCAGTATAAAAATTCCTGGTGTGCTCGTTTATTATTTACTATTATCTGCTAATTGTTCTTTTATTCCGCACTGCTTTTATACTATTCCATATTGCACGATCCCTACCATACTTTCATTTGGTATCAGAGCAAGGTCATCATATAACCGTAACACAGTTATCTGATAATCTAATAACCTGGTATTCTAGAGATCGTAACAACATCCTAGAATAAATGGCTACAAAGAGATCTAATCAAGGCAATAAGAAGAGGAAGAGCAATAAAGAAAAATCAAAGGAGCAAACAATCAAATGCTTCATGGCAAAAGATAATGAGGTTAGTGATCTAACTTTTGATGATATGATAGAAATAAATTCAGAACTTCTAGACACTTTAAAAAGTCTCAAAAGAAAATATAAGGAAGCTCTGGAAAATCAGAAGAAAGCAGAATTCGACAGAGATATGCTTAAAGACGAGAAGAAAATATTAGAAGAAGAACTTGAGAAAATTCAAGATTCACTCTCTAACAATTCTCAACTCGTTCTATTAAGTCAAGAAATAGAAGCTCAAAAAGAAAAGAATAATGCTCTAGCTTCTGAGAATCATGAGTTAAAAACAAAAATTAAAATTGTTGAGTTAGATAACACTAGTCTCAAAACTAAGCTTGATGACATTACTAAAAATATTTCCAATTTTAATAAAGGGAGAGAAAATTTATCCAGGATTATTGAAAATTCTCGACCTACTTCAAATAAGAAGGGATTAGGTTATGTTAAGAATTCAAAAGCTCACAATGATAA
The DNA here is from genome assembly GCA_030737815.1 of Allium fistulosum. NCBI lineage: Eukaryota > Viridiplantae > Streptophyta > Magnoliopsida > Asparagales > Amaryllidaceae > Allium > Allium fistulosum. The sequence continues at coordinate 853,278,764 of CM060904.1, read as the reverse complement.
AAGTGGTTTAGGATATAATAAAGTTGATCATAGAAATAGCACTAGATATGCTTTCATGTATAGTAAAAATGTTAGTGCTAGTACTAAATTTCGAGTAAAGTCTAAATCCAATTTTTATAGAAATTCAAATACTGCTATGACCAATAATGTTTATAATTCTAGAAGTACAAAACCATTGACTGGAAATATGAATAAAAATTATCTAAGTATTTGGGTTCCTATTAATTTGAAAAATAGAGAAAAATATATTGATGATTATTTTGATATGGTAGTTAATAATGAAAATTATATTTATAAAGGATCAACCACACCCAAATGGGTATGGTTTCCTAAGACCTAACCCCCCGGACCCTAACATGATAAGAGGGTACCGAAAATGATTATTATTTTTTGCAGGTACTCGGAGAAACAAAAGGAAAAGAATAGATTTTGGAATTTTAAAGAATGTTCCATACGTTTAATAGAATTATGTGTTTACAATGAAATATGGACTTCGGCAAATATGGTAAAATCTATTTTATTTTTCCTTCATAATTAATAATAAGTTTATCTCGTTATTTACAAGATATTTTATATATTTTATTATATTCCCTCATTCTTTTTTATAATGACAAAGGGGGAGAAATTCATATGCATATTAATAGAGGGAGATATTATACTTAGGGGGAGATGTTATACTTAGGGGGAGCTTTAAACATATTAATATATTTTTTTATATATAGAATGAATATTTTTTAAAATTGTATAGTTGTCATCATCAAAAAGGGGGAGAATGTTAGAACCTCAATTGTTGGATTTTAATGACAACAACTATACAATTATGTCAAAGAATCTCTAAGCTATTTTGCAGGTACATGAGCATCAAAAAGAGATAATCAAATACGTTCAAAATGAAGATACACAGTACAAAAGGATGAAAGAATGTATATGGAGATACAAGAAGAGATATATACGATAGAGACAAGACGAAGGTGACAAACAAAGTATTATTAGTCATAGAGTGTCTTGTCTAGAGTTTACAAATGTTAAAATCTTCTCAAAATGATACACACACATATACATTCATATTTTAAATGAAAAATCAAATTTTCAAAAATTGCATGGAGCGGGACTCGAACCCGGGTCACTAGTTCAGAAGGCAAATGCTCTAACCATTTGAGCTATGGTAATTTTTAGTTACAGGCTAAATTCAGACGTCTGAATAACTTCATTCAGACGTCTGAATGCTGAAACCTGAATATTGTTTCACAATATTCAGACGTCTGAATGAAAATATTCAGACGTCTGAATCAGGTCAAAAATAGCCTATTTACTCTCTGTTTTGCACGCTTCAAATTTCAGAAGTCTGAAATTTATTTTCAGACGGCTGAATTTATACAACTGCTATTTTTTCTGAAAAGACACTTCTCTTCACCTAAGAGAAACTCTTTCAAAATCAATGGTTGCAACTGTTCTTTTCAATATAACTTTTCATCTATAGTTGCAACTCTTTATACACTATAAATAGATTACAGAATTCAACAAACAATTAACCGAATCTAATTTTAATATTCTTGAATTCCTATCTATTCTATATTTTCAAACTGCACTCTAACTGATTATATTTTCTGATCGTTGATCACTTTATCTTCCACTATTCTCAAAGCACATCACTATATATCCTAAAGGAAAAGATTATAGGAAGATTGTACTATCAAGAGACAAATTCGTGTTATTGAGAACACATAGTGTCAAATACCTTTTGTATAAGTTGAAGTCCTGTTCTGCTGTTCAGGCGTGTGAAGTCCTCTTCGGCTGTTGAGGCAAAATCCTGTTCTGTTGCTCAGGTCCCTTGTTCGGCTGTTCAAGGGTTGTTGTAAACCTGTTCCTCCGGGTTAAGTGAGGATTGTTGTTAGTGAAATTCCAGAAGGAATCTGGGACTGGACGTAGAACGGGAAGTTCGAACCAGTATAAAAATTCCTGGTGTGCTCGTTTATTATTTACTATTATCTGCTAATTGTTCTTTTATTCCGCACTGCTTTTATACTATTCCATATTGCACGATCCCTACCATACTTTCAGTTAGAACCTCCATTCTTAGTTTCAATGACAACAACTATGCAAACACACATATACAATATAAACATCATCAATATGCAGGTACACGCAGCAAGATCATGGCTAGAAGACAACAAGGAGAAACTATTGGTAGTAAGGTCGTATTTAGTCTTAGATAAAATATGTAAAATCTCCTTGAGTGATTTACAAAACACAAACTCGCATTTTCAAATTAAAACAGAACTTATCTTAAGAAAATTGAATTCACAGACGTATATGAAAAACCACAGACGTCTGTGACATTACACGAGAAAATTAATTCCTGTAATGACAGATCTCTATGATTTTCCACAGATGTCTGCGACATTATTTCAGAAACATAACGGCTATTTTTATGAAAGTTTGCTTCCTTCTGAATTTTTTGATACACTGAATTTACTCAAACATTGCGACTCTTTGAAAGGTAACGGTTGCTTCTCTTCGAGAAACAACTCTTGAATCTTATAAATACAACTAAATGATTGAGGCTAACACTCACCTTGATTTTTATACTCTTATTATATATTCTTACTTCTGTGCTTTCACTGATTCAATTTTCTCAATCATTCAAATAACCAGAATTTATATTTTGGTTATATTGCTTCCTAAAAATAAAAGTGCACATAAACAATATCACTCAAAGGAGATTATAGGAAGAATTGTATTGTATAGTCAATATCCGTGTTATTCAGAACACACAATTGTCAACAAAATACTTTTGTATTAAGCTCGTTCCTCTGGGTGAAGTGAGGGTTTTTCGGTTAGTAAACACCGAAGGGGAGCTTCGGGATTGGACGTAGGATGGGAGGTCTAAACCAGTATAAAAACTCTGGTTTGCATGCTTTTATACTTTACTATTTATTGTCTACTATAGCATTAGCTCATACACTTGCATATTATACACAAGTTAGATAATATACGATCCACTAGACTTAAGTAATCGTGTTTACTTTGAAGATTTGGAGCCATTATCTATTAGGAGAAAGGTTTGAGTTGTTCATGGACCATAAATCCTTGAAGTATCTTTCTTCCCAGAAGAAGCTCAACCTTTGCCAACAACTACGGTTGGAATTCTTGGCCGTCTATGACTTTGACATTTCCTACACACCTAGTAAAGGAAATGCAATCGTCGATGCATTAAGTAAAAGACACTCTAGTTTAGGAGAGATATTTCTAGGGTGAAGCAGTTGGAGTATATTGATGGCTATGACTTCGGACCCTATTGTTTAGAGCCAGAGATGTTGGTAAGTTTGACAATCAGACCAACCTTGATTGAGCGGATTGTACTAACAAGAGGCAAGATGCTAGACTAATTGAGATCAGGGCGAAAATAGAAGAAGGGCTAGACTCTGAGGAGATGAAGCAATACAGACTCAATTGAGATGGTTGGCTCTGTAAGGATGGGAGATTGTTTATTACCGACATTGATGGATTGCGAGATGAGGTGCTACCAGAGTGCCACCATTCTAGGTTGACTATACATCCCAGCACTACTTCAAATCTCGTGTATCTCATCTGAGATCCCGCTCGAGATCTCATTTTCGAACTTGAGTGAGATGAGATTTAGTGAAATGAGACAATTTATGTACTATGTAACACTCATCCTATCCAAAATAGTGAAATTTCAGATGAGATCTCAATAAAAGATCTCGTACAAAGTTATATTTTTTCATTTACATATTTTTTTACTTCTTATGTGGTTCTAAAAGAAATTACACTCTAATAATTTTTACTGAGCCTCTAGTTATTTTTTTCACATATTAATAAGTGATAAAAATTAAAAGACTTCTTATTTATTTACCATTCTTAATATTTGGATGAGTGGAATTCATTCAGTTAATACCAAATCAATAATGTTATCAATCTGATCTATAAAGTAAATTAATATTATCGTTTTATATAAATTATGTATGGTAAAAAAAATATGTAGATAATAATGATTAAAAAAATCTCTGAAATATCAAATTTAGATGCTTATTACTCCGAGACAGACCCAAGATGGACTTTAAAATCTGAGATGTCAATTTGAGATGTCCACCCGAGATACACTCATCTCACCTGAGATCTCGTCCGATACAAGATTTTGTGTGTAAATTCTCAAGACGAGACACGATCGAACCCATCATTTAAAACCTTACATCCTAATGAGAATAATATGTATTGTGATATGAAGACCTATTATTAGGAAGAAATGAAGAAGGATGTCGAGATATTCATCTTGAAATGTATAAATTGCCAATTGGTGAAGGCAGAGCCAAAGAAGCCAAGTGGTTTGTTTTAGTCGCTCGAAATTACCGAATGGAAGTGGAAACAAAACTTGATGGATTTTATTGACGAATTGCCAAGGACCAAAGGAGGGTACGATAGCATTTGGGTCGTAGTCGATAAATTGATGAAGAATGCTCGATTCATACCCGTTAAATCTAGTAGAACAACATCCAAATTGGCCAAGCTACATGTGAAATGGATGGTGTGATTCCATGGTATGCCAAAGAGCATTGTGAGCGACTGAGACCCTTTATTCACTAGTGGGTTTTGGAAGAACTCATAAGATGTGTTAGGGACCGAGCTATGTCTCAGTACAGCTTATCACCCATAAACGGATAGGCAGACTAAGAGAGTGAATCGTATGTTAGATGATCTCTTGCAATCTTGCATACTCGATTTCGAATTATCGTGGGATGATTATTTGTATTTGGTAGAGTTTGCATACAACAATAGCTATCAGTCTATTATCGGTATGGCACCATACGAAGCATTGTTTGGACAATCGTGTAATGCTACTTAATGTTGGTTGGAAGTATGCAAGAAACTAATACTTGAGCCAAATATAATTAGAGAAGCATCGGGGAAGATTGAGATTGTTCGATAATGATTGAAAATTGCTCAGGATAGGCAGAAGAGTTAAGCTGATAAGAGACGTCAAGATTAGAGTTCTCTATCGACGATATGGCTTTTGTGAAGATTTATCCATTTAATAATGTAATTTGATTCGATGGTAAGGGGAAGTTGGCTTCGAGAATCGTAGGTCCTTTTACGATAGTAGAGAGGATTGAGAACCTAGCATATAAGGCCGATTTATCTCAAAAGGTGGTGGGCGTGCACAACATCTTCCACGTCTCTCATCTACGGAAGTTTGTGCACAACTCAGGCATGATGATTGCACCGGACTAACCTGATGATATCAAGATTGAACCAGAGGCTTTGAGACCTCATAGGCCGGTTTGTATTATCGGACACGATATGAAACAGCTTAGGAGGAAGACGGTGGAGTTGGTGAAGGTTCAATGGAGCAAAGTGAAGGCGATTGCACATAGGATACTGAGAAGAGCGTAAGGGCTGCATATCAGAACTCTTTGCGTGGTAAGCCCTACTGTTTATCGTATTTACTTTCACATTTGATATCATATAGGAGAGTTTACTATCTCGCATGCTGGGATGGATTTATCTATATTATTGATTGTATGTCTGTTTGTTTGATACATTTGATGGTTGCATATGGTTGTTAGGCATGCAGGGTAACTATGGTCGACTATTATTTTGATTTGTTCGGGGATTTTCGGGGCAAAAGTCCTAAAACTAGAGAGCGTAATGATCCGTATTTTACTTAACAGAGAATTGTAAAAAAAATGGTTATTTACTTAATATGAGATCGTATGCTCTAAAACTTTGAAAACTGACTGCTAGGGACATTTTCTATCTTAGCACTTTTTCGGACATTTTGGACCTAGAAATTCTTGTAAGGCCTATAACTTTTGATAGGTATTGAATTAGTGTTTGAAATCACTTTCATTGGATCAGACTTGTGGTTTCTCTTTCCATTTAGTGGTCATAATAGAAAAACGGACTTAACATTTAGAAGATATAGTCATCTTAATTTATGTTTGCTGCTAGACAGATTAGTGGATAATTAATTAGGCCCTAACCTAAGCCCACTAACTAATTTCCGGAATTGTACCTAATTGGGGCTGTAGGGACTGATTCCGTTCATTTCCCTCTTCCCCAAAACAATTGCTAACCTCCATTAGTCATAGATTCATCAAAAAGACCACCTTTTCCTTATTAATCTTAATCAATTCTAACGTTGGAAGGGTAATTAGAGAAGAAGATCATATATCTATCATTTTGGGTGATTTAGATTCGTTCTTCTTGCTGTCCATTTTTAGATTTGGATCAAAAATGGTAATTTTGATATTAGGTGAGTGGTTCTTGACCTCTCGATGTGCTATACTTGTTTATATAGTTAAAGTAGATGTTTTAACATGATTTTGATTTTGAAAATGTTTTCTATCTTTAGTCAAATCTTTATGCATGTTTATGCTTGAAATTAAAAGGGTTTAAAGTGGGTTTTAAATGGTTTTGCAATCCCTTTTGAACATATTGATATGTTAGTGTAAAAGTTAGATCTAGAGTAGAAGTTGTATGATAATCATGTTTCAATGGATTGCATATGTGTATGGATGCATATGAATGATATTTCAGTTTTGTATGTTGTGTTTTGATATGGTTTTTTTAGTGCTTTTAGGTAGTTAGGAAAGAGGTTGTCGAATTGGGCAAATCGAAGCAAAAAGTGATTGGAATTGGATGAATCTTAGAAGAGGTGCTATGAAGGACGGGGCAAGCCTATGATTCAAGTCGCATGAAGTTTGGATGTGGGAATTCATGTTGATGACAAGAAGAACACTTGGTAGAGTTTTTGTAGATCTATTCGGCAAAAAGGAAAAGTTTAGGGAGTAAGGCCACAAAACTTCGGGAAAAGCTTCAGGTTAAAGGTAGGAAGAGGTTCATAAGTTTGAAGTTGAAGAAACGGCTAATTATAGTCATTGGTGCCAATTAGTTTTGATTGGTACAGAGTAGATTTTCTTCCATCTAGGTGAAGCTTGGAGCTTGGAGTGCTTGGGGAATAAAGCATGGAGTTCTAGGTATGTCGAGAAGAAGAGATCGAGGTGAAGGATACTTAGCCAAATCTTGGCTAAGTACTGATAAAGGGAATCATATCCATACCGATCTCTTTTGGTCAACACCGACATGAATTTTGGGGGCCATGGGTAATGAAACTTCCAAGAGGGGAAGTGTTGGCTCCTCATGTCGTGCTGAAGGTCTTTATTTATTTGTTCGCTTAGGGTTTGATGGCGATGTAGTAGCACAATGATAACTTTGGGACTTCGATGATAGCTACTCGATGGTGAATGGAGTTGGTTCAAATTATGGCGGCTCGAGGTTGAAAGGGGTCGTGAGAATGATTGTCCACAAAAGGCAGGTTCACAGAAGGGTGAGTTGTGGATAAACAGTTGAATGGTTCTATATGGAAAGATGGAATGTGGAATGGTTCCTCGAAAATAATGGAATTTAGATGGAGAAGTTAAAGAGCTCAGATACACGTGCTAAGGGACCATTGATACTCAAAGTGTTTTCTGATGTACTCGAAAGCAGGGGTATTGTGAGAGTACTCATGTGTACTTTGTTTGGCTACCCCAGATCGGTTGAATGGATTCGTGTACCCTGGACCGGTTTAGTGGGTCTAGTATTAACTCCTGGCTAAAGACGAGTACAATGAAAGCCGAGATTTATCCATTAATCCCTGGTAGAGGAACGTTCATACAAGTTATCATATATCTTGGGCACATTGAGTGATAATCAAGATTATTTGATGGATGTTATGTTTGCTTGTGTTGTTTTCTCCCGTAGTCTATCACTCTAAGGTTGTCAAGTGAGATAGGTATTGTAGATAGGGATACTTGGACACCCATCATTGAACTTAGGTTGTAGTCCACACTTATGATGTTGTAGACTAGCATATTATGTTCGTTATGTGCTAACTCTTTGGTTGCAGGGACATGTCATGCATGGTTCCTATATCATTGTTCCTAACTATATCGACTTGTATAATATTTTGAGATTAATTTGTCGCTCATACTAGATTGTTGTCCGACTCGAGGTTTTATGCTTTGCTTTTTATTATGTTGGGTACTCTTAAATGAGTAAACTAGATAGCATGTTTATGTAAAACGCGGTGGCTATGCAGACTCCAGAGGACGAGCTAGATGGAGCCTTCTCATATTATATATGAATATTCTATTGCTTATTCCCCTATGCAACACTGTGGAGCCTAGGCAGTGTTTGCTTTTCTATTTTGAGATGGATTATTTGAGTTTATTTCCACTTTGTATAAACTCTCACTACAACAAAAATACCCTATTACAACGTCCTTTTTACAACGGGCATTGGTTGCCCGTTGTAATAGAAGGCTATTACAACGGTCCATTTGCGTCCGTTGTAAAAGATGTCATATACAAACCCTTTTTACAACGGGCACTGGTTGCCCGTTGTAATAGAAGGCTATTACAACGGGCCATTCAGGCCCGTTGTAATAGATGGCAACTTTACAACGGTCAAATACCCGTTGTAATGCATGCCCGTTGTGACTTTACATCAAATAATAAATCACTATTCCTTTTTCTTTTATTTCTTCGGCCGCATCATTGTGAAAAATGGCGTTCGTCCTCTTTGCCAAAACTAGGGTTTTTTTTGATTCGATTTCGATTTCGCTCCGCAACAATAGGAAGATAACTTGGGAACTTCATATTGCAGTTGAGCGGAAATCATCTTCAGAACCGATTTCAGTCACCATCACTCCAAAATAAACTCAATCCTCCAAAAACCGATTTCCCCTCTCTGCATCGACTCCACAGATCTGACTGCATTTCCCTAACGTCGCGCTTCTCTTCCCAGATCCGTAGCAGATTCTGTCCTGCATCGCCTCGCCTCGCCTGCTTCAGAATCTGTACCCGCATCCAGATCTCTGGCGATCTGACGAGCAGCGATACCTTGGTAAATTTTTATTGTTTAATTGGATGCATATGTTTAGCATTTTTGTCTCCGTTCCACTGTCACGTTAGATTTATTATTCTTAGCTTATCTCGATCTGGATCTACAGTATAGCATTGCCATCAATTTTATATGATAACTGACGTACATAGTGGAGTAAGAATTGGTAAAGTATTTTTATTATGTTTAATCAGTGCCCTTGCTCCATTATATCATACGACCATACAGATTTACGATGAACACACAAGTACTAATTTTTTTCCTTGGGCTTTTTATATCCTTTCATCTTAATCGAAACGTAAACTTCTAGTTGATTCAATTAGACGTGGGCATAACCAGTTTTATTTTCGGTTTAATCAAGGAATGCACATGCATTTAAAATGAGGGAGTAATCATTTCACCAAAAGATTTAAGCATGTTATTTTTACTTCGATAAAAGGGGTTAAAATGGCTAGAACTGAACAAATAAATCGCATAAAGCATAAAATTATAATATTTAATAACATAACATGAAAAATCTCAAACCTACTTTAGATGAATTCAACGCCATAGAACGAAAATAAACGACGCAAACATCATGTCACGTATTCTCTTTTTGCACCAAAAATTATAGAACAATAAACTATGTTGGGCATTCCTTGGTAAATTTTTATTGTTTAATATGCATAAAATGTATTCTGAACGGATACCGTTTACGGTTGAACTAGCTTTTCTTTCTTCCTTTTAGGAAATGTAATTAGTTTTGCAGCGTTCGGTGAGCTTGATATACTGATGATGGTAAAAGCAGCAGCAATGCTTAGTCCTATAGCTTTCATGGACCAAGTGACCTCCCCAATTGCATGAGCATGTGTCAAAGTTCATCTTGCAGAAGTAAGAATTTCGCGAAGTATATAAGAACAATGAATAAATTTGACATATTTTGTCCAAATAATTGTTTTTCCAGGGTAACTACGAAGTAGATGTTGTAGAATTTGAACTAATTAGGTATTAATTATAAAGTTAATGACTCGATATATGTTCTGTAAAACAGCGAAAATATAAACAAAATGCTCGAGCCAATATGCAATGAACCTGGAGTTGATTGCCTTGATAAAATGTCATCCTTTACAGGTTGGTTTTGCACATAATCATTAAAATACTGTGTATATGGTTTATTTTTACTAAAATTTGCAATTAGACTTGTGAAATGCCTTTATCTAGATTATGAAGGCCCAAATTGCTGCCTAAATTTTTCTGCTTCAGATGTGTTCTTGGAACATGAGCCACAACCAACGTCGATAAAAAAAACTTGGTTCACGTTGCTCAAAGTAAGTGTTTTTGAATTTCATGCAATTTATATTTTTCGTATGTTTCTTTTGGGATACATGTTGTGCTCAGGAATTAATTTACTCAATAATTATTTGATATTACTGACATAAACTATATTGTTTACGACAATAAACAGTTGTATACTGTAGTTATGAGATCAGGGATACTTGTATTCAAAACAGTAGCAAAATCTTACTTGTACTTTCCCTAAATCAACCTATTATATAATGCAACCCGAGTTTGGGCAGACCATCCAAATTTTGAGTACTTGTCAGGTTTCATAAATGCGATGATGATGATAAATATAATATTGCAGGAGCTTATGCCTATAGAAGCTACAGTTTGTAATAAAGTAAATAATTTATAGCTCTACTGACAAAGGTTTTATTATAAATATTATTGCAGCTTTAAACTATGTAACATAAATTAAAAGTTTAAATTGGCCCATTGATGTATACAGTGATATTCGAGGGGTTGCTGTTGATGGTGTAGAAGGTGAGCCTGTTAATCTCACTGAACCAGATGCAGTTCTAAGTACATGACAATTTATACTTTCTGAAAGGCTCAGGTTACTTATTTTATTTTCAATTTTTGCAGACCATGTTTCTTGCAGTTAGATATCATGTTTTCTATATATATATATATCATGTTTTCTATATTTGATATTTTGGAGAGAAAAATTTATAAATCTTCGAATCTTTGATATTAATGCTTTCCTTATAAATGATATAAAACAATACGACAAAAGTTATGTTTTCCCTAATCAGCAATTCTAATAATTATTCAGTTTGACACCTTAGTCGGTAATGTCACTTATCCAACCTGTTTTTCCTTTTACCCGTTACCAACAATGATTTTAAAATTCTTTTATTTTTCGTACAAAATGAATTTTTTGGTTTTCCTTATAATCAAATAGCAACTAAGCTGCTTTTAACTTTTTTTTTTTGCTTGGAACTTGTTCAAATTCCACAAATGATATGTTAGTTGCCGATGATTGATCATTTTTAACTTACACGTGAGTGCTGCATATCCTAACCAATTGCATTATCCCCGTTGGCGGCTGCTTTTAACCATTATCGAAATATACTCAAAATTTTCACAATAACATACATGTGTGTGTGATTCACAAGTGGTTAATGTGTATGTGGTAATTTCTTAAATAGTGGAGCAGACATTTTGTATGCTTTAAATAAATGATACATGTACCACATCATATATTTAAACACAATTTACATGTGAAATAAAATGACATTTAAAGATACACATGTGATGGCGAGAAGAGTTGCATAGATTTTTCCTTTTAAAAAGCCTCCATACTGCAAATATATATAATGTTTTGTTATGCAAATAATCCTGAGGTTGACTAGTGAACTGAACAGGTAACAACATACACATTTGGGATTGTCCTAAGCTACAAAAACTTCAGACTAGTACTGAGGGAAGACTGCAACCTAGTACTTGAAGACATAAACACATGGGACATACTGTGGGAGACAAAGACATCAAGTCCTTATGGAGACTACTTCACCCTTTTGGACGACCATGGTGAATTCTTCATCATGCACAATAGAAGAGATGTACTGTGGAGGACAGGAGTGCGATCAAAAGATCCAGCAAATTACCCGAACTCACAAGCTATTATTCTACGATATGACGGGAGACTCATGATATATAACCAGAAGATATGGTCTCTGCCCGTTCCTATTTCTCTACCTATTGCTACATCTTAGGCTCTGTTAAGCATTGTGAGCAGTGAGTGCTGGGTGTTTTGTTTCTTTTATGCATGCATGTGTGTAATGAATAATCTTTAGAAACTGAAATGCACACTTCAGTTTTTATTCGTTTCCTTCTTTGAATGAACACTTCATCTTTAGAAACTAAAATTTACACGTGCATTGTAGTAGTTTTATTTTTTTTCTCATTTGAATCTTTTTAACAACGGGCAAAAACAGTTGCAATATCATGTATTACAACGGGCATTGCCCGTTGTAAAAAGGTGTGTTACAACGGGCATTGCCCGTTGTAAAAAGATTTATTACAACGGGCATTGTCCGTTGTAAAATATGGTTAACCTATTACAACATCGCCTATTACAACGGTCGGCTGCACGTTGTGGAACACATATTACAACGGGCATTGCCCGTTGTAAAAAGCCTGTTTTGTTGTAGTGTCTATTAGTATGTTGTATAAGTCTATGGAGTATGGATCTGTGCTATGATATTTGGTCCATTTTTTTGTTACTATCTCCTTTGCTTTATGTCTGTGAGGTATATTATATTTAATTCAATGTGATATGAGATATACGATAGGTTTTGCAATGTTTTTCTTCCTTTTAGCCCTTGACAATCATCCTACATCGGCCAGGCACGACACCAGCGTACTATATAGCTATTTTGGGTGCTGGTGATATAGGGTGGTCGTCACAATTACCGCTGTCAATAATTTCATCAGTAGTTTCATTTGTTTCACCGACTTGACTTAAGTCAATTGATTGTTGTGTTCCTACATTATATAGCTTAGAAATTGAATTCTCTAATGATTTAGATACTACATCTTGATTATGGTTCATCTTTCTATTATAAACTCCAGAGTTTTATTTTATATATCTCATATGTTTTCCCCTTCCCCGTCTTTTTGCATATTATCAACTATCTAATATAATAATAAATTATGTTATCACAAATTACAATCTTGAAGTATTATTTATAAATAAGTATATTCAATTTTTATTAAAAGCATTAAGTTTACAAAAAAGTGTATAATTAAGCGTATACATGCAAAGATATTGGGTTTTGCCCAAATGTTCAAGGGCAAGCATACACATGTTGTTTCTTGAAAAAATAGTACATTTATATTAGTATCAGATCCTAAATAATTATTAGCTTATTAGCTTCAGCTTTCAGTTTTCAATTCCTAAACAATTGTTTATAGAAAACTAGCTACTTATTACTAAATGCTAATAAACTATTTGCTTAAGACACTTTCAATTTTAAAGAACTCTAAAGCAATAGAAGGGCAACTCAAAGTTAGAAAATTTGAGAACTCAAAACTAAAAAATCACATTCCTTAATTAGCAGCAGCAAAAGAAGGTAGCACCGCAGTAAGACTTCAAATTAGCAGCAGAAGATGTTGTGCAGGAAGAGAGGATGGACTAATGATGGCCGATAGGGTAGACTAGTAGGCAACAACGAATGTTTAGAAAGCGTAGATTTTAAAACACTATTTTTTTGGTTTTAAACGGTGTGAGACATGGAGATTGATTAATAAGTATTACTAAGTAGTAACTTTTAAGTCAAACGGGTTTTTTTTGCCCTCCTTGTGGGCTGCCCCAATCTTAGGCTTGGTGGGCTTGCCCCTGGACCTGAGGATACATGATCTAAAATTAGTAAATCATTTATATGTTGGAAATACTTTAATTATTGACAAAATGCAATTTGGAAAAGTTAAAAATTTCAAAATGGATTCTTTGTCGGTAAGACTATTTGAACAAGAAGATAGAGAATGAAAGGAAAGATTTACAAAGAGTGAAATGTATAACCACATACGCTTGATATTTGAATAATTTTCTAATAACAAGACTTAAGGCTCTGTTTGAGAGTTTTGTAGTACCGGTTATGCGAGGTTTTGAGAGCACTGATTTTGGCCGTAAATGATCATTGTGGTTTTGATTGGTTTACATGAAGTGTGGTTATAGCCGATCAATACATGCTTGAGAGTTTAACATACATCAGTTATAAGAGTTTTCTACTAAAGTATTATTACATGTATACCCTTGTATTTATTTTCTAGTTTTGTGAAAATTAGTTTTCCAATATGATCAGTAGGAGTATAATTGGGAAAAAGTTAGAACACCTCAAAATACCCTAATTTGATGGGTTGAGAATTTCCATTATAATTATACTACACCGGTTTTCAATAATTTTATAATTGACAATAACCGATGTGAAAAAAACATACAGGCAAGCGTTATCACTTCCAGAACTATCCAAATCTAGTCAACACCGGTAGAAAAAAAAATTCCAGGCAATGCCTAACAGTCGCTATACAGGTAAACATAATATTTTAGAATAATACTCAACTCCGCTATAAATGGCCAAGTCGAGTACGTCGTCGCTTTCTTTAAGATTCGTGGCTTAGCCTCAAGGTGCAAGACTAGCTATCAACCGCTCGGTCCATAGGATAAAACAGCATCTAAAATTTAATCAATTTGCTGTTTGCACGACAACAAATCGTTCTAAATTTAGCACTTTCTAATTTAATTACTTGAAATAATTTTGCAGAGAAAGAAATGATAGAAAGGGAAGAAGTAGAAAGAAAATTGTATGTTGCCTTATATTATTTTCGTCTTCCTATCTACCATTTAAATAGGCAGAATGGAAATTGTATGCGTTACTGAAATAAGGGATTGTTAATGGATTTGAAATTATTTTCATTCATTACAAATTTTATTACCATTAATTTTTGTAATGACTCAATACTAATACATCATAAATATGTTATAGTTATACAATGTCATTCATTATGAAATTTATTACCATTAATTTTTACAATGGCTCAATAATAATAGCTCATAAATATATTATCGTTATACAATGTAATTCATTATGAATTTTATTACCATTACTTTTTTTATATAATTCACTTAAATTTCCAACAATCGCCCACTTGAATTATTAAAAAAACATTTCCAAGCTATTTCTGAAAATATAGAATTGTGCATAAATAAAGGTATCTTTCGATTTGTACCTTTGCATAGTTAGTAAGATTCATACTATACTAGAGTTACACTTAGTCTTGAACTCTATCTCTGACATCAAATCACAGACAACCTTTCTAAAGTGCTTTCAACTTGCCATGCGTTAACGGCTATGCACATCTATTCCGGTTTAGTGAACGTTCTAGAAAACTTTTGCCTCCAAAGTTTTCATGACAAAAGGCCTCATTTTCACATTCACAAAGGTGAGTCTATCAGGAGTACTCCTATAGCTAGGTACCCCACTCCACCTAGAGTATAGATCACTAAGAGTTTTTGTTACCTCGTCCTTTTATCGCTATAGGAATACATGCTTCTAAACAATTTACAATATAGCATGTTCACCACTTATCACTTCACAACTTGTTATTTACCCATTGAACTTAGTCCTTGGGATCTCTAGTAATATAGGTTGGGTTACCATTCTGAGTATCTAAGGGTAATAATCCCATCTTATTGGCTGTTTAACTACCTTTCACTCTAGCCAATCCTTCCGTTAAAGGATCTACCAAACTTTCATCAGTGCGATATGATCCACTCTAACAACACTAGAAAAAAGTAACCCTCTTTGAAATGACCCTCCTATTTCCACCCTAATTTCATAAGGATTTTTTTTTAAGAGATGATATATAGATATATCATTCATTACAAATATATTTCCCAGGGTCATTTTCTTTCTCCAATAAACAAAATATATCCAGGATCTTTCACAATATAAAAATATTGTTTTAAATCTAAATCATTCCTAACATACATATATGAAGATATCTATGTTATATTCTACTAGAATCAGAGCATGATAATATGTAAGTAGAAATCCTTTTAAATCTATTAAAATGTGATAATTCCCTTTTAAAAGATTAATTATTTTATCCTGATTTTTGACCATAGAATCCACTGGAAACATGTACTTTAGTCTGTTATTCTAATTAAGAAATGATCAAGTAATAATCAGTGGAAAGCAAGCTTTTAATATGGATGATTGTGTTAAAGTCTGGATAGTATCAAACTCAGGCTAAAAGAAAGTGGATCATAAGTGAACACAAGCAACATCTAGGCGTAAATGGAAACGCGCCTAACTTACACATGAGAGGTCACGAGTTCGAGTGCTATGCTGGTCGGTTCAAACACAATTTTTGTTTTTCTTTTTATTTTTCTCCTGTATGGTTTGAAATCTGATATCTACCTATATCTGCACATATATATTTAATTTTTGCCTATAATCTAACATACAAAACAATATTTCTTACTTTATTATTTTTGAAACCCATTCCTACAACTGTTCTAGGAATTTATATTTATATTTTTTGCCCAAATATCAACATGTACACAGATATACATGTACATGTCAATATCTTTGCTCATTTTCCAGAAAACTGGGTGAAACAATTGCTAAATGTACTAAGCTTTTGAAATGCATTTTTATTTTCAAAATACAATCTATCATGATCAACCAATACTTCATTTATTTGAAGCTGGTTAACTCATGTATCCTGTATCTGCTACACACTAGTTCAAAGCAATGGAGATACCATTCATTGCATTCTGTCTGAAGCTTTTAAAAACATTTTACTTTTCTCAATACGATTCAGAACTGAATTCAAACTTATTTACAAAGCATTTCAGTAAAAAGAAACTAAAATCCTTTTAAGTTTACTTCTAGCTAAATCCAGATTTTATTCTAAAACTCAGTGCTCTGTTATGTCTCAAGATTAGCTAAGACATAATATAAATTATGCAAAACAGTAGCTCACATAATTGTATATTTCTTACCAGATTTTTATAGCTGATACTTGAGCATATTTTTCTTGTTTATGTTTCAGACACTACTTCAAAAACAAATCAAACCTTAACACACAACAATTTCGACAGAACAACTAATTTAATCTGACACTTTACAGAACATAAGAGCAACTTGATCACTAACCATAAAATATTCAATACATGACTGGAAATCTTAGAAACATAAAATTTTTCCTGAATACATGCAGATATAATCAATTTAAGCTCTTATTGAAACTAGCTAGCATGTTCATTCACTCCTCCATAATAGCCATAACTTCATTTTCTACTTAGTGCCTGCGTTCCCTGAAAGAGCATGAGTGGCTGCCTCATTTTAAAATGAGACACCCCATATGCCATGAGCAAACAAGGGTCAGATCTAAGATCTGGTATGAGTAACATCAATACATTCATGATATTAAGCAATAGAGAATATAAGGGTACTAACTTGTTATTTAAGCAAATTTCTGCAATCAGTTACTTTAACATGGTATAAATAAGTTGATTCAGGTATGATATATTCATCTATCTTTCTTCACTTGCATACATAATCATGCAAACATAATTATCTATCTGCAACATTTGGATTCACTGGAACCATCATGGTTCCATACCAACCAACCTAAGAAATTTTCATATTCCTATTTCTTCATATACAGGTTGTCTAATTCAATTTAAATTCCTGCCTCATCTGCTATTAAGGAATCACGGGGACACATTGCAATGAACTAATTCACATCATTGCACAAAGATCTCAGGGCTTAAACAAACCATGTGCCAACTTGCATACTTCAAATATGACAAGCATTCCAGCAGCCTTCTTGGCTTTCCCTTCCCTAGTTTATTTACTAGTGTATTGACTTAAATCCTATCATCAAATATGCTAAGTGAACATGTCACTGCAAGCATGGAAACATCCATAATCTTTCCTAGCATAATTCTCCTCAGAAATAAGCAGACAGTTATTTCCTAAATGGGGTCAATATGTCTTGATCTCAGTAAGATATAAGAATATTTTCAACTGTAAAAGAGGCATGGCATGTTCTTATTATATTGATCTGCAAGCCTTTATGATTGATTCAGATTCAGGATCTGGTTCAATCATAATTTTAGCTTGTGAGTTTCTTTTTTTTTTTTGATTTGATTAAGGGCTCAGCACTTAGAAAATTTCTATTGCACCCTTAACATTTTTCTTCTCAAGCCTCAGCACTTATACCAAGTATAATGCAGCTCCCAACATTTTTGTAAAGTTTTCATGCCATAGATCTATAACAGTTGAGAGTATTCTCTATATAATTTTAAGATTCTGGACTTTAACATTTTTGAGTAAAAATAAAACAGTAATGATACACATTCAAAGACAAATGTCTCAACAAAGCAGAGATCACCAAAAACATCCATATCAAATCATATCAGATTTAAAATAAGACATCCAAAAAGCATTGATGAAATCATATACATCAAAACCAGAAATATATATAAATGGCAATAAAAAGTGGCTGCCTCATCTCAGGTCTTAATGCCATGAACTCAGTGAGGTTACTCACCTAAATATTTCTTCTTATTAATCCAGAAAATCCTTGTATGAGTGTTTTCTCCTTCCTTCCAATATTTTTCTTCCTTTCTTATTTTTGTGCAGCTCGGGGTAAAGATAATTTTACTGGCTGAAACTGCCTATTTATATGCATTTTTCCACTAGGGTTTTGTTAAAACAAAATTCCATTTCTGACCTAACCATCTTCATGCATTTTTCATTCATTTTCCTCCTTAATACCCCGGCCATGTTAACCAATTTAAAGGCTGCATTTTCTTTCTTTTACTTTTCAGAAAATGGCCACTCACCTAGTCATGTTAAAAGTGTGACTATCCTATTTTATATTTTTATTATTCCTGAGAATCCCCTTTGCTATTTTTGCCTACACAAGCATATTGACTTGTATCACATTTCATGTCATTTTAATGTTATAGTTTCACTTGCTTATATATATATATGTATACTTTTCAGTACTTAAAAATGTATATTTGTATACATATCTTATCTAGGCTTATTTAATTCCTCTTTAATTTCAGAAACATATGCACCTATATGTATACAGGTTTACAAATCCTTATAACATATATATGTAAAATTTTCTTTTCTGGGTTTTAAATAAAATCTGTTTACTGATTTAAAGTAAAACTTACTTTTCTTATTTTCTAAGATGATCCATATAATTCCAGAAATCAAATATCCATGTTGCAAAATCATGTTTGTATTGCTTTTTAATTCTTGTTTTAAATCCAAGAAATCTGGAGTCCTTCCTTGTGCCATTTCAGTGTGCACGTGCACACATATACTTGCACACTATTTATTCCAAAAATCTCACCATATTTAAATCTAAATATTTCAAAAATTAAATCATTTTACAAAAATGATTTTTCACAAAATTTTGGGGTATTACACTCTTACAGCGTTGTGCTTACGACATATCTGCCGTCTCTTGCCGTTATAATAACGGTTCTGAATTTTTGCAATGGCCATGTTACTATCGCAATGGATCAACACAACTGGTATCGGTTATTCCTATAAAGGAATCTTAATTAGTAGATTTTGTAAGTAATCTTCTTCTTCACTAGTTGTGCTAGTGCTATCATCTCAGACTCCATAGTGGACTGAGCCAAGATTGTCTGTTTCTTGGATTTTCAAGAAACAGCCTTACCAGCTATGCTAAAAATATAGTCGTTGATTGCTTTAGAATCATTAGATAAAGTACTTCAATCTGTGTTGGTGTATCCTTCAAGTACAGCTAAAAACTTTCCATAATGTATTCCAAAGTTCTTGGTTCGTTTTAGGTATCTCATGACTCATTCAATAGCATGTCAATGCTCAACACTAGGTCTATTAGTAAACCTGCATAAAAATCCCATGACATATGATATGTCGAGTCTAATACAATCAGTGGCATACAGAAGGCTGCCAATGATGCTCACATAGTCAGACTGTCTTACACGTTCACTAGTGCTCTTATATAGTATTAAACTTGGATCATAGATGTACAAGCAGGTTTACAATCAAAGATATTGTATTTCTTTAATATCTTCTCAATATAATGAGATTGATCTAAAGAAATTCCTTTATTAGGCCTAGTGATCTTAATACCAAGAATTACACTCGCTTCTCCGTGGTCTTTTATATCAAAAATGGCACTTAAAAGAGATTTAACTGTATTAATAGCATAAATGTGAACCAAAAATAAGTAGATCATCTACATATAAACATATAATAGTGCAAATGTCGTTCTCATATTTATAATAAATACATTTGTCACTCTTATTCACTTTGAAACCATTTGAAATAATCAGTAATAAAAAATTTCATGCCATTGTTTAGGTGCTTTCTTTGGACCAAATGAAGATTTATCTAATTTTCAAATCTTATGTTCATGTCCGTGTATTACAAAACCTTCAGGTTGGTCGATATAAATTTCCCTTCTAATTCACTATTTAAAAATGCGGTTTTAACATCCATTTGGTGTATTATCAAATCATGAATAGAAGCAAGTGAATTAGTACTTGAATAAATTCTAGTTACAAGTGAAAATGTATCAAAAAGTCTACAGTTTCTCTTTGCCTAAAACCCATAGCTACCAGACGGGCTTTATATTTATCAACTGTTCCATCGGTTTTAATTTATTTTTAAGTACCCATTTACAACCTATGGTCTTACAACCAGGTGATATATCAACTAATTGCCAAGTCTTATTGGATTCAAAAGAATCCATCTCATCATTTATAGTGTCTTCTAAAAGATCGACACCTAATGAAGATAAATCTTCTTGGAGGTATAAGGGGTCCTCCATTAAAGTGTAAACACAAAAATCTGAACCATGACATTTTACAATTCTAGCTCTTTTACTTCTTCTAGGTTCGTTTTCAAAAGAGTAATTTTGTTCATTTCTTACGGAAATAATATTACTAGATGTGTCCCCACTATTCCTTAATTTAAAAGGAAATTTTAGTTCATAAAAATCAACATCATTAGATTTTATTATAGCATGTACATCCAGATCTTAAAATCTATATGCTTTGTTATTAATAGCATAGCCAATAAATACACATTCGTATACTCTACTTGCTAATTTAATTCTTCTAGGGTCAGGTATATGAACTATGCTAAACAACCCCAATTTTACATGATTTTTCAAAATCTCATAGGGAGAAACTGTGCTCTTAGGGTGAGGAATTATGTTCAGTACATAACATATAGCTAATTCAGTTAAAATCCTATTTTTTCTTTCAACTTTACCATTCATTTCATGTGAGTAAGGTATAGTTCACTCATGGATTATACTATGTGAATTATAAAATTCAATAAACATACTGTATTCATATTCAGTGTCTTTATCACTACGTAATCTTTTAACTTTCTTATTAAACTGATTTTCAATTTCGACTATAAAAGATTAAAACATCTAAATTGCATCACTTTTATTTTTTATTAGGTACACATAAGTAAAATCCTTAGGTGCCATCTGACATGGTTTTTGTAGTTATAACAGATAAACCGATCAGAATCATTCTTTAAGAGTGGTT
Organism: Allium fistulosum; assembly: GCA_030737815.1. Taxonomy (NCBI): domain Eukaryota; kingdom Viridiplantae; phylum Streptophyta; class Magnoliopsida; order Asparagales; family Amaryllidaceae; genus Allium; species Allium fistulosum. Next base: position 853,257,445 of record CM060904.1, on the reverse strand, counting down.
GTTGACGTGGTGCAGTATGGTTTCTTTAAAAGTTCACATTTTTGTTGCAGTTTTGATTAGGCTTATGATACTGATTCTTAAAGCTTTTGGGATTCGGTTTCAAAACCACAGCCTTCTTAGTGTTGCTAAAAACAACAAGCACTTCCTCTTTAATATTTTGTTTTTGGATTCCTCCTCGGTTCTGAGGCTAGTAATCAAATTTTCAGGTGAAAATTCTTTAGTTTTATGTCTAAGCTTATTTTCAAAAACTTCTCAACTATGGGCAATTTATCAGTAAGTACTGCAACTTAAAACTGTTCGTCAATAGTCATACCTTCGGAGAAGATCTCATGAGCTATTTTCTGAAGCTCATGAGACTGCATCTCTACGGACCTGTCATCAAACATTTGATATTTGAGGCAGCGGCTGATTACATATTTCTTTTCTCCAACTTGCTCTGTGTCATACTTCTTCTACAGCGCTTCCCATATCTCCTCAAATGATTTTTCTTCCATGTAGTAGTCATGTAGATCATCGCAGAAGCCATTTAGAATGAAGTTTTTGTACAGGTAGTCATGCACGATCAAGGATTACTGCTCCTTGCTCTCAGCTTCCATGGGTGGATTAGACAATGGCGGTTTATCAGTGGTCAGAACACAGACCATCCTTTTCATTGTCAAGAAGAATTGTATCTTCTGTCTCCATCTTTTGAAGTGCAGCCCCTTTAATCTGAAGGGCCTGTTGGTGTCTAGCAGTACCGTTCCAGTAAAATCGTTGGTCGCAACCATTTGTAGTAGGTGGAATCGTTTTAAATTGTTGGATCTGACCGTTGTAAATGGCCGAGTCACGTACTTCGTCGCTTTCTTTAAAACGATTCGCGGCTTACCCCTAAGGTGCAAGACTAGCTATCAACCGCTTTGTTCAGGATAATACAACATCTAAAATTTGATCGATTTGTTGTTTGCACGACAACAAATCATTCTGAATTTAACACTTTCTAATTTAATCGCTTGAAAGAAATCTACAGAGAGAGAAATGACAGTGGAAGAAGAAAAAAGAATAAAATTGTCCGTTACCTTATTTTCCTTCTACCTATCTATCATTTAAATAAGCATTTGTATGTGTTACTAAAATGAGGAATTGTTAACGGATCTAAAATTATTGTCATTTATTGTGAATTTTATTACCATTAATTTTTGCAACGGCTCAATACTAATAGCTCATAAATATATTACCTTATACAACGTCATTCATTACGAATTTTATTACCATTTTTTTAAAATAATTCATTTAAAATTCTAACCAGTACTGTAAATCATCCTTTTCTTTTGGTAGATGATCCAAATTACCTGGCGCACTAATTTTCTACTGGGTTTCAAGAGACAAAAGACAACTAAGCTCACGATAGGATGTCATTGAATGCTTCTCATATATATATATATGTGTGTGTGTGTGTGTGTATTATACATGTATGTATGCATACGCATACATACATACATGTGTGTGCGCACGCGTGTGCATACACAGACGTTAAATTGTGTCAATTTCAAGTCATAAATTATTCATTAAATTTGAATTACTGGTTTAGATTGAAAAATAGACTTCTAAATTTATACTTACATAATAAAACCAAATCCACCATCCAATAAAAAACCAAATCAATATATTTCATAACCAAAACCAGTTCGGTTTTATTGATTTGATTGGTCGGTGACTAAATAATGTAGATTAACATAATGTTCAAATAATTAATAAAGTATGTGATCATGTGTGTCGATGCTTTAATTTCTACAGCCTAATCACTTCACTTATAAACATAATAATCCGAACGGAAAGAACATAATTTTAGTAATATAATGATATAAATAATAATATTAACGTTGGTGAAAGAATCATCCGAGCGAAACAATTTACTGTTGATCTGGATGTTACGTACATTGTATTCCTTTTGTCATTTATATATGTTATGTTATTAATTTCTAGGCATTCTGATATAAATATCCAACCTTTTTATAAACTCCCAAATCCACGGGCTTGCCCATTGTATTTGCATACTCAAACCGGATTCCATCTTTCGTAATCGTTTCTGGATGCACTAATTTAGAACTACACTCGTTTTAAAGTAGAAAAATAAATGCAGTTTTAGCGAACTGATGAATAAACAATGTCCGCATTCAGAAATATGGATATAGAAACATTATTACGTTGACATTTTTCCTAACTATACCTAAAGTATTCGCTGGTTGCTGAAATTTTGTAATCAATAGCAACTACAACATGGAGAAGAGCAGTATTAGTCACGATTAAATTAGGTTTCATAAACGAACGGTGGGTTGAACCATCCTGATCCAAGTTTGGATAAGAACCAACTTGGTTGTGATTTACATATATCACAAAATGGCGGATATTTCTGCAGCATGTGAAGTATAAAGTTAATGGTCAACTTTAAGTGAAGTTGTTGCTTTTATAAAAGAGAACTATTTTTGTAAATGGAAATTAAGCATACATCCGATTAATTTTTTTCTTATATATATCCCTTTCAAGTCACAAGTGCAGCACTGCTGCGCGTACGTACAAATTTCAAAAGGTGAAAAGTTAACAAAGGATGATTAGACGTTTCAATAATTGGCAGCGATGGATGCATCTTGATGAGAGGAGTTTACCCATGTTTGGGATTGGTCGAAATATCGCAGTTATTGATCAAAATAACTGTTTTAATCCTCGACATCAGAATTAAAGTTTTTGTTGCCATGAGCAGAATCTGAGTGCTGGTTCTTCAGGTCCCAAATTTTCGTGGTGCCTCTGGACCGCTTGCAAACCCACACATTTACTCTATATTTTTAAATATTTAATAACATAAAAGAAATAAAATGGCCGATGTTGATATCGACGGTGTTGTTTCTTGTCTTTTAGGCTTAGAGGAATATCAGTTGGCCGCCGATTGACGTTGATGTTGATGCAGCAGGTCATTTGCAGTACAAATAACTTTGTGATCAAACGAGACAAGATTGATGACGGGGTTTTCACCTCAAGAGATTCTCTGTGCATGGTAATAAGTTGTAAGAGCAACACTTCTGAAAATTTAATTTTAAAATCAACTTTCAAAAAAAAAAAAAATGAAGTTATCATTTTCAGTTATACAGAAATAATGATAAATGAATTTAACATTTTTCCGTATAACTTAGAAAGATAAATGAATTTATCATTTTTCTTTGAATTGTCCTTAAAATTAATTATTCAAAAATATTGTTCTTAAAACTTATTATTCTGAAATGAGCAGTCCTTCAACCTAATTTACACTTGATGGCGTTTATAGATTTTGATGTAGCCATTTAGTGATAGTATGGGATGATGGCTGTAATTGTGGTGACGGTTAAACTCATATGAAGCTAGTGCAAGCACATTTGAGCGCAATTATTTAGAGGTAGCGCAAATAATTGTATAGCATAACGGATTACTATTATTATTACAAGTGTATATGCACATCCAATTAGACATGCTCTGATTACAATGTTCATGCATTAATTCAACAACACATTTATATCAGGTGTAGAGTAAATATAGGTGATTGTTATCACATAAAAGGTAAAGAATCGGGAGATATAACAGTTTAATACCTGCTTTGTAACCAGCTCAACTCTTGCAACAACAAACATAATATTTTGGTACCAAGAAATGCATCGTGGAAGCCCGTGCGTTGGTCGATGGGTGTTATAGTTTATGAACATAAATAGATCATCGGGATATATTTTATAAACACACATATTTTACAACAGATGTAGTTACACTAGATGTGGATGGTACTACTTACACCCACCTAGTCTGAATAGCATTAAATATCTTACTCAACGACTCTTATTTGAAATTGATAAAATACTTTTACTTGCTTTGTTCATCTCATTGGATGAAAACAATCAAAATTTGACCTTATTTTTAAATTTTCTCTTAAATTTAAGGTGGATTTTTAAAGCGGATTTTATGATTTACTTTTATTAAACCTTTAAGTGGCGTCGGTAAATATTCAGATTGGTATAAATAATAGTACCCTATGCTTTTATTTGTAAAATTGTGACTGCTTAGTTTTCTATATTAAGTATTTGTTATACATTGGTACCGTGTAATTATAAATTTGCATGCATGAATGAATATTTAAATTTCAATGGTAATATTCATATTAATCATTCTCTTGCATTGGTTTACTTAATTTGAACTTAGTTCGATGTGTATGATAATTATCATTGCAGATTGTTCTCATTATAACAATGTTATCTTCATTAAATCAAGGAAACAGAAGCTTAATTTACAAATGAATTTCACAATTTATTGATAAGATATACATACACCTCCGTTGTGTTATCATTCCCAAAATATCTTGAATTCGAAACTTCAATACGTATTCATTGTAATAATATGGTTTTCATTCCAAACAAATGAATATAGTCCAACGATGCATAACTACACGTATCATGTTAGCTGCAATATGAATGCTACAGAAGAATTGAGTTATGATCCAATATTTCATCTTTGTGGGCCTTGGTTTGGTCTCGACATCTACTTTTTACCTGTAGCAAATATGCTAAGTAAAAAAAAGTCAAAGCTTGGATACTTGAAAAGTAAGAATGCTGCTGGTTGTGCCATCGGTACATCTATATACTAAAGAGGACCATTGTAATATTTGCTTAAGACATCAATTTTCTTTTTTTTCAAGGTAATAAGGAGAATGCCATGGGGTCTAACTTTATGAATTGTTATTAGAATCCTATCATGTGTAAAAGTTTCATGATCCACCTAAAGTTGTTAGAATAGTCACTAAAATAAGGGTCTTGAGCAAATGATGATGTTAGCTATGCATTCATTTTGTCGACTTTTATATGCCTTCACTTAATACATAGGTTTTTGTTTTCTAGATTATCCTAACAAAAATAGTTAAATTATTTTAAACATGACAAATGAATATGAATTCCACAATAGACTAATGGGTGAAGGAATGGTCAGGACTTAGGAACATGAAAAGTTACTTTTTGACCAAAAGTGAAGCATTAGATACAAACATGAAACATGGAAAAAAAACAACCATACATTTTTAATGCATATCATTTCGAGTTTTTAATGCTAGTATATTTTGAAACGTGATATTAATTTTTTTTTATAAAGTACAAAAAATTGTAGATCGCTATGCATATGCATCTAGAATCTGCTGCACTACAATGGCCAAAGACAATACAAATCTCTGTTATTATCTTAAAAAATCAAATTAATCATGCAAAAAATATGTGTTCATCCAATTCATTACATCCCATAAAAGTAAAAGTGAAGACAAAGTAAAAAGACGGTTGGGACATGGAAATGCTATTGGAAGCATGTGGAATTTTTTGGGAGTATATGTTGTAATAAAATATTGGGTTTTAGAAGCCAGTGTATCATGGAAGTGACTTCACTATCCTTTTCACTATCCTATTACTAACTATAAAAGCAACAATTTAAGTATATTTAAAAAAATAGATGAATGCTACTTATAACTTGAATCAACAAAAATAATCCAAACGTTGGTGGTTAACAATTAAATTAGAGAGAAAAGTATATATAACTATACTTTATTGCTATTTATCTTATACAGTCTAATAAATAGAAATTTTGGGAAAAGTTAATTATATGCCAATTATCAATAAAGAGAAATTACCTCCATAATAAACTACATCCTGGCCTTGCTATAATGAGTTGACGCTCAGTTAAATGCTACTGTATATACAGTGTTGATCCTGCTTGCGTAGCTTGAACATGAGAAACAACACACATAGTTAGGAAAGTGATTACAATGAATAACATGAGTAGTTAGGCTAGCAAAAAAAACTAAATATAAAAGAAAGAAGATACGAATATAAAGAAATATAAGAAGGAAAAGTATTTTAATCAACAGCCACTATGTAATTTGAAGATATCCAACTTAAGTTTTTCAATAGAACACTACGAGCACCATTAACATTTTGTAAGGACGATATCATCTGCATCGTCATCAAATCATAATAGAAAATCAATGTAAGACTATAAATACATATGACATAAATTGATTAGTTGTAAATGACTACCGATATTGCACAATACATGCAAAATGACGTGAAACTAACAAATGCTAGATTTGTATAACATTGTTTATTTCACTTGCGCAATAAAAAAATTAAGGAACTTCTAAAGACCAAATTAATACATGTAACAATAAGGTGAGATCAGAAATGAACACATGCACAAATTTTTGAGGAATTATAGGATATGGCAATTTGTTGAAACAAATCGTGAGGAGGATAATGGAGCAAAGATCTCAAAAGATATATTCACACTTTAACTTATTAATACAATGAATTCTACATCTACATACATATAAACTACTGCACTTGGCATATACATGACCAACTAGTGCACTTGGCAAGTAACATCTTGCAAGTAATTAGTTATCTATTTTTTACAAAGAGAATAAATATGCCAAAAATAGCTGTGAAAGAGCCACCTAAAATACCCGAATTGATTTTAGGTAAAGTAGCATAGTCCTTCAATAAGTTACTAAATTTTTCTAGGTATTTTCATTTGTTATCAATTAACTTATAGATAAAATAAATATGATCAATTAGTGGATAAATCATATCAAACAGGAGAAAATATAATGAGAGTTTAACCTATGGTTTAAACAGTAATCAAATCAAAATTGTCACAAATCGGAAAATATCATTGAGATATCAAAAATGTAAGCAAATTTTTAGAAGAAGGATAAACATCGCATCATAGGTTAAGCATCTACATGGATTCAAGGATAAAACATGAAAACTCAAACTATATCATATAATAGCATAGCAATTAAACGACATCATCTACCACAAATTTTACTATGGCTATAGAGCAATTTCTTTTATACACCTCATGTAACAAAATCACTGAAACTTAATTTTTCCTTACCAATTCATCAATAGAAGGAAACAATAAGAAAATAATATGTGAGATATATAAAATAGTATCCTGTGTGGACATGTATAAATTGCATACAAATATCTATTTGTTTCCATTATTAAATCCAGATGCAAATATCAACAATATATAAAAAAATGATTGTTGCCTCCCATCTGGCCAAAATGGTTTTAAATGCACTGACTGAATTATCAGTTAACTTACCTCTAGTAAAAATTATGGTGGATGGATGGTTGAAGTTAAATTAAGATTTTCAGTCTTTTAGTTTTGTGTGTGATTATTAGAAGCCTCTATCAGATCTGGTTTAGATCCCCATAAGTCGCAGAATCAGAAGAAACATTTTTCTGCACAAAGTAGGAGAAAATATAACATCATTATCTATGAAATCACTTGCACACTAAAAATATTTGTATAATCAATATACAAAAATAAAATAATATTATAGAAAACTAACAATGGTCATGAATCAGATAATCAAAACAAAGAGTAGTGAGAAAACGTCAAAATGTGGCAGTAAACGAAACATGTAAACATTTAAATCTGAACATAGAACCATACCGGAGCTGCCTTTTGCAGTTCGGCTTGTCGCCTATTATGGACCCTAAAAAGCGAAGGGGACAACATGCCCGAGCTACCTTTTTACAGTTCAGCACATCGCCTATCGTGGATGCTACGCTTTTGGTGATGGTGATGCTGCCATTGTTGATTCGGAAGTAAGTGAAGCCGAGCTTGGGGAAGGTTGTTCAGTTTTTAGGATTGTCGGGTAAGTGAAATCGAATTTGTTGAAGATTGCTTACATTTCATAAATTAGGGCTCAATCTGGATCTAGGAATGGGGAATATAGGAAGGGACTGAATTAGGTTTTATGAGGCGAGAATGCAAATGGGAGGGACGCACGTTGAAATGATAAGGGCATTTTGCGTATTTCAAAAAGATACAGATGAAATCAGTTCGTGCAATTCTTAGTAAAGATTATTATTATTAAGAAATATAGATGGTTTCTTAAAATTATTCTTATAATATATAGTGCAAATGATACGTAGCATTTTCACTTATTGTATTATTGCACTAAAACTATTAATAATGTAAAATAAATATAGTATGTCATGCAAATATTTACGGTCCGTAAATGTAATTATTTGCATCAGAAAAAAATTCATCTGAGCATATTATGCACGGAACACATTGAGAAAATCGTATATTTATAATATAATGATGCAAACAAACTTTGGTTCCGATAATTCAAATGAAAGATTGCATTTTTTGTATATATTAACATTAATTAGGTTGACTATTTCAAAAACTTGATTCATATCATTTTTATAGAAGGGATGTATGTTTGAGGTCGTTTGGGATATGCCCCTGAACCAAGAAGCGCCATAATAAAAATTAAATAAAAGTTACTTGATAAAATTTATTTTGGGTTATTCAGTTACAAGAACACATTTTGAAAAAAATGAGATCCAAGGACAATGAACTTTAATAATTAGATTAAGAACAAAGACCCATTAGATCATGTAAAACTCAAACTTGTTTTAACTACTCATCTTCGCTAAGTTGATAAAATATAAAGACCGACATACAAATTGCAAGAAAAAACAATGATTTCAAAAACATTTTAATCGATTAATGTTGGCATAAAAATATAGAAGTAAACAGCTCGGAAAACTAAATGACCATAGCTTTATAACTTAAAATTAACATTATATTATATCACTTAAAATACAGAACAAAGTAATTTAAAGGCTATTCTCATTTAGAATTTGAAAAAATGTTACTTGTAAATAATAAAGCTATATACATTTAGTTTTCCGCGTTATTTTTTTCCCTTATTCTTTTTTTCCATGTTCACAGGAAAAATGTTTATGTAATTAATTTTATTATTTTTTATATTCTTTTTTCTCACATTAAAAAAAGCGTTTTTGTAATTAATTTTTATTATTTTTGAAATTTCAAATATGTGTCATAGATTTAAAATATTTAGACTTTATCCAATTAAAAATTGAAAGTTATCTTAATATATGTGAATAATGCAAATTGGTTGTCCTTTGTATTGAAAACAATTTCATCCTTGAAACAATTTCACTTAAAAATTTACAATTTGTAAGAAGAAATAAAAATTAGTTGCTTTTATTTACAAAACAGACAAATTCACCTTTGTCTCATCTCCATACATGCCTTTCTCTAAGTCGTAAGACATTGTTTCAACATATTGAAGGGACGTTGCTTCTGGCATCGTCGATATTGCAACTCCACATCTTGATTCTTCAGATGACCATAACTATTGGCTCGTTTAGAGTTACGATGGTCTATAGTTGCCATAAGGACACCTAAATATACTCAAAACTGAATACGTCATCTTTAATTTAGTTTCCTGCAATTTATACTATAGACCACATCGTTGAATTGCTCACATACCCTTATCCTGATTTATATAAAATAAAGGTACTATGATAAAATTCTAGTTTTGTCAAATTGTACATTTAAAACAAAAATTTAAGGGAATCACACATCAAGTTACCAAATTGTCGTCAGAATTCCTAAAGATACATTGTTCTTCCATTTTGAAAAAAATTATTTTTTATAACAATAGCAAAACTCACGTTATAAAAGGACACCACTGCTCCTTTATAATATTTATTTTTAATATTACTGGTAAAGTTATGCGTGTGCCCTAAGGATAATTATGTAATTTATTGAAAATTATCCAACTCTATAATCAATTTTGTTCGTAATAATGGTATCTGATTTCTATTATATACTTTGTAATATTGTGATATAATAATTACTACAAAAGGACACCACTACTCCTTTGTAATATTTATTTATAATATTCCCGATAGAGTTAAGTGTATGCCCTAAGGATAATTACGTAATTTATTGTAAATTATCCAACTATATAATCAATTTTGTTTGTAATAATGATATCCAATTTCTATTATATACTTTGTTATATTGTGATATAATAATTAAGTAATTAATTTAAAGTATATTAATTAGAAGATTCTTGAGTAGTATGTTATGTAATACAATTACAAATAGTCGTAATCATGAAAAAATCACAATATAGAACCAAAGACTTTGTTGATAGAAAAATTGAGTTGGATGTGGATAATATTAGAATTTTAACTAATACCAAATTCCGTATATCATAAAGTGAAATAGTGTTGATGAAGAGAACGTGTGTAAATTATTATTACTAAAAGGTACCACTTAAGAAAATGTAAACTGGATTTTAACGACGAAGGTCAAAAAATGATGAATTTAGCCAAACTATTATATCGCTACTAAGATGACATGTGAACATTAATGTTTGAATTGTTCAATGTTAATTATTGATTGGTTACACATCTATGAGTCACAAAATCGTTGTTAAACCAGAATTTAGTTCAACGTTTGTTGGGGATTTTGCGGTTCGAGATAAATTTGATGGAGATTGCGATGAAGATAATGCTGTACTTCCGACTTCAAGGATCTATGGAATAGATTCTTTCAGACAATAGTTCAACCCACCAGGTATAAACGGGTTATCGAACTATCGACTTTCAGGATTCAATGAAGCCCTATAACAGCGTAATCGGATTCAAAGTTTGCACGCCTTTGATCCGACCAAGAACACTTTAGCAATGATTTCTGATGATGCAATTTGTATAGAATAGAATGAAGAGGAAGAAGGAACAAATCTGCAACAATTCAGCGTTTGCAACACCTTGCAGATGTTACAAAATATAGAGTAATGGAAGTGCAGCGATTAGCAACACTTCCCTGGCGTTGCAGATCTGTGCAAGAAGAAAAAGAAGAGCACCAGAAAAAACTGTTCTCAACGATTTCTGGGCGTCACTATTTATAGTGGTAGAGAGGTGTCGATTCGCCAAGCGTCACAACCGTTTGCAACGGCCGTGTCTATCCATTTTGCAACGGTTCAAAAACAGCCGCGTCTATTCATTTTGCTACGTTTTTTAAAAACGTTACAATTTCCCGCCATTAATTCAAATTTAGAAATTTCGGTTTTGGATCCTTAACGGGCTGAAATCCAACCCGTTACTGTTTACATATGATCCAAAAATATTTTCGGATCCGAACCCGAAACCCGTACCCGACCCGGCCCGGTTCGGTCGGACGGACGGCGGCGGTGCGCGTGTGGTGTTGCATGACTTCTCTCCTCACAACAAAGCAAACATGTGGGAGCCCCAAGGCCCCAACATCCACATGAAGATACTTTATTTATACAAATATATTGTATAAGATTCTATCATGTGGGACTAACTTCTCTTCTTCCTCTTTACTTCTTCTCTTCCAAATCAAAAAACCAAAGCCCCAATAAAATGTTTGAAAATTTTACAACAATCTCCCTCAATTTTCAAAATAAATAAATAAATAGGATGGCTGAATCACTAGAGTGACTTCCTACATACCCAAGTGGGATCAAGCCTATGTAGTTCTAAGATCAAGTTTTGCATCATCGTGAAAACCAACACATAAATAAAAGGTATCTTTTGGATTTGAACCTTTACTTAGTGTAAACCATTCAAAGCCTTATCTAGATTCTATGGTGAACGAATCTTGAACCAAGTGTAGCGACCCAACTTTCTACCACCAGAAAGTTGCATCATCTTTAAGAAAGAAAGGGATAGAAAAGAGAAAAAATAAAGAAGAAAGAAGAAACAACATCAGAATCTCAACAGCGGAACGAATAAATTATATAAATCACATAAATATTACATAATATACAACATCAATCAGAGTTACACAGATAATACATCACATACTAGATAGTTATAAACACATGTCTAGTTAATACAACTCGATACAACTCAAATACAACACAGCGATACCAACACAGCGGAAAACTATATATATATATATCTACAACGCTGAAGCCTCCTGCTCCATTGCTCCTCCACAATTCGTCAAAGCTAACCTGAATCCCTTGGCTACTCGTAAAAATTTGAGTACCCGAGAGTTTAAGAAAAACAAAAATAAACTCTGGGTCAGACATGGGTCTGGTATGAGTAACAGGTTAAAGTTGCTTAACTTTGAAAATCCTTTAAAACAGAAGGTATCACGTAAGACTTCCCACACATAAACATGGATAAGTTTTTACCTTACGCTAACCAAACATTTGATAGGAAATCCAGTGATATTATAATAGGGTCTAGGGTTTTCAAAATAAAATACAGAAATAGCTGGAATGCTTACATCTCACGTTCCAACATAGTTGGGCACAACTAATACGTACGGCACTTATTGGAGATTGGATTCCATACAATGGCAGGGCTACTAGGGTACCGCCCATCACAGTACCTGGCCTAGATCAGCGTACCGAGGATTACTCCCAATCCCCTACAACACAAGGCCGGAACCATCCCTTACTGGACAGTCCCGAACGAAACAACCCCAGCAGTTGGAGCTCACAACTGCCCACACAGCCGAATAAAAAGGGACATCTAGACAGGGGAAAATCTCGCTCTCAAGTGGGGGCTACCCACGAAGCCTTACTGCACCTCCCCTATTTTAGCCATTCCCGATTGATGAGGCTTGAGGCTACGATTACCTTAAGAGAACACATCTCTTAGAATGCTCATCGTCCACCTGACGATGTTCTGAAAGCATTCAATCCATATAAGTTCGTTCCGAGTTCGAACGAAACCGAAGGCATTATCTCGTTACACTCATTTTGGAATCACCCTCAGAGTTAACGACAATAACCCTTGCACTCTGAATCTTCATCTTCACTTGAGATTCACGACCTATCGTTAATTTGGATCGATGTGGTTTTCGGATATCCAAATCTGGAAACCCGATCCCGGTCTCATCGAAATCCAAAACGTATCTTTTAAGGCCAAGTTGTTTTAAAGTTAAAACAATTCATTTCATTATCCATATACACACAGATAGATAATTCACAATATCACAGATAGATAATCTACATTATCATTACAGCAGATAATTCGCTTCAACCAAAGCATCCATATCACACAGCATTACTTATCTCATATCTGAGATTTCAAACCATTCAAGGAAATCAATATCATCCATCAATACATAAGCAAGGATTAATAATCACACCGTTTATAATTAATTTAAAATGAATTAAATTAATTACTTAATCTCTAATTAATTTAAAGTAAATTAAATTAATTACTTCATCATTATAAATCTTGCTTACATAACCATTAATTAATTACAAATCAATTAATTAATCATTCTCTAATTTCCATCTTAATTAATCATCCTTGATTTATTATCCTTTAATTACATTCAAGTAATTATCCTTTAATTAATTTCACAAATTAATTATCCATAACCAAATACAGTAATTAATCTTTAATTACTCTATTAATTAATTAACTGTAATTAATTACATTAATCCTTAATTAATTACATTAATTAATTACTCAAAATTTCTTATTATTAATTAATAAATCTTAATTAATCAACCCTTAATAACATCATTAATTATATAAATTAATGATCCCTAATTATATTTTTAATTAATTATCCTATTTAAATAAATTGCATTAAGAAATTAATCTTTAATTAAACCATAATTATTAATCACTCTTGATTAATCACCTCCAATAATTGACTACCCTTAATTACTTCCTTAAATAAATTAATTACTCCTTAATTAATTATCTTAATTAATCCCTTGATTAATTACACAAAGTAATTTAATCCAAATTTCTTCCATATTTAAAATCATCTTCAACTAATTACATACAGTAATTTCCATTAATTACTTCACTATGTAATTTACATCATTAATTACATTAAGTAATTACTTATAAAATCATCCAGTGATTAATTTAAATTAATTAAACTTAATTAATTAACTTAAACAAATCAAATTAAACTCAATTAATTATATTAAGTAATTAATTCCTTAATTACTTCCATTAAGTAATTACACTTAACATTTTCACAAATGATTGTCTTTAATTAATTAATCTAATTAATTCTTAAAACTAATCACATTTATTAATTATTTAACAAATCTTAAGTTAATGACCTTCATTAACTATTTACAATTCTTAATTTCTTTCCTTAAATAATTAAACTTAGATTTAATCATTATTAATTTCAAACTAATTTATCTTTAATAACCCATTAATTAATCTCTAATTATTTAATTAATTTAAGTTCTAACTATAACTTAATTAATCTTAAATTACTTGATTAATTATCCTTTAATCATTAATTTATAATCTAATCTTACCTAATTAATGATCTTTAATTACAAATTAATTATTCCTAATTAATTGGTCTTAAACTTTAATTAATTAATTTTAAACTCTTAATTACTAAATTAATTAATCCATATCATTAATTAATTAAATTAATTAATTATCCATTTTAATTATCATATTAATTTAATGAATTACAAATCATTAAATTCTAATTAAATTTAAAATAAAACTTTATTCATATTAATGATTTAATTATCATTAATAAAGTATTCAAAACAATTTACTTTTAAATTTACTTTAACTTCATTTTAAATTTAAGATTTAGAATAAATACCAATTTAACTTAAACAAAGTTTAAAAACCAAATTTAAAACTTTTAAAATCACAAGTTAAAGAATACTTATATTTTAAAAGGAGATTTTAAAAGTATTTAAACCAATTTCCTTTAAATTTCAAATCATTTAAAATTTACTTTAACATTCAAAGTTGTTAAACATTTGAATCTTATGAAACTTTATTTTACTTCAAACTAGGATTCAATTTGATTTGAATCTATTCTTAAACTTAGATTTAAAACATTGTTTAAATCTTTTATATTAAATTTTTAAACCATTTTAACATTTAAACAGACAGGTTTAAAAGGCAACCTGTAACCAAATACTAACCCGAGCAATCCCCAAATTACTTCAAGAAAAACCCTGCACTGCTTCGAGTCGAAACTCGAATTACTCGAGAGTTACTCGAGTTCAAACCCTGCAACCCCAACTTCATCTTCACCAGGACAACAGTGCACCGTGCACATACACGGTGGCTCCGGCCACCTCTGGTCATCTTCGCGACCTTCTCTAAGTCGGCGATCATCCTCCAACCAAAACCCAAACACCAGATCTTCGACAATAACTCGAAATCGAGCTTCAAGCTCCAAAACTGGAACAAACTCCCCAACTTGGAAACGCCTCGACCACGAAGCTCCGACCACCATCACCTCTGAAACTCCGGCCAATTCTTCGTTTACGTTCAAGCTACCCTCACCCAAAACCCAATAGCACTCGATCAACTCTAGAGGCAATGTCGATCAAAACAACAGACCTAGTTAAAACTAGGGTTCCAGACTTCAAATCACAATCATCTCCTCCACGCTAAAATCCACTACCACCAGATAATTTTCCCATCGACACTAGTCACTCCTCCACCTCCAGGAGGAAGCTCGACCCCTCCGACCTTTTAGATCAACCGAAACAACTCTAAATGATCAAATCAGACAAACCCAAACCGCTCTCTGATTCCAATTCTAAAATTTATGATTTTGTTTTTAAAAATCATGATTTGGTTTAGGGATTCGATCTATAACCTTGAGTCCATGAATTAAGAACTTTATTTTTAAACTTATTTAAAGATTTACTCAGCTTTCTTGCTTTCCAGAGATATTAACTAGTTGTTTTAACTTAAATATAATTTTAAATTAAAGCTTATGATAAACAATCAAGTTTTGTTTAAATCATGAATCCAGATTTTGCTTGGATCAAGAAGAAATAATTTTTCTTAACCCAAACTTAAGCTTGAACAAAGAACAGGATATCACTGGAAGCAATCTTTGCACACACATACATCCATTTTCAATATACAGAGAATTCATATATATATCCAGACATACTTATCACAGATATAACTCACATCAGATTCATATTTTATATTTTTAAAAAATGTTACTCACCAGTTTGAAAATGAAGAACATAGCACATTTGAAATAGCTTGTGAAACTGTGAAACTTTTGAAGACTAGAACTTGCAAATTAAAAACACTTTGATGCTGAGATGATCTAGCTTGAAAATAGATATGAATTGCTTTGTCTCAGGTTGAAGAAGAATAATGCACAGGCTTTTGATTTTGCAAATGATTACAGGCTAATGGTTTTGAAAAAAAAGAAGTCTTTGATCTGGTTTTGAGGAAGTTGTTCAAGTTAGAAGCTTTGTTTAAGTTTTAAATGGTATGCTTATTTCAGATTTTCTAAGTTTTTGGATGGACGAAAATAAAATGAGAAAGGCTGATATATAAAAATGAGTTACATGGTTTTTTTTTGTACAATAGGGTCAGGGATCTTTTCCCTCTTGGTGGCTGATATGAGATATTAGTGTACTAGAGATGTTTAACATTAAATGCCAATGTCCCTTATGTCTACAAACTTATACTTTATTTCATTTCGTATGTACTTATGATAGTTTTCTTTTTATGTGTACATACTCATGTCCTGTACAACATGAATACATCTTTCTTTTATACTTTGTCCTACAGCCTTGCTTTAGTCTTAAGCTTGGTAATATAACTATGTTTCTATTTCTAACTTAACTTCTTATTTCTATTTCTTTTTAAAGCTTAAGTATCAAACATTTACTTTATATTCATATATTACTTTTTTATAGAGAAAATAAAACAAAGCTATTTATATATATACAAGCAACAACTTATACAAATATCTTTAAAATCCAAACATTTTAAATATTTACTCTTTTTAATTTCAAAGCTTTTAAATTCAAAATAAATTCTAAAATCCAATTTTAAAATCAAGTTATATTTATACATATATAACAACATATTAAAATTGAAAATAACACTTCTATTTTAAAGTCTATTTATATTTTTATATACATTAATAATGTTGTATTGAAAATAATAATTTGTCAAAATTTAAATAATTTATAAAAGAGATTATAAATTCCTATTATTATTAAATGGATAAATATATCATATTTATTAAACAATATTTTAAAACAAACCTTTCTTGTTTAAATTTAAACTTAGGCTAAAATCATTTTAAACAAATAACTTTTATCTTGAGTATTTTAAAATCATATGGTTATTTATTTAATATTAAATTAAATCAAATTTCCAAATTACCAAAAATATTAAAATTAGAAAACATGCCTTTATTTATTATATTTAAAACAAAGCTTATCTATTTACAATATATGCAAATATATACATTATAAATAGAAAACAATTTATTAACTTTTAAAAGATAAATTATCAGTTAAATATTTATTTAAAAGAAGATTATTAAATCAATTCAAATCTTATTAACAACTATTATCAAATCAATTTAATTTTTAATGCAGATTATTAAATTGATATTGCAAAAAATTCCGGGATGTCACATTCCTCCCCCCTTAAAAGAATTTCATCCCCGAAATTTAAAACAAAGGTAATTTAATAATCTCATTAATGATTTAATTTTAAAACACAAGCATATATTAATCATATGCTAACAACCATAGCAACCAACTCATCCAATCAAACAAATCTATCTATCCAGACAAAATTGGGATAGGACTATCTAGAGTTTCCCAAGTATAAACACCGGAATACTCGCTCTACAGAATCCAAACAAAACTATACTACTAAGCTACAGAGCTCCTACTCATCTAGATCTACAAAACTAGACAGGATATCAGACTATAGACAAGTCTGACTCAACATCCAAAACTCCCTGAACTGCTGGCTCTACAACCAAAGATAGATCTTACACGTACTCCCTCAGAGATACGTGAAACACATCGAATCCCAGTTATCTAAACTGACAATTCACTCCAGAAGATCAAACACTTAACCTCACCAAAACATAGAGAAAATCCAAAATATCTCGGAGCTAGCTTCCCAATCTTACAAAACTTAAAGCTCCTTCGATCGGAGAAAACTTACTCAAAATCAAATTCCCGACTTCGAAATCCAAATTCCTCCGTCTCTTATCCACAAAACTCTTTTGACGATCCTGGGCTGTCTACATCCTTACCGATCAGCTCAACCTTCGCTGATGCCTCAGAAACAACTCATCAAAATGATCCACTCACAATCAATCCAAGAACACAAACTCTACCCCTCAAACATCAGAAGACTGAACTTACTTCCTATCCGAAAAGATAAAACAGATGCACTCCCAAACTGCATCCGCTGCACAACTCTGATCTGAGTAGATGAAAATGCTGATGATACACACGAGCACAAACTGGACAACACATCCTAGAAATATGGTTTAACAGATCCATAAAGAGAAAATTCAGAAATCCCGAAAGATCTCTGACAAACCAAGAGAACACTCAACTATCGCAAGTCACTTTTGCGATCAACCCAATCTAATATCCAAAGAAAAACTGTTCTCTCTTTACCAATCAGAACAACTTAAGCCTATCTAGCCAATCCATCGAAGAAATGGATCCACACTGCTGCTTCTGAACTTCACCTCTAGAAAACTGCTGACAGATGACCTTCTTGCCTGCACACAGAACAATCTGAACTGCGACGCTGCCACTGATGCCAAAACTTCCTAATCCAAACTCCTCGAGAAACTCAGGCTTCAAAGCCAAACACAAACACCCAGCTGAACTCAGCCTCAACACCGATGCAGACACACTTCCTTAAACTTGCTCCAAAGAAACATCTTCGGAGACATCCATAGTCACTGTGTCTCATCACACAGCTACAAATTCCTAAGATATCTAGATACCATCACTAGCTTCTGCTCAACTATCAGAATCCAAATTCTACTCATCCAAACTTGCACTTCAAAAAATGAACTCCGAACCTAACAGGTTTCCTTCAGTGATTGGTGAAATCCTTACACCACAACAAAAATTCACTCGAGACAGTATTGGGTCTACAGTCTCGGCAGATACACTTCCAACCTCAACAAACTACAACCATTGGTAGTCGTGCTACACACACTACTACCCTATCTACCTTTATAACTTATATTGGAAAACCCGAACAGGTAACCCAACAGATAGGTAGAAATATATAAATACATATATCAAATTACAAATACGCTCTCTCAAGATAGACACCACTCCAGAGTCTAGATATTCACTCAACCTAGCGCTCGGATACCAAATGTAGCGACCCAACTTTCTACCACCAGAAATTTGCATCATCTTTAAGAAAGAAAGGGATAGAAAAGAGAAAAGATAAAGAAGAAAGAAGAAACAACATCAGAATCTCAACAGCGGAACGAATAAATTATATAAATCATATAAATATAACATAATATACAACATCAATCAGAGTTACATAGATAATACATCACATACTAGACAGTTATAAACACCTGTCTAGTTAATACAACTCGATACAACTCAAATACAACACAGCGATACCAACACATCGGAAAACTATATATATATATATATATATATATATATATATATATCTACAATGCTGAAGCCTCCTGCTCCATTGCTCCTCCACAATTCGTCAAAGCTAACCTGAATCCCTTGGCTACTCGTAAAAATTTGAGTACCCGAGAGTTTAAGAAAAACAAAAATAAACTCCGGGTCAGACATGGGTCTGGTATGAGTAACAGGTTAAAGTTGCTTAACTTTGAAAATCCTTTAAAACAAAAGGTATCATGTAAGATGTTAACACCTGTTTTTTACACGACTTAGCAATCCAATGACTTATGACCTAACGAGATAAGAGGGCTGCGACCTAACTCCAGAAAGCAACAAAGCAACCTAGCGACCTAACTCAGGAAAGCGACCTAGCGACCTAACGAGTTAGCGACCTAGCGACCTAACTCAGGAAAGCGACCTAGTGACCTAACGAGTTAGCGACCTAGCGACCTAGCGAGTTAGCGACCTAGCGACCTAGCGACCTAGCGACATAGCAACTCAGGAAAAGGGAACGACCTAACATGCTCCGGAGTAAAGCCACGCGACCTGCCTCTTCTATTAGGTCGCTCACGACCTAATCCGACCGAGATAACTTCTGTACTTACAACATTAAGTCGCTCACACCCAGTATCTCACCTAGAATGGCTCCACTAAGTCGCCAACGACTTAAGCTAACTTGAGATGACCTACGAACTACGACCTACGACCTAACTTACAGATTTTCCCTATAAATACCCCGCCTACTCCATATTCGAGGGGGACTTTTCCAGACTTTGAAGCGCCGAAACTCTGCTGCATTCACGACTTCTACAACACCTCTACTACCAAAAACATTCCAAACTACCTAAGGAAAGATCAACTACATTCAAGATGGATTCTAGAATCTCTTTTGCATTGTAGTGCTAATTACTTGTATCGATTGTTGAGTAATCGAAGGAATTCTTGTAAAACTTGTAATCGAACTAGTGATAAAGAAGATAAAGTGGACGTAGGCTTAATTTTGAGCCGAACCACTATAAAACTGCTGTCTCTTTACTTTTCTGCTATTTTCTGCTTATTTCTAGTTCCCGTACCAACGGGTGGTGCTTTCACTTTACTAATACTCACACCGGGGTGTTAGCGTTCGATTTTTACGTTAACATGTTTGGTGCTTTCACTGAGAACATCGAACTCAGGTGTGTTCTCACCATTGCTTCGCAAAAATTTGTTGAAAGAATCTCCTTAAAAACCAGAAGTCTATCTAAAATCATGGCTCTTGGAAGAAAGAGTAGATCTACGAGATCCGGAAATGCTTATGACAGGACTGCCACATCTCCAGCGCCAAATCAGCCGACTCCTACTGTTGGAGTCACAAGGGCCGAACTTGATGATGTCGTATCTGGGTTATACCAACAAATGGAAGCTCAAAATGCTTTGATGATGGACAGGTTAAACGCTTTGCTTGGGACTAACCAACAACCAGAAAATCATGAACCTACCTTTACTGAAGATGCTCATGATTCCCAAGAGAAAAGTATTCCTCTAAGGGCAGTTGGCACTGCCGAAGGGGCACCTCCCCAAGCTGGAGGTTCAAGGCCGCAGCCACCTCTTCGTGAACGTTTGTTCAGGCAAACTTCTGAAAGAGTGCCTGACGTTTGCCCGACAAGGCCTCTGAACGACGAGGAATGCCTATCAGGAATGGTTCGCCAAATTATGAAAGAGAGTATGCAAAGAGATGAAGATGAAAATGACTGGGGATTTGCTCCAAGTAAGACTCCGTTTACCGAAAGAATTCTAAAAGCTGAATTTCCAAAGAAATTTGTTCCCCCTACTATCCTAGCCTATCGGGGGACAAGCGACCCAAATCAGTTCTTATACAAATATGATTGACATATGACAAGTGCTAGGGCAACAGATGAGATCAAATGCAGATATTTTCCTGTCTATTTGGAGGGGGTGGCTCTACTTTGGTTTACAAAGCTACCAGTCCGATCTATGGATCAATTCTCTGACTTAACTCGTAATTCAAGGATCAATTCAGATTGTATGCTTCAAAAGCTAAGGACATAATGTCATTGTCCAGCCTTGAACAAGCTCCTGGGGAATCTATCAAATCATTCTTGAACCGCTTCAACATAGCCTTGGCTGAAGTGGATAATGCTGAGCCTCGAATGATTCTAACTTACTTGATGCGAGCCATCGATAAATCTAGTGAATTCGGAAAATGGTTGAAGATGAAGGAACCAAATTCACTTGAGAAGTTTTATACAAAGGCCGACGAGTTTATCCGTCTGGAGAATCTTTCTGCACCAGCAAAGGTGGTTGTGGCTGAAATTCAAAACAATAATGTGGCTGAAGCTTCTAATAAGAAAGAATCTGGTGGTCAGAAGAGAGAAAATAACAGTAGGAAAGGATAGAGAGATGTGAAGAAACCTTGTTACTTTAAGCCTTCAGACTTTACTCCTCTAACTGATACTCCAGAAAACATCTTCTTCGCAACCAAGGATGCCGTCGAGTTCCCAGAGCCACCTAAGATTAAGCTTGGGAAAAATTTTGTGCCTAATGGAAGGTTTTGTCGATTCCACAACCAACCTGGCCATGACACCAACGAATGTCGCCATCTAAAGAACTTGATTGAAGAACTGTTGAGAGAGAACAAACTGCAACAGTATGTCAAGAGAAACAGAGGTGATCCGGCCTCATCCACTCAGGGGCAGCAACTTCCTGCTCGTCAATCTGACTCAGGAGAAAAGGCCGTGGTGCAGGAATCTGAAAGGCCTGTTATTAATGTAATCACAGGGGGTCCTCACCCAGCAGGCAGAAGTTGGGGAGAAATGGAGAGGTATGCTCATGCTCTAAGACATGCCCCGAAAGAAGAAACTGTTTTTGCCTTGGGAGATGCTGTGCCTTCAAAACAGCAAAGAACTTTTCACGATGACATCGTATTCAGAGTTAGAGATTCTATGGGAATTGAGGCTCCCACCATGGATCCTTTGGTAATAACCGCCGGTATCGGGCCAGCTATTATGAGAAGAGTGCTTGTTGATTGTGGCGCTTCTTGTACTATCCTCTTCAAAAAGACCTTAGATCAAATGAAAATTCCGATGGCTGATGTTCAAGCTTCTTCGCAAAAAATTGTTGGGTTCATTGGGGAACCAAAATAGCCCATCGGAACTGTCGACTTATTTGTAGAACTTGGTGAAGGGGAAAGAAAAGTGGTCCGTAAGCAAACTTTTGTTATTGTTGATAAATTTTCTGCTTATAACGCCTTCTTGGGACGACCAACTCTTACGGCATTCAAAGTTATTCTCGCCCCGTGGTGCCTAACTATGAAATTCCCCACTGATAACGGCGTTGGTGTTTTGAAAGGGGACCAGAATGCTGGACGGGAATGTTATCTTATAGAGTTGCGGGAGGCAAAGAAGAGAGAGATGGGAAAGGGTGCGGCAGCTCCGCTCCGCATCGAAGAACCCACCTTGTAGCAAGTACGGGGTGGACCCTGCACTGGTGAACATAGTGGTGCGCGAAAAGAAATTGATCCCAGAAAGACCAGTGCAGGAGAGAATAGAGTGGTGCCAGTAGAAGTAACGGTGCCAATACCTGTTGACCAGAAAGATCCAAACAAGGTGTTAAATGTGGGTTCACAACTCAGTGTGACAGTTCAGAATATGCTAATATCATTCTTGAAAGCAAACCTGGATGTATTCGCTTGGAGTCATGCTGACATGTGCGGAATATCTCCAGAAATCGCAGTACGTGCCTTAAATATTGATCCAAAATTCACACCCATAAAGCGGAAAAGAAGAACCTAGGGTCCTGAAAGGTCAACAGCATTGAAAGAAGAAGTAGATCGGCTCATGGAGAATGGTTTCATCAGAGAATCCACTTATCCAAATTGGGTTTCTAATCCAGTGTTGGTTAAGAAAGCAAATGGAAAGTGGAGAGTATGCATCGACTTCTCTGACTTGAACAAAGTATGTCCCAAAGACTGTTTCCCGTTGCCTAGAATCGATCAATTGGTAGATGGAACAGTCGGGCACGAATTATTGTCTTTTATGGATGCTTACTCAGGATACAATCAAATCATGATGCATGAGCCGGATCAGGAGGACACAAGCTTCATCACTGATGTTGGTCTTTACTGCTATATAGTCATGCCCTTCGGACTAAAGAACGCGGGGGAAACTTATCAGAGACTCGTTAATGCCATGTTCAAGCCTCAAATTGGCAAAACTATGGAAGTGTACGTTGATGATATGTTAGTAAAATCAAAGAAGGCAGTAGACCACATGGATCATCTGGCAAAAATGTTCACAATCCTCCGAAAGTATGGGATGAAGCTGAATCCTCTAAAATGTTCATTCGGGGTTGAGTCCGGAAAATTCTTGGGTTTCATTGTGAGTGCTAGGGGCATTGTAGCTAATCCTGCTCAGATCACTGCCTTAAGGGAAGTCAAACCCCCTAGAACAAAGAAGGAATTGCAAAGTCTCAATGGGAAAGTCGCTGCTTTGAGTCGATTTATTTCCAAAGCCACAAATAAATGCATTCCCTTCTTTGATGCTTTGAAGAAAGGAAAGAAGAATTTCGAATGGACTCCTGAGTGTCAAAAAGCTTTTGATGAGCTGATTCATCATATGGAAACGCCTCCAGTACTTTCTAAGCCCAACAATGGTGAAGATCTATTCATATACTTAGCAGTTTCATCTCATACTCTCAGTGCAGCGTTGGTAGGAGAAGATGCAAAAGTTCAACGTCCAGTTTATTACATCAGCAAAAGGTTCACTGGGGCAGAGATGAATTATTCAAAGTTAGAAAAGCTCGCCTATTGTCTATTGATCGCATCTAGAAAGTTGAGGCCATACTTCTAGGCTCATCCTATTAAAGTCCTCGCTGATCAACCTCTAAAGCAAGTCCTATTCCGCCCTGAAACTTCGGGTAGTCTTCTGAAGTGGAATATTGAACTTAGTCAATACGATATCACCTATCATCCCCGAAGAGAAATCATTGGACAAGCTTTAGTAGATTTCATTGCGGAATGCACCGACAAAGGTGACAGTGAGGAAAAAGTAACTAAAGACATTCCGATCCGATGGAAATTATATGTTGATGGTGCAAGAAATGACTATTGTTCTGGAGCTGGGGTTGTGCTTGAAACCCCCGAAGGGCGGTCATTGTGTTATGCATTGAGATTAGAATTTCCTTCGACAAATAATGAAGCCGAATACGAAGCTCTTATTGTCGGTCTGAGGATTGCTAAAGAACTGAGCATCAAAGTATTGCAGATCTTTAGTGATTCCTAACTAATTGTATGCCAAGTCAAGAAAGAGTTTCAAAATAAAGGAGGAAATATGCCTGCTTACTTATCAAAAGCCTGTGAGCTTCTCGATGATTTTGATCATTATACAATAAACCATATCCCCCGGGAAGAGAACATGAAGGCGGATTCTTTCACGAAATACTCAAGCTCTGGCGAAGCTCAATTATTGGGATTGGTCCCTGTAGAAGTCTTAACAGCTTCGAGTATTGATGAGATGGATATTGACTGGATCATGGCTATATCTCAAGAACAGGAGTCATGGATAACCCCTATCAAGGAATATCTACTCAACGGCTCCTTACCAGAGAACTCAAAGGAACGCCAAAAGCTGTTAAGAAAAGCCCCGAGATATGTAATTCAAGGCGACCATTTGTACAGACGAGGATTGTCGATGCCATTACTCTGGTGTGTAACCAAAGAAGAGGCTAAGATAATTTTGGCTGAGGTGCACGGAGGTGAGTGTGGGGATCATTCAGGTGGTCAAACTCTTGCAAAGAAAATTCTCCGCTATGGGTATTTTAGGCCGGACATTAATCGAGATGCTGCTAGCTACTCCCGAAAGTGTGACAGTTGCCAGAGATTTGCAAAAAGCCCAAGAGCACCTTCCACCGTGCTAACACGGATGGTCAGTCCATGGCCATTCGCCATTTGGGGAATAGATCTCATTGGGCCTATGCCGATTGCCAGATCCGGAATCAAATATGCCATTGTTGCTGTTGACTATTTCACTAAATGGGCTGAAGCTGAACCATTGGCTACTATTACCTCTAAAATGATGATAAATTTTGTGACTAAAAATATCATTTGCAGGTATGGAGTGCCTCAGAAGATAATAACAGACAATGGTACCCAATTCGAAAGCGAAGAATTCCAGGAATTTTGCAAGCGATTCAAGATCCGAAAAAGCTTCTCAGCAGTGGCTCATCCGCAGGCAAACGGGCAAGTGGAAGCAAGTGAACAAAATCATCAAATCAACCATCAAAAAGCAACTGGAAAAAGCAAAAGGTGGTTGGGTTGATAAGCTGCCACTAGCACTATGGGCATATAGGACTACCCACAAAACTGCGACTGGGCACACTCCGTTCTCATTGGCATATGGATCAGAAGCAATGATTCCCGTGGAAATAGAGGTCCCCTCCCACAGGAGAATTCATTTCAACCAAGCTGAAAATGAAAAGCTGCAACTTGAAGCACTTGACTTGCTTGATGAAAGAAGGAAAGAAGCTGAACTCAAAGTTGCAGCTCAACAGCAAAGGATAGCCAGGCACTTCAATTCTAAAGTTCATCAACGCGGCTTTGAAATTGGGGATCTAGTCTTGAAAAGGATCATGACAGCAACAGGAGTGTTTGGGCCAAACTGGGAAGGGCCGTATGTCATAGGCCAAAAACTTCTTGATGGCACTTTCAAATTCACAACTGTCGAAGGGTATCCAATCCCGAGAGCCTGGAACAGCAACCATTTGCGTCCATATTTTACTTAAAAAGCTATGCTTAAATTTGTAAAATAATGCTGGATGTATCATTCTTGTATTGTAAGCCATTGTAAAATCAGTGTGACTCAGCAATAAGAACTATAAAGTGGACGTAGGCCCAATTCTTGGCCGAACCACTATAAATCTTGTGTCTATTATTACTATATAATGCCTGTCTCATTTCGATGTGCAAATATTTTAAGTATGTTGCTAAAATATCGATTTAATATTGCAGGCAATCAAAGCAAAGCTTACCTATTCAATACGTCACAAACCCAAGCGATTCCATAAATCACTCAACAAACAAATGTCAAGCCACAAAAATTCCAGATTTAATTCCTACATAAGAAGTATTACTAACAAACGGTTGGTGATTCCACCGAAGGGGCACCTTCCAAAATTGAAGGTTCCAAGCCCTTGCTAACTGATCGAGATCGTTTGTGCAAACAAACATCCGATTCAGTAGTTTGCGTCTGCCCCGTGGATCCACTTAACCAAGGAGTGCGCTTCTCTGGAAGAATCAAACAACCTGCAAAAGGAAGGAACATGTATTCAAAAGTGATAGTAAGGGATCGCTGAGGAACAGATAATGAAAAGATATTGGCAAGCAGACAAAAAACAGCCAAAACAGAATTTTGTCTCTCAACCAAAAAGGTTGGTGGAACCACCGGAGGGGCACCTTCCCAAAGTGAAGGCACCGGGCCCTTGTTGCTTAATTGTGATCGTTTGTGCAAACAAACATCCAGTTAGGTGGCTTGCGTCCGCCCCGTGGAACCACTTAACTGTGAAACGCAACCTTCCTGGCAAACAACTCAAAGCCCTCTTCGGAGGCACAATTTAAAGCCCTCCAACGAGGCACGCTGTAAAATGAAATGTTTTTCTCAACCAATAAGGTTAATGGAACCACCGGAGGGGCACCTTCCCAAAGGAAGGCACCGGGCCCTTGCTAGTTAATTGTGATCGTTCGTGCACGAACATCCAATTAAGCAGCTTGCGTCCGCCCTGTGGATCCATTTAACTGTGAGAAATAACTTTCAGGCAAACAAATAAAGCCCTCTTCAGAGGCACTCTTCTACTCTCATGGGAACGATCTTCCCCAAAAAAGTTGTAGTGCAAAATAAAGCCCTCCAACGAGGCACGCTGTAAAATGAAATGTTTTTCTTAACCAATAAGGTTAATGGAACCACCGAAGGGGCACCTTCCCAAAGTGAAGGCACCAGGCCCTTGTTGCTTAATTATGATTGTCTGTGCAAACAAACATCCAATTAAGCGGCTTGCGTCCGCCCCGTGGATCCATTTAACTGTGAGAAATAACTTTCAGGCAAAACCAAAAGCCCTCTTCGGAGGCACAATTCTTCGGAGGAGTCCTGTTCGGAGGCAAAAGACCTCTAACGAGGCAAAAAGCCCTCTTCGGAGGCACAAGCCCTCTTCGAAGGCACAACCCTACGGAGGAGTCCTCTTCGGAGGCAAAAGACCTCTAACAAGGCAAAAGCCCTCTTCGAAGGCACAAGCCCTCTTCGGAGGCACAACTCTACGGAGGAGTCCTCTTCGGAGGAAAAAGACCTCCAACGAGGCAAAAGCCCTCTTCGGAGGCACAACTCTTCGGAGGAGCCCTCTTTGGAGGCACAAGCCCTCTCCCAAAGCACAACAGAAAAGCCCTCTCTCGAGGCACAACAAAAAAGCCCTCTTTGGAGGCACAAGCCCTCTTCAGAGGCACATTCCTACCCTCAACGGTGAAGTGCTAAACAAAGCCTTCTAAAGAGGCACGTCCAAAAAAAATAAAAGTTTTCTTCAGAAACCCGCTTCACTACAAAGGGTAATCCACTTCTCAGAAAATAAAAGTGGCCATCTCCGAAGGTTGAAGTGTGTTAACTCTTTCTAAAAAGAAAAGAAAAAAGAAGAAAACTTCTCCAATACAAGGCACACTCCACAAAAGCAGAATAATATTTCCTCAAAACGGAAGAATTATCCTCTAGAATAAGAGTACAAGTCTTTTCAGAATATTGCAATGAGCCGTGGTATGGGGGCATATAGCTATATTAATAGAAATAATGCTCAAACAGCATACCACGAGCTCACTGCAGTATCGTACAAAGAAAGTAAAGAAATTTGTGCAAAAACAAGGAATAAATGCATTCACAAATACTGACAAGAGATTGTACAAGTAAAAAGAGTCATTTTTATTCCATACTATCAAATTTTTTATACATGCACAGGCTTCAAAAAAGCAGGGGCCGGTACCCGCACAATCCCCGGTCGATACAAGTCTTTAGACAAAAGGCAAAATAGCAAAACAAGAAAGATAGAACCAAACTCATTTCTTCTTCCTCTCGCCTCCTTTGGAGCCTTCACCTAGTTTAATGACTAACTTCGCAGGCCGGCTTGGACGAGTCGCGGAAGAAGGAGAAAGAGGTGCAACTGGGTCTTCTTCTGCTTTCTCATCATCAGCAGGAGCGTCTTTCTTTTTCTTTGAAATCACGCGCTTCCCCTTCTTTTTTGAAGAAGATTCGCTGCCCGGAGTAATAAGTTCAGATAGCTTTGTGTCATCAGCATAAGATTTCTCCGAGGACCTCTCGCCCTCCTCAAGTTCTTCTGCCTTCTGCTCTTGTGAAGCGGTCGGATCATCCAAGTCTTGGAGAGCTTCTATTTTTTCTTCTTGCGACCTCGGTTGAGAAGCAGAAGGAGGAGTAACATGAAGAGGTAGAGGAGCAGCAGCTGGGGGAGGCGAAGCTGGTACAACACTTGTTGTTTTTGCTACAGTAGAAGAAAAGTTAAAAACATCAGTATCTCCCGCAAAGAGAGGAGATGGTGGCACATCAAGGCTTAAGTAATAGGCAAAAAGTTCATCAAGCTCAGGTGAAGCAAACGAGCAGTCCACTTGAGCCAGATCGGAATTGAAGTTACCTAGAGAGCTTGGTTTGATCACTTCGATTTCATAATCCCGGGCTTCAATACTTTCTTGGGCCTCTTCTTCAGTGTGAGTAATTTTAGTTTGGATTTCGGCTTTTGCAGGAGGTGGAGAATGAGAGCTAGAGCCAATGGTATCAGGGTCGACCGAAGCCGAAGGACAAGTGGGGTCGACTAAAGGCGCCTTCTCCAGATGCTCTCCTCCTGCTGCTTCGGCTTGCTCCCTGGCAAGCTGTTCTTTCCCTCTAGCAAGGGCAGCACGACCCTCGTCGTCCAAATAACAAGCCTCCAGGTCCTCCTCCACATAGCCAGCATCTTTATACATTTCAATTACAGCCTCCCACACTTCAGCCAATGTGATTTCATATTTTGGGCCCAAGAAAGAGAGGCTGCCTTTCCCTAAGACACTAAGAACGTAAAACTCAAAAAGAGTGGAGCTGATGGTGGCCTTGGTGGTTTCATGCGATTCCTCAGCAACCGCTTTTCCAGCCATGGCATCATCACGCTCCTTTTCTACTTTTGAAAGTTGAGCTTTTAACGTTGCAATCTCCAGATCTTGGGAGTTAACCTTTTCTCGCAGCTGAACGGTATCCTTGCGGTATTTTTCAATAACATGCCGCTCTGCCTCAAGTTTTGTCTCGGCATCTCTCTGGGCAGCATGTGCATCTCTCACTTGCTTTTGAAAAACCTCTTCCTTTTGAGAATGAGAAGCGGAAGAGGTAGCAAGGTCTTCTTTGAGTTTCTTGACTTCTACCTCAAGCTCTTCATTGAAGGCAGTGATGCTTTTCATTTTCGCATCATGTTGCTCAAGAACTTTCTTCCACTCCGATTTGTCGTTTTCCATCGTTAGCATAGCTTCAAGATTTAAGCGATTTATTCTTTGAAGTTCATCGACCAGTTTTTGCCAGCTGGACATTCTTTCGATATCGAGCTTTACAGCATCAAGATTCCTCAGCATGGCTTGTTTGTCGATCGGTACCAAATCCAAATCAAAACGCACTCCTTTCAAGCACCAGTTCGGAAACCGGCTTTGGAGTGCAGTCGAAGGCTTCTCGACCTGATAAGGAGGCCTGTTGATAATTGATTGAATATCAGTTCTTTTGAGCGCAGGAGAGCGGGAAGGAATATCTAAAGAGACAAAAGCAGCGGGCAGTTCAGATGAAGATTTTCCGTCAAGTTTGGCCCGCTTGCTTGGATCCTCGGTTATGTGACTCTTTCCCCTGTCATCATGAGATTTTCTTTTATGAGAATCGTCATCTCTTTGAGAGGAGTCATGGCGATCATCTTTTCTTCCATATCGCTCCTCGTAAGCCTGCCTCTCACGAGCTTTCCTGGACGCTCGTTCCTCATCGGTTTCCTTGGGGGCAGAGAGATAGCGCCGGGAATCATAAAAGTCACGCTTTCCGTAGCACATGAAATCATCATAATACGAGCCGCTTCGTCCTATTGGAGAATCTGAAAATGAAAAAGAGATAGAATTTTGAAATCTCCAGAAAAAGGAAGTTAAGCGCGAGTAACTGATAAAAATCCTAAGTGTGTGTGCCGTGCAAACTACGCACGTCAAGCTACAAACCACTCTTCAGCTTAGGAGTGAAGTTGGCTTTTACAATAGGGGTCAACTCTTGGGTTGACGGAAGTGATCGCAAAACAGATGTTGCTTCAACCGATGGAGAGACAAGCTTAGGAGCGGTGATATCATCTTTGAAAAGCTCTTGAGAAGTCACCATAAAATCGCTTAACTCCCCGAAGATGTCGTCACCATCATGCCAACCGAGTGAGTCACATCAGCAGTTCCTTCTTCAGCATGTTTGACACTTTTTATGGCAGAACTTTCCTTCTCCGTCCCCTCATCAGCTTCCATGGCGGTCTTCCCGGAACATTGTTGAAGTTCCTCTTCTTCGATAACCAGAAGAAGCTTAGACTTGCCAGAAAACCCTGCACCCTCAGCAGAACTGGAGCATTTTATCAATGAAGCCTCTGCAACAAGTTCTTTCGACGCAAGTTCTTTTGCGGAGGCTGGGGCATCAGATGTTTCCGATTGAGAAGCGGGGGCATCGCGAAGCTGAAGGGATCGGGAAGAATGTAAAAGGCCAAATTTATGTAAAAATTCATCTTTCAAAAGATATTTGATACTCCTCTCTTCGGCGGCAACAGCGCTTAGCCTTTC
This sequence comes from Allium fistulosum, assembly GCA_030737815.1. NCBI lineage: Eukaryota > Viridiplantae > Streptophyta > Magnoliopsida > Asparagales > Amaryllidaceae > Allium > Allium fistulosum. The sequence continues at coordinate 853,226,321 of CM060904.1, read as the reverse complement.
AAAAGTTGGCTTGTGGCTAGAGTCCTTAGAAAGAAGAGGAAGTGCTGTAAAAGTAAAGAGTGAAGTTAGCACTTAACAACTTGGATTTTGAAAAGTTCAGGAATGGAAAGAACAGAGATAGACAAGCTTACTTCCGACTCTCCAAATGGCGTAGAATCCCGGGGGACAGCAAACAAAGAAAAATTGATTCAAAAACCCGTGGGCGCTTTCAGGAAGATCAGCAATTAGTTTACGGTTCCTGGCGCTCCTCACAAGTACAATAGAAGGATGATCTTTATTCTTCACAAATGTGCACAAATAGCAAATCTCTTCAAAGCTCGGAAGACGGTCAAGTGTCCTCCTAAACAGTACACACAGTCCCATCAAGATGGTGTAGCCATTGGGATGCAACTGGAAAGGAGAGATAGTTAATCGAAGAAAGAGCTGTCGAAGAAAATCGTTAAAAGGAGGAATAGCTCCACTTGAGCAGATCTGACGATTAACTGCGATAAAACCAAGAGGCGGCCTGTCAGCAGTATCGTTTACCCCCAGAAGCAAAGCGTCCGCTTCAGCAATACCAAACTGAACACATAATTGACTGAACACCCGTTGATTCAGAGTGATTGAAGTTCTTTTCGGGGGATCATCCAAGGGATTAGCTATTGGGAAGACTTCTCCAGCTTGCCCTACTATCTCTTCTTGTTGAGAAGTCATTCTACACAAGGAACTGGACATTCAAATATGAAGGTGCACGTTTCCTAAAAGCGTGTGAAGTGTTGTGCAAAGCTAATAAAATAACAAGTAAATAAAAGTAATAATACTGGTTGGCATACGTCAATTCAGGAAAATTCCAGACTTGTTATTAAATTAAAACTGAGAGTAGTGTCAATGCAGATAACATTCGATAGTAAGCAGTTCTAACTGTGAGAATTTTGCGTTGACACTTCATTCAAGTTAGTCAATTCGTAGCATTTCACACCCGATTGAGTTCATTTTATTTTACTTAAGTAGAATAGTGTCTCTTGATCTAATCCATCATTCGATGTGGGCAGTCAACGATGAGTATATTCGTCCCAGTTTTCTGCAAATGTTGTATTTAACAGGTTATTAACAATCAAGTCAATACAATCTGTGAAAAAGTACAAGTTCAAACAGTTCAAATTTGCAGTTCAGTCAAGTCCTGTGAAAATTTTGCAAGTGTTCAAGTCCTTAAGTCGCAAGAACGACTTAAGGCTAGCTCGGGATTGCTTAGGTCGTCCAAATCATGTTCAACGACCTAACATAAGTCAGCCTTCCTTAAGTCGCTCTGCTCGAGTTATGGAATTCATTAGTCATGTTCCTGCGAGTTAAAGCTACACTGCAAGTTAAGGCATAAGGCTTTAAGCCAGGACATGGTAAATTTGTTTAAGTGTTAACTCGCCCAAGAACGTCCGCAACCTAAAAGTTATGTCGCAAGAAGTTAAGTCGCCCAGATCATAGTGCGATCCAAATATAGGTCGTAAGGAGAGTTATCTCGTCCGAAGAAATATGCTACACTTCTTAAGTCATTCAGATTCTTTTAAGTCGCAAGTTCTTAAGTCGTTCAGATTCTTTTAAGTCGCAACTTCTTAAGTCGTTCAGATTCTTTTAAGTCGCAACTTCTTAAGTCGTTCAGATTCTTTTAAGTCGCAACTTCTTAAGTCGTTCAAATTCTTTTAAGTCGCAAGTTCTTAAGTTGTTCAGATTCTTTTAAGTCGCAAGTTCTTAAGTCATTCAGATTCTTTTAAGTCGCAAGGCTTTTAGGTCGTTCGATGCTTTAGGTCGCTCTAAGAGTAACTTGGAAATGCCGAATTTTCTTCTACCAAAAAACCCTAAGTCCTGCTCTCCACTCGCATGTTGCCGCGTGTCCATCCCCCTTACCTCATCAGAAACACCGCAACATAGCCCACTATCCAATAACCCGTTAACCTGATATCTCCTCATCTCCTCCAAACATCTAAAACCTCATCGCCTTCTCCAAATTTGCCGATTCACTTGTTAAAGCAATTACCAACGATTCGACAATAATCAGAGGGCGAAATGGAGTACAACTTTACAATAAGGTAACAGAAATTGCATAGGACTAATGATAAGATAATCGATGAAATGCAGCAAAAGAAAGTGAATCGAAGTCGGAAAGTGGAAATCAGCGATTTGACAACGGATGTAGGAGAACAATGGCCAGAATCACTTACGTAGTTGAACGGAGGATTGATCGACGACGAGAAGGTTGGAATTTGCCTTCGAAAGCTTGGGGAAAATGTCAATGGTTGTTTCAAATAATAGAGCAAGTAAGGAGAAGGAAGAAGGAGCTGAGCAACTTATAGGCGGAAAGGTGGAATTCGAATCGGCTTAGAACGACATAACAATTCGAGCGACTCACGACCTAACAACTCGAGCGACTAACGACTTAGCAATTCAGATGGCACGAGTTAAAAGGTGTCGAAGCACACGACCTAGTCCCTAGGCATATACTTCGAGGGGCAAGTGTTAACACCAGTTTTTTACATGACTTAGCAATCCAACGACTTACGACCTAACGAGATAAGAGGGCTGCGACCTAACTCCAGAAAGCAACAAAGCAACCTAGCGAACTAACTCAGGAAAGCGACCTAGCGACCTAACGAGTTAGCGACCTAGCGACCTAACTCAGGAAAGCGACCTAGCGACCTAACGAGTTAGCGACCTAGCGAGTTAGTGACCTAGCGAGTTAGCGACCTAGCGACCTAACGAGTTAGCGACCTATCGACCTAGCGACATAGCAACTCAGGAAAAGGGAACGACCTAACATGCTCCGGAGTAAAGCCACGCGACCTGCCTCTTCTATTAGGTCGCTCACGACCTAATCCGACCGAGATAACTTCTGTACTTACAACATTAGGTCGCTCACACCCAGTATCTCACCTAGAATGGCTCCACTAAGTCGCCAACGACTTAAGCTAACTTGAGATGACCTACGACCTACGACCTAACTTACAGATTTTCCCTATAAATACCCGCCTACTCCATATTCGAGGGGGACTTTTCCAGACTTTGAAGCGCCGAAACTCTACTGCATTCACGACTTCTACAACACCTCTACTACCAAAAACATTCCAAACTACCTAAGGAAAAATCAACTACATTCAAGATGGATTCCAGATTCTCTTTTGCATTGTAGTGCTAATTACTTGTATCGATTGTTGAGTAATCGAAGGAATTCTTGTAAAACTTGTAATCGAACTTGTGATAAAGAAGATAAAGTGGACGTAGGCTTAATTTCGAGCCGAACCACTATAAAACTGCTGTCTCTTTACTTTTCTGCTATTTTCTGCTTATTTCTAGTTCCCGCACCAACGGGTGGTGCTTTCACTTTACTAATACTCACACCGGGGTGTTAGCGTTCGATTTTTACGTTAACATTTTTGGTGCTTTCACTGAGAACATCGAACCAGATCTTCGACAATAACTCGAAATCGAAATCGAGCTTCAAGCTCCAAAACTGGAACAAACTCCCCAACCTGGAAACGCCTAGACCACGAAGCTCCGACCACCATCACCTCTGAAACTCCAGCCAATTCTTCGTCTACGTTCAAGCTACCCTCACCCAAAACCCAGTAGCACTCGATCAAATCTAGAGGCAATGCCGATCAAAACAACAGACCTAGTTAAAACTAGGGTTCCAGACTTCAAATCACAATCATCTCCTCCACGCTGAAATCCACTACCACCAGATAATTTTCCCATCGACACTGGTCACTCCTCCACCTCCAAGAGGAAGCTCGACCCCTCCGACCCTTTAGATCATCCGAGACAACTCAAAATGATCAAATCAGACAAACCCAAACCGCTCTCTGATTCCAATTCTAAAATTTATGATTTTGTTTTTAAAAATCATGATTTTGTTTAGGGATTCGATCTATAACCCTGAATCCATGAATTAAGAACTTTATTTTTAAACTTATTTAAAGATTTACTCAGCTTTCTTGATTTCCAGAGATATTAACTAGTTGTTTTAACTTAAATATAATTTTAAATTAAAGCTTATGATAAACAATCAAGTTTTGTTTAAATCATGAATCTAGATTTTGCTTGGATCAAGAAGAAATAATTTTTATTAACCCAAACTGAAGCTTGAACAAAGAACAGGATATCATTGGAAGCAATCTTTGCACACACATACATCCATTTTCAATATACAGAGAATTCATATATATATCCAGACATACTTATCATAGATATAACTCACATCAGATTCATATTTTATATTTTAAAAAAAATGTTACTCACCAGTTTGAAAATGAAGAACAGAGCACATTTGAAATAGCTTGTGAAACTGTGAAACTTTTGAAGACTAGAACTTGCAAATTAAAAACACTTTGATGCTGAGATGATCTAGCTTGAAAACAGATATGAATTGCTTTGTCTCAGGTTGAAGAAGAATAATGCACAGGCTTTTGATTTTGCAAATGATTACAGGCTAATGGTTTTGAAAAAAAAGAAGTCTTTGATCTGGTTTTGAGGAAGTTGTTCAAGTTAGAAGCTTTGTTTAAGTTTAGATGGTATGCTTATTTCGGATTTTCTAAGTTTTTGGATGGACGAAAATAAAATGAGAAAGGCTGATATATAAAAATGAGTTACATGGTTGTTTTTTTATACAATAGGGTTAGGGATCTTTTCCCTCTTGGTGGCTGATATGAGATATTAGTGTACTAGAGATGTTTAACATTAAATGCCAATGTCCCTTATGTCTACAAACTTATACTTTATTTCATTTCGTATGTACTTATGATAGTTTTCTTTTTATGTGTACATACTCATGTCCTGTACAACATGAATACATCTTTTTTTTATACTTTGTCCTACAGCCTTGCTTTAGTCTTAAGCTTGGTAATATAACTATGTTTCTATTTCTAACTTAACTTCTTATTTCTATTTCTTTTTAAAGCTTAAGTATCAAACATTTACTTTATATTCATATATTACTTTTTTTAGAGAAAATAAAACAAAGCTATTTATATATATATACAAGCAACAACTTATACAAATATCTTTAAAATCCAAACATTTTAAATATTTACTCTTTTTAATTTCAAAGCTTTTAAATTCAAAATAAATTCTAAAATCTAATTTTAAAATCAAGTTATATATATACATATATAACAACATATTAAAATTGAAAATAACACTTCTATTTTAAAGTCTATTTATATTTATATATAAAACAATACATTAATAATGTTGTATTGAAAATAATAATTTGTCAAAATTTAAATAATTTATAAAAGAGATTATAAATTCCTATTATTATTAAATGGATAAATATATCATATTTATTAAACAATATTTTAAAACAAACCTTTCTTGTTTAAATTTAAACTTAGGCTAAAATCATTTTAAACAAATAACTTTTATCTTGAGTATTTTAAAATCATATGGTTATTTATTTAATATTAAATTAAATCAAATTTCCAAATTACCAAAAATATTAAAATTAGAAAACATGCCTTTATTTATTATATTTAAAACAAAGCTTATCTATTTACAATATATACAAATATATATACATTATAAATAGAAAACAATTTATTAACTTTTAAAAGATAAATTATCAGTTAAATATTTATTTAAAAGAAGATTATTAAATCAATTCAAATCTTATTAACAAATATTATCAAATCAATTTAATTTTTAATGCAGATTATTAAATTGATATTGCCAAAAATTCCGAGATGTCACACCAAGTATCCATAATGATAAAACCGGAACAATCACACATGTTGATTTCCTTAGGTAAAGTGTTCTGTATTGCTCAGCACGTTATTGGCCATGTGCTTAAATCCTGGTTCATGAGTCTACTTAGAAAGCGGTCTTACTTTCCTAGGAAACGGCCTGATTTCCATACTCATATAGGTAAGTCTCTTAAGGTGTTTCTGTGATTCACCTTTTAAAATTTCTAGACTTATTAAGGATATATATCCATCCTTTGTTCTTGTAGAATCCAACACTAAATATTATGGGATTATCGATTTAGTGTTCCATAATCATTCTCTTAACTTGTTGGTACCCATTGAACTTTGTCTATCCTTTTCAAGACATAAGTTGAGTTTCTGTTAAGGATGATCAACCTTCATTCACAGACCTTAGTCCCATTTCTTGTGACTTTATAGAAACCATTGCCTTTGGAAGACTCTTTGTAAGTGGATCAGCCAAGTTTTTCTTCGTTTTTATGATGTCAACAGTTATAACTCCTCGTTTGAGTAACTGTCTCACCATTTGATGTCTTAGACTCACATGTCTAGACTTTCCATTATATGTCTTATTAGACACATTGTATATCGTTGCTTGATTGTCACAGTTAATCAAGACTGCTGGAGATGGCTTCTTCCATAAAGGGATTTCCATTAATAAATTCCTAAGCCATTCCGCTTCTTTACATGCATCTGCTAATGCAATCAATTCCGACAACATTGTTGAGTCAGAAATACAGGTCTGCTTCTTGGAAGCCCAAGACACAGCAGCGCCTCCTAATGTAAAGATCCATCCAGTAGTAGACTTAGATTTGGATTCTACATTGTTCCAGGTTGCATCACTATATCCTTCTATTACAGCAGGATATCCTTTATAAGATAAACCATATTCAATGGTTCCTTTCAAATAAGCTAAAACTCTGGAAATAGCTTTCCAATGTTCGAAACCTGGATTGCTCGTAAATCGACATAATACACTTATAGCATGTGCGATGTCTAGTCTAGTGCAATGCATAGCATACATAAGACTCCCAATAACACTGGAATACTCTAGTTGAGAGATAGTACGTCCAGTGTTCTTTTCTAATTTAATACTAGGATCTAAAGGAGTTGGTGCTGGTTTGTCATCGTAATAACCATACTTTTGTAGGAATTTCTCTATGTAATGAGATTGAGTTAGTAATAACTCTCCCTCTTTCCTAATAATTTTAATTCCCAAAATTACATCAGCCTCTCCTAGATCTTTCATATCAAATTTAGAAGACATAAACTTTTTAGTTTCATTCACACATGATATATTGGAACCAAATATTAGCATGTCATCAACGTATAAACATATTATAACACTACCGTTGTTATCCGATTTGCTATAGATACATTTATCAGCATCATTAACAATGAATCCATATGACAGTGCAACTTTATCAAATTTCTCATGCCATTGCATGGGAGCTTGCTTCAGGCCATAAAGAGATTTCACTAATTTGAAAACTTTCTTTTCTTGGCCTGGAGTTTTGAAACCTTCAGGTTGTTCCATATATATCTCTTCTTCTAAATCTCCATTTAGAAAGGAAGTCTTTACATCCATTTGATGTATGACTAATTTATGAATTGATGCAAGTGCAATTAAACAGCGTATAGAAGATATACGAGCAACTGGAGCATATGTATCAAAGTAATCTACTCCATGTCTTTGCTTATATCCCTTAGCAACTAATCTGGCTTTAAAATTATCAATAGATCCATTTGTATTCAACTTTTTCTTGAATATCCATTTACATCCTATAGGTTTAGCACCAGGAGGTAAATCAGTTAAAACCCAAGTTTGGTTTAACAGTATGGAATTCATTTCATCATTGATAGCTTCTTTCCAGAAATTGGAATCTCTGGAACTCATAGCCTCAGAATAAGTTTTGGATCGTCATCGACGTTCATTACATATTTAGTCACATTAAGAACTTCATCCTTACTGCCTTCTACAAGATATGTAATGAAGTCAGGACCATAGTCCTTCTCTATTCTCGCTCTTTTACTTCTCCGTTGTTCTACTATTATCTAGTACTGATACTTCCTTGCTGTTTTGAGCAGGAGCATAATCATCGTCATTGATATCATTAGCCATACTAGGTTCTGGACTAGATGATCTCAATGGAATCTCAACAGTTTAATTTTCAAAAAATTCTACATCTACAGATTCTATAACTTCTAGGGTGTCAAGAATAAGGAATCTATAAGTTATACTATTAAGTGAATATCCTATGAAAACACATTTAAATGCTCTATTTCCTAACTTTGGTCATTCAGGGTCTGGTTTTCTAACATATGCTAAACAACCCCAAACTTTAAGTCTATTTAGATTAGGTTTCCTATTAAACCATAATTCATAAGGGGAAATATTATTCTTTTTAAGTGGTACTCTATTTAAAATATAACATGCAGATAACATAGCATCACCCCATAGGTTATAAGGTAAATTAGAACTTATGAGCATGGCATTAACCATTTCTACTAAGGTCCTATTCTTCCTTTCAACAACACCATTTTGTTGTGGTGTATATGGGGCAATACATTGGTGAACTATACCTTGTTGTTTACAAAACAAGGTGAATTCATTTGAGAAATATTCACCACCACGATCTGAATGTAATATTTTAATTTTAACTCCTAATTGTGTTTCGACCTCTGCTTTGTAAATTTTGAATTTATCAAAAGCCTCATCTTTAGTTTTCATTAGATATATATATATATATATATATATGCATATCTAGTATAATCATCAATGAATGTTATATAGTATTGGTTACCACCATAGGTGATATGACTTTTTAAGTCACCCACATCACTATATACCAAATCAAGCAAACCAGATTTCCTTTCTACGGATTTAAAGGATTTTCGGTGTATTTTTGCTTGAACACATATTTCACATTTAGAGATGGTATCGAAATCACAATCAGAAATTAATCCTAATTTAAGTATATTTCTAATGGAATTATAATTAACATGTCCTAATCTACCATGCCATAAATTAATAGAATCAACAATATAAACAGAAGATTTCTTTATTAGATTCAACTTAATCATGCCGTTACAAGAGTATCCCTATCCAATGAATCTACCATTCTTAGACAACACTAGCTTATCAGACTCATACACCATCTTGAATCCTGCTTTGTTAAGAAGGTATCCAGAGACCAAATTCTTACACATATCAGGTACATAAAATACATTTACTAATGTAAGAACTTTTCCAGAGGTGAAAAGAAGTTCTATAGTGCCTTTTCCCAGAACTTTACTTAGAACCTTATTTGCTCCAGTAACTTCGTCGACTTCTCCTTTATTTTCTTCGTAACTCTTGAACAGATTACGGTCTTTGCAAATATGAATGGTTGCTCCAGTATCGAACCACCAATCATTATCATTGCCGCTAACGGAGTTCGCCTCTTGCACTACAGCCACAAGCGAGTCTTCGACCACATTCAGTTTTTGTTGTTTCTTCCGCAAACGGCAGTCTCGGGCATAGTGGTCGAGCTTGTTACAAAAATAACAAGCACCTTTCTTTTTGTTATTGGTTTTGGAATGATTATTCTTCTTAAACTATGTCTCATTCTTTGGCTTTAACTTATCAGTAATTTCAACATTATTTGCCTTAGAATGGGACTCAGTTTACGGATTATCATCTAGATCGCGTTTGCGAGAGTCTTCTTCAATACAAAGATGACGCTGTAAACTATCTAAATTATAATCCGTTTCTGCATGCTTCATCTTTTTCTTATAATCATTCCAACTATGCAGAAGTCTCGAAATTATAACTCCAACAACAAAAGATTCAGGGAGATCAATTCCAGCATCTTTAAGTTGATTCACCAACAGTAAGATTTCGCTTACTTGTCCAATTATGGACTTATTGCTGACCATTTGGAAATCTATAAAATTAGAAATAATAAACTTTTTATTACTTGCCTCGGATAAGCGGTACTTATTTTACCAGAGCAGTCCAAAGTGCCTTCGCTGTTTCCAAGGTCCTATGAGCATTGTAGACTGGGGTAGATAGTGCATTCAGAATATGGCCTCTGCATAGAAAATCGTCCTCTTTGCGCTTTGCACGTTTAACCTTTAGAGCAGCATCATCCTTACCAATTTCCTCCAGGATTTCTTCCAAGTCATTTTCCAAAATGTAGAACAACTTGACGGTGACCAAGAAAAATTTCATCGTCACTTGCCAACGAGTGAAATTGTCGCCATCAAAATGCTCTAATCGAGATAGATGCTGATTCATAACTTGTAGAGCACTCGAACCTTCCATGGTTGAAGAGTATTGTCTGAAATTTGTTGGGGATTTTGTGGTTCGAGACAAATTTGATGGCGATTGCGATGAAGATAATGCTGTACTTTCGACTTCAAGGATCTATGGAATAGATTCTTTCAGATAATAGTTCAACCCACTAGGTACAAACGGGTTATCGAACTATCGGCTTTCAGGATTCAATGAAGCCCTTGAACAGCGTAATCGGATTCAAAGTTTGCACGCCTTTGATCCGACCAAGAACACTTTAGCAATGGTTTCTGATGATGCAATTTGTATAGAATAGAATGAAGAGGAAGAAGGAACAAATCTGCAACAATTCAGCATTTGCAACACCTTGCAGATGTTACAAAATATAGAGTAATGGAAGTGCAGCGATTAGCAACACTTTCCTGGCATTGCAGATCTGTGCAAGAAGAAGAGCACCATAAAAAACTGTTCTCAACGATTTCTGGGCGTCACTATTTATAGTGGTAGAGAGGTGCCGATTCGCCAAGCGTCACAACCGTTTGCAACGGCCGTGTCTATCCATTTTGCAACGGTTCAAAAACGGTCGCGTCTATTCATTTTGCAACGTTTTTTAAAAACGTTACAATTTCTCGCCATTAATTCAAATTTAGAAATTTCGGTTTTGGGTCCTTAACGGGCTGAAATCCAACCCGTTACTGTTTACATATGATCCAAAAATATTTTTGGATCCGAACCCGAAACTCGTACCCGACCTGGCGCGGTTCGGTTCGGTCGGACGGAGGGCGGCGGCGCGCGTGTGGTGTTACATGACTTCTCTCCTCACAACAAAGCAAACATGTGGGAGCCCCAAGGCCCCAACATCCACATGAAGATACTTTATTTATACAAATATATTGTATAAGATTCTATCATGTGGGACTAACTTCTCTTCTTCCTCTTTACTTCTTCTCTTCCAAATCAAAAAACCAAAGCCCCAATAAAATGTTTGAAAATTTTACAACAACGTTCACCACGTGTGTACAAGAGGGTATGTTCGAATAAATTCCAATAATACCCCCTGATTTTATGATAAGTCACAAGTTTGTTTGAATCATAACCCATAAGTTCAAAAGGTAAAATAGGCAAGTCCATAAGTCAATAGGCAAATAGGCAAGTCCATAAGTCAATAGGCAATATGCTCTAGTTATGTCCTTTATTCAATCATGAATATGTTACGAATGTGCAAATATGTAATTATCTAATTGTTCAAGTCCATCTATGCAAATGTTATATGTCATCTTCTTCTTTATTGGCCATTTGCCATTACAATAGTTCTTAAGCTTTTGAAAAAGGTTAGAAAAGTTATAGTCCAAAAGTGATTTATGCTAAGAGAGGAAAATAAGTTAGAGGCCCCTTTTCATGATGGGGTGCCTCTTTATTTATAGCAGTTGGAGGGAGTTTAGCTTTGTCCACTTGGTGATGTGAGACTTATGACGCCATTTGCTACTAGCTTGGTGGTGACTACAACATAGAGCATGTAGTGGAATGTGAAGGCCTTTAGAACTTTTATGAAGGAAAATACATCAAATCCTCTTGAACTCATTCTTATGAATGAATTTATTTTTCTTTCCTTGTATGATCTTTAGCATCCTATAGCATGAATGTTAGCATCATGCAACATACAGCGTCGATAATAATACCACTTCGATGTAGAGCAACATCAGTAGTAATGCACATGAGGGTCGGTGGCAAGGCTAATAGGATATTGACTTCATCCTTCATTGAATAGATGCGACACCGAATGAAGATGATATTGATGCGGTGACATACTGATGACAGTCGACACAGTTGAAGTGGTATTAATGAGTGACAACGTTGTCCTTAATTCTACATCCTTGGCATCTTTTGCTTAACCCTATGAGTGGTATATGACGTTAATGTCGTTTGGTATCCTTCGCATTATTGATGATTGGCGACACTTAGGAGAAGCGACATAGATTAGGTGCGGCATTGATTCTATGCGATATTGACTAGGTGCAGTGCTGATGTGAAGCGACATGGCCGATGCGAAGCGAATTTGGCAATGGTGCGGTGTTGATGTGAAGCGACATGGTTGGGTTGCGACGTCGATACTGACGGCTTCGATTTCTTTGTGACGCCACCACTTATAGTATTACTTTCGACATTAACTCATTTGCCTGCCTCCTTTAGAAATTTTGTAGATAACATTTGCCCCCTCCTTGTATAAAAGAAGCCTTTTACATTTTAGTGTAAAAACAAGAATTTCTTTGCTTTCTCTATTCCTTATGAGATTTCCTTTTCAATCACGTTTACCTATAAGATATAAAATAAATGATAACTTTCGTTGTTAACCTAAAACTCAATTTCAATTTCAAGCCATCACATTTTGGATTTGATTGAGTTATAAATAGGTATATATTGGTTGTGTTATCTGTATGAGTTAAGATTATAATCTTGCTATAAGAGACCAACAAATAACAATAAGTTTTCAAACGAAAGCCCATAAGATTATCTAGTACCATCATAGGAGGGAGCATCAAAAGTTTTCTCTTACAATATCATGAATAGAAGTCTAGAAACCTATGTAGCAACAATGATTTTCTTACTAGGAAGCTACAAATTATCTCAAAAGATAACCATAAAATTCGTCTAACTAGAAAACCAGAAAATCATTTAGCAACAATGGAAGGCTACAAAAACCATCCATTGATAGTAATCCGAATGGAAAACCTTCTAGCACTAATAGAATTGCAGAAATCCATCTGACAATAATAGAAAACCAGGAATCCATCTGATAATAATGGAAGACTAAAAGTCCATCTAATAATAATGGAAGACCAGAAATTCATCTAATAATGGTAACAAAAGTCCATAAATCCTCATCTGGTAATATGGAAGACTGGAATTCCATCTGCTAATAATAGAAGACTAGAAATCCTTATCCGGCAATTGTAGCCTTCAAAATTGGCCACCAACACCCATTTGTATGGAAGCACCAATATCCAATTCAATCACAGAAATATGAAGAGAAATAAGTGAAGAACAAAATTAAAACAATCAGAAAGCAAGTAAATAGAGACACATATTTATAGTGGTTCGGCTAACTCCGGCCTACGTCTACTCCAAAGATTTTCTTTTTATTAGTTTATACTGCTGAATACAATTACAAATCCGTGAAATTCAAGAATAAAATTGGCATAGTATCGTCTAGGTAGAAGATGAAGTAAAGCAGGAAGAAGATCCATTTTCTGACGCCATGCTTGCTGTATTTATAGGGGAAGACATGTACAGATCGGGTTGAAATTTCGACAAAAGAACCTCCAGGCCATAATGAGGCCATCCAAGAATTTTCAGGCCCATTGGGGCCTACAATAGGGATCAGTACCAATCCTTATTTTGGGGTCCAAATGGATCCCATTGGACGGTTCCCCATGATGTTAGCTACTCGGCCTCCAAATTTTGTGCCATTTTAACTTACGGTTTATGAGATATCGCATTTTTCATGAAGTGTTGTTACATATATTCTGATTTCAGCCGACTTCGGAGGGATAGGAGCCGATCCCTCCAAACTTCTCCAAATGACATGTGATCCCTAAAGGAGCTTCTCTATGTTATATTATGTATAGCCTCCGAGTTTCATAACAATTGGATCAGTAGATATTGAGATATTGACCAATCGCTGCTAGAATTGAATGTAGTGGATCCCTGTAAGGGAAGAGTACCAATCCCTATAGAGGGATCGGTACTGATCCCTTCAAGTTGCATGTTTTGGGGTGCGATACCTAGGATGAACTCCCTAGGGTCCCTTTTTCCTGTTCCTACAGTTTCACTTCAATCTCTCTTGTGGTTGTTGAGTTATTAATTAATTTATATCGAGATACACCTTCTCCCTGAAACCTGCCGATCCCTAATATGGAAGTTGATTTTTGTCGATCCCTCTTATATGTTGAATCATATTCCATACTTCGAACATTCTGCCTTGCATATCTGTTAATTTCATTCAATCTCGAATTCATATTATTATCCGTACTTGATTTTTGGGCTCTACAATCGTTACTCCGGACTCATCGACATTGATAATCGTGAAGTCTGTTAGGTTAAATTCGCATGTATACTGTCTTGAAAAAAGGTGGGTTAAAACTTTTTCCCCTAAAACATGCCTTGTGGTAGGAAGGTGTCTTTTGAATTGCCATAAATCCAAAATCTAAAATCCATAATTCATTGAAGGCTATATTTTACAATCCAGAATCCAATCCAAATCCACGGTCTCTCCGGATCGTTTTACCTGAATCTATGTCCATGCAAAGCCAAATCCAATGTTGTTCGAAACTGATATCCAAATGCATAACCTCTTCGGGTTGTTATCCCAATCCAAATCCTCGATATCACCGGATCCTTGCCAAGCACAATCCGTACTCGACGACCTAAGTAGGCCGATCCATCGCGTTCGAGACCTGGTTCAAGCAAAGCGACCCACCCTTTGCCAGGCATAGTCCATACTTGACAACCTTAATCTCTTCGGATCCTTGCCGAGCACAATTCATACTCGATGACATGAGTTGGTCGATTCATCGCGTTTAAGCAAAGCTACATACCCATTGCCAGGTATAATCCATACCTGATGACTTGTTTTGTTCATCGCATTACTGCAGATCCAAGTGTTTTGAGATTCATTGGTTATGGTGGTTTTTCGCCATCTCAGAGCATGCCTAGGGATCGTCCTTGATCTCGTACATGTGTAAGTGACTTAACCATTTTATTGTAGAGTTGATTATTAGTTATTTAGTTCATACCATCCCGATCAAGAGATGATGACCTATGCCCTTAAGCTGGGCTTGCTCCAATTTGTGGCAGACGATGGTTGCTCCTGTTCCATCACCGTTATCCATTTCTATACAAAGCCATCCAAATTTGTGCCTCCGGTTCCATGGGAAGCAGTTCCGATCCATTTTCCTTAGCCGGGGTTAGCCCGGTTACTCCAATCCGTATAAAGCCAGCTAGTTTCTACTCCAAGTCCTAGATTCCAATTTCCAGCTATTCCAGTACCAATAAATGGTCTCCAATCATCATTTCCATCATGCCCCCCGATTCCATGAGGGGATCCCAAATTATCTCTTTCCAAATGAGTGCCAGCATTTGGATTGACTCCAAACTGCACAGCATCAACCGTAGGTCCTCCAACATTGCGATCAACCGAACCCGGGGGCATGTCCCCTGGCCTTTGGGGATCGGTGTCGATCCCTCTGGAGGGATAAGTGATGATCCTTCTAAGATGGTCGAGGACTGCCCCTGGCTGCTCTGTTCCATTCTTTTGTCCATTGGCTCCATTTCCATGTTCCCAGTTCTGATTTCCAGCGATTCCTGCTGCTTCAACTCCTTGATCTAAGTTGTCATTAGCTCTTATTGCTTTGTTTCTTGTATTCTGTGCTCCAGCTTGTCCAATCTGTCAGAGTAAGTTCTGCAATATCTCCTCTTGTCTTTCAGCACCCTCTCTTGTATAACATCCATCATCGTTTCCATTTCATCCCTAGTGATGTAGATAGATGTTTGATTAGCTTCAGCTCCTGAGGAAGCCTCCTAACTCCCTCTATGGTGGCTCCTTTTTGGTTGCATTCTCCTTGTTGACTTCCTAGCCATTGCTTCCTAGATCCAAGCTCTCTAATTGATTCCAAATCTGAACTCCAAATCCATAGGGGCTAGCATTCTTAGTGAAAGTACCAAAATGTTTGCGTCAAAATTGGATGCTAACACCCAGTTGTATGAAAGCACTAATATCCAATCCAATCACAGAAATATGAAGAGAAATAAATAAGGAACAAAATTAAAATAATCAGAAAGCAAGTAATTAGAGACACAGATTTATAGTGATTCGGCTAATTCTGGCCTATGTCCACTCCAAATATTTTCCTTTATTAGTTTATATTGCTGATTACAGTTAAAAACCATGAAATTCAAGAATAAAATTGGCAGAGTATCACCTAGGTTGAAGATGAAGTGAAGCGGGAAGAAGAACCTTTTTTCGCTGTATTTATAGGGGAAGACGTGCATGGATTAGGTTGAAATTTCGGTAGAAGAACCTCCAGGCCATGACGATGCCACCCAATAATATTCAGGCCTATTAGGACCCATAATAGGGATCGGTACTGATCCCTATTTTGGGGTCCAAATGGGGTGCGATCCCTTTAAGGGGTTTCTCATGATGTTAGCTACTTGCTCTCCAAATTTTATGCCATTTCGACTTATGATTTATGAGATATTGAGTTTTCCATGAATTGATGTTGCATATATTCTGATTTCAGTCGATCCCTTTTGGAGGATAGGATTTGATCCCTCCAAACTCCTCCAAATGACATGCGATCCCTAGAGGAACTTCTCCATGTTATATTATGTATAGCCTCCAAGTTTCATTCCAATTGGATCAATATATATTGAAATATTGACCAATCACTGTCAAAATTGAATATAGTGAATCCCTACAAAGGAAGAGTACCGATCCCTATGGAGGGATCAGCATCGATCCCTTCAAGTTACATGTTTTGGAGTGAGATCCTTAGGGTGAACTCCCTAGGGTCCCCTTTCCCTGTTTCTGGAGTTTCACTTCGATCCCTCTTATGGTTGTTGAGTTATTAATTATTTTTTATCGAAATACACTTGCTCCCTGAAACATGCCGATCCCTAAGATGGAAGTTGATTTTTGTCGATCCCTTCTATGTGTTGAATAATATTCTTGAATAATATTCCATACTTCGAACATTCTGCCTTGCATATCTATTAATTCCATTCAATTTCGACTTCATATTCTTATCTGTACTTGATTTCTGGACCCCACAATTGTCACTCCAAACTCATTGGCCTTGATAATCGTAAAGTCTGTCTGGTTAAATCTGCTTCTATACTGCCTTGACAAAATGTGGGTTAACAACAACAATAATAAAAGACTAGAAATTCATATCATGCAATAATTATAGAAGACCAAAAATCCAAATCTGCAATAAAAGAAGACAAGAAATTCATATGTAACACTAATGATAGAAGATCAGGAAGCCATATCAGACAATAATAATAGAAGACTAGAAATCCATATTTGACAATAATGATAGAAGACCAAAAATCCATATCTAGCAATAATAATAGAAGACTAAAAATCCAAATCTGGCAATAAAAGAAGTCCAGAAATCCATATCTGATAATAAAAGAGGACCAAAAATCCATATTTTGCAATAATAATAGAAGACCAGAATCTATTTTTGTAATAATGATAGAAGACCAGAAATTTTTATCTTGCAATAATAATAGAAGACCAGAAATTCATAGCTAACAATAATGATAGAAGACCAGAAATTCAAATCTGTTAATACAAGAAGACCAGAATCTCTTATTTAGTAGCTAAAAATTGTGTTTGTTAGGGAGCATAAATAACTCATATTTAACGGACATTCCTCTAGAAGTTTTGTTAGATTTGAAGAGCTATTTTGCTCAAATTTTAATGGATCTTCCTTTAGAAGATTGATTGATTTGGAGCACTACTTAGCTGGGATTTTGATAGATTTTCCTCTAGAAGATTGGTTGGTTTGGAGCACTACTTGGCTCAGACGCTTTTTCGCCGCCTTAGGTGATGATTTGGGTCTGTTGTCCAGTGCATTTGGTTAGCTATCTTGAGCAGGACCAAAGACTTACCTGACCTCCCTCTAGGAGGTGCTTTAGTGGGGCTTTTGATGGTGGCACTAAAGGCTAGTTCGGCGCTTTGGACAAGCCAAAGGCTTACCCATCCTCCCTCTAGGAGGCGCTTCGGTAAGGCCTTTGATGACGGCACTAAAGGCTACTCCATCCTCCCTCTAGGATGCACTTAAGTGACGCCTTTGATGAGGGGACTAAAGGCTTGTTCGGTGCTTTAATGAGGCCTTTGATGATAGCACTAAAGGTTTACTCCATCCTCCCTCTAGGAGGCGCTTTAGTGAGGCCTTTGATGATTGCACTGAAGGCTTGTTGAATGCTTTGGTGAGGCCTTTGATGATAGCACTAAAGGCTTACTCTGTCCTCCCCTTAGGAGGCACTTTAATGAGGCCTTTGATGACAGTACTGAAGACTTTATAAAGTCTTTGATGACCATGGGACTTTGACGGCCAAGAACCTTTGATGGTTCTGGCCGTTGATGGCCAGGGCCCTTTGATGCTAGGGACCTTTGATGGTCATGGTCTTTGATGGCCAGATATTTTACCTTAAGAGAATCCTACTCCTTTCCATGATCGGGCTAATAAATTCTTTTTCTTCAACTTCTTTATTCATCCATTTTTGGAAAATGTGGCCACAAACGTTCGGCATTCCATGTTCTCGTTATGACATTGCCATCTGGTCGGCAAAGTTCATAAGCCCCAAGTGGGATTACTTTATTCATGGTTAGGGATTCTTTCCAGTTTGGCCTGAGTGATCCATCCACTGGATTCTTAGTATTTGCCATAACTCTTTGGAATGATAAGTCTCCTTTTTAAAATGATCTTCCTCTTATTTCAGAAGTATAATACTTGGATATCTTTCTTTGATGTTCGGGCATTTACTTAGCCGTTTTAGTCCATTGACCAATTATGAGGACTTCGTTTTATCTCTCAACCTTTTGGTGGGATTCAGTCTTAACTTCGATTAGAAGTATTACTTATTATGAATTGCAGTTATCTCATCCAATTTGGTTTATAGTAAGAGCTTGGGGAGTTCTCCTTTATGTGCGTAACCTTTTAGTGAGTTCATGCCTTTTTAGGGCTAATTTCCCTTTTCATTGTCTTTTGTGATTTCATTGGTAATTAATATTCTCATTCTTGTAAATGAAAATCGCATAATTATTTTGAATACTTTGCATTGATCATATGCTAAATTCATATTATGACAGGAATCACGAATGCCTTTAGAATTCGAAGAATAATTTTATCTAAGTAGAAATCGAAATTACGAGTGTTTTGGAATTCGAAGCAAGTTGTGAGTAAGCCATAATCTGAGGTACCTTTTATCCTTTTTCAAATGATCTTTACAGATCTAGTTTGAACCTTGTAGCTTGAAAATTGCATCATTGGATAATAATTTTACTTCTGGGTTTTTGAGTTTCTTCCTCATTTTGTCTCGACGTATCGATCATCTTGCCAATGATTTCTTATCTTTTGTTTTGTTTACCCGACTAAGATAATCCATATAAAAATCTTTTCTTGAATTTCTTCTTCCTCGATAAATTCTAGCTCGGTGGATTTGTTCTTTATTGGTTGCTCATGGTCACGATTCTTCATGAATGCTTTTCCATTCTTCAGAAGTTGTTTAAAGAGCAGTTTAATGGTTCGGACTAGAGATCCTATTCAATATTTAAAGTTTAAAGAAAATTTTTGCGGACACTTGCAATCTCATAGTAGAAATGTAAATTTCAACTAGGAAACCAATTGGTTATGATTAAAAGATCGATGGTTCTCCAAAGCAGGTTCTTCTTATTAAAGCTGCAGTAGCGTAGTCGGGCCATGATAGAAATTCTTTTGGAAGATATAATTTTTGATAATATGTACTTTAAAGATTTCAAATTCCTTTAAAAATAGATAAATATATGCTTTTCTAATTCATGAGATAACCAATAATAGCTCCTTTTGATTCACAAAGAATATTTTGTCAAAGACGTGTATGGTAAATCTCTTTGGGTGGCATTGCTTGTTAAAATAAATACTGGTATATATTATTACACCTTTGTAAGATGTATACCTCATCAGGTCTTACTTAACGAATAGAAATATTTTATTTGCAAGTCTGAAAAGTCATGATTCATAAATTGATAGACTATATAGATAAAAAAATGTTTTTCTATAAGAATCTCTTTTTGTGAAATAATCTTTTTCAAAGGATTATACTATCATATGAAGAATTAGAGCTTTACCCATCGTCAAAAATTCATTGATATAATAAAGTTTAGGGGGAAGTAATTTAAAGGACAAAAATTTGTATATTTTTAGCCTCAATTACACGACATCAATATTTTAACCACAAGGACAAACATTCTCCTAAAAATTATTCATAAGGACAAACATTCTTTCAAAATTATTCATAAGGACAAACATTCTTTCAAAATTGTTACCGAACTAAAAACTGATACATAAAAACCGCTACCAATAACTACAAACTGATACCTAAAAACTGCTATCAATAACTAAAAACTGTTACCTAAAGAAAGTTGTCATTCAAGCTAAAATACTAAAGATTTGTCCTTGAGGCTAAAACACTGAAAATTTTTGTCCTTGTCAATAATTTCCCGTAAAGTTTAATATATCGAACTTTGCAATTTGAAATCATGCTAGCAAAAATAAATATACGTATTTGGAGTCGTATTATATGAAATTATATATGTACGAGACTTGAGATATAAAAAATAGTTGTCTATTAAACCAACTAACTTATATGAATCCTTTGGTGTTGCCAATATTCCCTGATGCTGTCTGACATAGTTGAAGTCATTCATAACTTGCGAGATTAATCCGTTTCTTCTTATTGGTATTATTCAATATCATTTGACCTATACAGCATAACTTATCCATGTTGAAGCCTAGAACCTTCACTGAACTTGAAATCTTGTACATACCTTTCCTTTGAAAACTGTTGTCTGTTTGAAACTCAGTCATATATACAATTTGCACTTTGCTTGAACTTTATTTGCAGCTGAGTTTACATATGGCCTTCGAAAGTTTATGTATTCATTTGAAATTATATGTTTATATGAATTTTTATGTATTGTACTGAAAGTATTCGAAGACTCGAAATCCATGTATATGTTCAAAGCAATGCATCCTTGAAAACCGTTCATATATACAAAACTGACATATACTCCAAATCTGTATATATGAAGTTGCATTCATTCGAAAACTTTAAACATGTGAAAAACTTGACGTATTTTGAAATTGATATATGGAACTATACATAAATTTGTAACTAGCATATATTTCAAAGTCAAACTTATATATACATTCAGAGTTCAATATGTTTCCAAAAGTTAGTAATACTAACTCCTTTATATATGAAAATGGTATGCTTTAACAACTTATATGATACCTAAAAGCTTGTTGCATTTAAGAGTAGTATATACAAAATTATATGTTTAAAAAGATGACCCTTAAGTATAAAAATGATATCATTCGAGATTAACATCAACTCATTTCTAATACCTGGTAATTTGAAATCATGCACCCTCAAAGTCTGAAGCATACTTGAAATCTTTATTACTCAAAACCACACATATACAACACCATGGGTGTTTGAGACTATTATATATTTGGATCTATAGATATTTTAAACTCTGATGGCACTTTTAGTTGAAAACAAAAGTACTTAAAACCTACATGTATTTGGAGCCATATACATACAACTTTGTGACATCATGCTATGTATTTTTGAAACTGTTACAACCATGCATATTTAAATCTTATATGTAACATGGGAAACTTTATGCACAAAATTCGATATTCTTGAAAAATTGGGACACATGCATACATTATAATACGGATTCATTCAAAACCATGCAATTTTGAAAACCCAGATACACAAAGAAATTTGTGCATGGGAAACCCAATATCTTTGGAGACTAAAGCTTGCACATGTGAGAAGTTCACATTCTAAGTTGTATATTCTTTTAGAAATTGAACACATATATACCCTTGAGGTCCCTGCATCTCATACAAATCTAAAACCAATTTCATGTATAAAATTGACATATAGTTCAAAAATTGGAAACTTGTGCATACACTTAAATCCTGAAACCACATGAACTGAGAATACTTGAGGCTTTTTAAAAACAAATATATGTGTATACTCAAGGTTTATCTATATTCAGAAACTTGATTCCCATCTATATTCAAAATCCGATACTTTTAAAACTCACCACTTAAGAGTGTGTGTGTATGAGGCTTCATGTACTACTGTTATTTAGACCCTTAAAAGTTCGATATAAAACTTTTACCTTGAAGTTTATATATGCAGAACAAAATCTAATACACCTGAAGTCTTTGTTGTCCCTTGTTAAAGCATTCTAAAGTCCCACATATTTATTTTTGAAACCGATATTCAGTGTCAACTGTCATATATAAATTCTTGCATCCATGGTGCTCAAAACAAGTTCAAAATCTAGATTTACAAAATCAATCCACATTTGAAATTGTATATGCATTTAAAATTTTATGAACCTTCAGAGCTTATATATACACACACGCACACATGAAACAACGTCTTGCTCAATACCATATACACTTGAAAACTGTATGTATATGAAACTATATTAATATCCAAAGCTATAAATATATATGTATGAAACTGTGTAATATTCGAAAGCGCTCATATTTGGGAAATTTTCTTTTCAAGAGTTGAAATCTTTACATCCGAAACCTCTGCATATTTGAAAACTATGACATATTCAAAGTCATAATGATACGTTACATACTATTGTTCGTGAAACTATATATATAATCCTGGAATCACACATTGCATATATCCTGATAGTAAACATTTTCAATTTTTATAATAATTTATTCAAAATTAGCACATTTAAGGCCAGTTTGCTTAAAAACCTTTGTTCTTTGAAATTACAAGTTATGGACACCCAAATATATGAGCCGTACATTTAGAAAACCTTGTATACATATCTAGAACCAGTCATATAATAAAACTTATATTTAAAAATTTGATACATATTAAGCTTAAAACCACATATGACAAACTCATATATACTTGAAAGCACTTAATCACATACACCTAAAACTAAATATCTTTGAGGCTTTAAACCTCATAGACACACATACACAAAATTCTTGTATTTTAAAACTTGACACGTCAAAATTGGTATTCTCAAAATTGTACCTTTTGAAAACTAGGCATACATGAAGAAGTTATATACAGAACCGTCACTACAAGAAGCAGCCGCTGCAAAAAAATCCGTCGGTGAACAGATATTCCGACGGCTCCCGATAAACACCGTCGCCTGTTTTTCAACGACTGTCGACGGCCATCCGACGGCTTCCGGCGGCCGTCGAAAGACACGTGGACGATCACGTCGTGTGCCGAAAGCCGTCGGGAGCTGTCAGAAGCCGTTGAAAAAATGCCGTCTCAAGCCGTCGGAAACCATTGGTAATTTTTGGTCTGCCGTCGGAAGCCGTCGTAAAACCTGGATCTTTTTTTTGAATTTCTGCTGCGCTTTCGCCTTCAATACACAATCCATAAGCACAATATATTTCACCCAACACAATATATCCAACTCAGATATTCAATATGAAATCAAACCATACAAAGATAATCAAATATAAAATAGAAATAAATCAAGCATAATTCATATAAAATCAAACAAAACTTCGCTACCATAATTTACATACATCTAATTATATAATATATACATTAATCCTTTACCAACTCCAAACCATCAACTCGCAAATGTCAGAATTACTACAACCAAATGTATCATCAAACAATATACACAACATTTCAAATTCAACTCCACCAACTCAATGTATCATCTAAATTTACTAAACAATGACACAAAAAAAAATATACCCATCACTCCGGTCAATCTGCTCCAGAACCTCCCGACCTAGCAAAGGATGAAAAGCGGTCACCATACTGCTGCATGTACTCAGCAATACGCTGATCCAGCAGCTGTGTCATCTCGATGGCCTGGCGACGGTTCTGCTCTTCCAGCTGCGCCACCCTAACTCTCAACTCTTTGATCTCTGCTAGATCGATATCAGCTTTGGCCGTTTGACTGCCTCTCCTCTGTCTGCTGGTCTGCAACACTTATTTAATTTAGTCTATAATCTTACTATCAAAGTTATAACATAGTGTGTTAATTGTTATATCTATAAACTTATTACTGAAACTAAAGCGATGTGAAATTTTTTAGAACTAAAATATTATTAAATTGTTATATCTTAATATATTATTCATTACCACTTGATTGCCAAAACCGTAGAGTCTGTTCCGTGACGGTGGATCCATGACCGACTCAAAAATAACGTCTTCCTCATCCATCATCACCTGCTCTCGACCGATGTCCTCCAAGAGTTTCTGACGTTGTTCCATAAACCTTGCCTGCATGAACAAATAAAAATGCAGTTAAAATTAATATCATTTTTTTTAAGGAAGAATATATATATAACAGGATGGAGAAAAAATGCCTTTCTCGGGAGCTTACAGAAATATAATAGACATTTTAAAAATGCCTTCGAGAATAATAGTACAGAAACAAGCCTAACAAGAGTACTAAAGGAATAGAAAGCACCAGACTCCACTGCCTGAAAGAATACAAAAAATCCCTCCTGAGAAAAGAGGAACATCAACCCACTGAACCGACTATCCCGCTACACCCGATGAAGGTGTAGGCCAGACCACCGTAATAAACCAACCTCCACCAGAAATAGAAAGCCCGAAACCAACCAAGATCTAAACACCAACAAACAGACAGCCGAAGACAAGCTCTACCCGACTGAGGTCATAGGGGATAGAAACAACAACCAAAGGCAGCGGCGAAGACACAACCGATCCATCGAGGAAGACGAACCACCACAAAACCTAAACCTGAAACACTAGCAAAAACATCAAACCAAAAATAATAGGGGGGAGGGGGAACCAGATTGCTGGATGAACGCCAGCAATCCGCCGGGAGGACCTAGCCGACGCCAAGTCTGGCGGAACTCGGCGCACAAGAAATGGAAAGAAGACGGACAAAACGATGAGCATTGGAGCTCAAGTTGCCCCTAAACGGTCGACCACGGAATGCTAGGAATACATCATTCCTAACTTGATGAATAACGGATGAGGGGACCATAGGAGAGTCGTCGAAGATTGCCTTATTCCGTGCACACCAAATGTGCCAGCAGATAAGACAAGAAACCAGACGATGAATAATCGAACGAAGAGATTTCCCAGATTTCCACGCCCACCAGGTAGCCGACAGATCATTAGCAGATCTGGCAACCCCGCGGACAGACAAAAGGTTACCAAAGTAATTCCAGCATGCAGTGGCAGTAGAACTGGCGAAGAATAAATGGTTCAAAGATTCAGAATTCCCGATGCAGCAGCATTTGCAACGGGAGACTAAAGGAATGCCTACCCTTTTGAGATTCTCATCCAATGGCAGTCCGTCATGAAGGATACGCCACATCAGAAGTGAAACCTTAGGAGGAGAGCGAGAATCCCATATGAAGGAAAATAATGGACGAGTAGGACAAGAAATTCTAACCGAGGACCAAGCTTTCAGGATGGAGAATGGAGCGCCATCCCAGCCCGTCCGACCTCCATGAGAATCAGCGAAGGTCTTCACAGACTGCATGTGCTTCCAAGTCTCACTTGCATAAGACGGAGTTCCCGAAAAGTTGGAACCAGCCAGCCTATGGTACTTAGCATGAAGGAAGTTAGCCCATAAGGAGTCATTAGCACCAAATCTGTACCACAGTTTATAAGCAAAAGCAGCACAAATATCCTTAGGATGCCTAAGCCCCAAACCGCCCTCGTTCTTAGGACGACAAATAGTGTCCTACGAAACCCAGTGGTGGCGACGGCGATCGTCCTTTGTGCCCCAGAAAAAGGACGAGACCAAAGACCGATACGAGCGGAAGAAGGAAGATGTAGGGGTCATTGCCGCAAAGACATGAGTGCCCATAGAATCCAGCACAGACTTAATAAGAACCAGTCTACCGGCCTGGGTAAGAAGAGCCGCATTCCAGCGACAAATCCGGCCCCTCACCTTGTCAGTTAAGCAGTCGAACAAGGAGTTAAGCTTCCTACCACGGTATAGAGCGATACCTAGGTATGGTAACGGCAAAGAAGCTTCCTTGAAGCCCGAGAAGGTCTCAATCCAAGAGGATCGAGACGAAGAACAGTCCTTAGCATGAACGAAACAACTTTTGGAAGGGTTAACAAGCTGACCAGAGGACCGTTCGTATTGGTGGATGAAACAAAGAAGACGACGAACGGAGGAACGACCCCCGTTTGAGAAGATAACAATGTCGTCAGCGAATGAAAGAGAAGAAATAAGAGGACAACCCCTAGGGATTCCAAATCGCTGAATTTGACCAAAAACCGTAAGGGTATGAAGACCGCGGATGAAAACTTCAGCCGCGATCACAAAAAGAGTGGGCGAAAGCGGGTCTCCTTGGCGCAAACCCCTCCCAGCTTTGAAAAAACCGTTAGCAGAACCATTAATAAGCACAGAGAACCAGCAGTTGGAAATAAGTCTCCAAACTAGATCGATGATGGTTTTCGGAAAACCGAACGATCTTAAAACTTTGATGACGAAAAACCAGGACATACGATCGTAAGCCTTAGCCATATCCAATTTGAAGACAACATTTGAACCCCTAACTTTCCTATCAAGCTGGGAGATCAATTCCTGGGCCAACAGGACGTTGTCAGAAATTAAGCGCCCTTTAACGAACCCCGCTTGAGACGAAGAGATAATACGCTCAAGGAAAGGGGCCAGACGACTAGCAAGGATCTTGGAAATAACCTTATTCGAGAAGTTGCATAGGCTAATAGGACGAAAATCCCCACAGGACCGAGGGTTGTCGCACTTTGGGATAAGAAAAAGGTTGGTGGAGGTCCAACCAGAGGGGAGGCAACTTCCGGAAAAAAAGGACTGGACAGCAAGACAAAAATCCGCCTGAATAATAGGCCACGAACAACGGTAAAAGGTACCGTTGAAACCATCCGGGCCGCTCGCACTATCCTTACTCAGGGCGAAAACAGAAGCACGGATTTCCTCAGGGGAAGGGAGGACCGCTAGAAGGTCTCTCTCTGGCGGGAGAACCAACCTGGGAAAGGCAAGCAAAGCAGAATCGGTTGCCACCTCGGACGAAAAGCCCATAAAGGATTGAAAATGGGCCAAAAGGGTATCTTTCACTTCCTCGGGCGAGGATGCCAAAGAATGATCAGGCCGCAGAATCTCACGAATAGTGAGAATGTTGTTCTTCTTTCGAATGAAAGAATGGAAGAATTTGGAGTTCGCATCGCCGTCAACCACCCACTTTACCCTTGCCTTTTGACGAAGGAATTCATTCTCAATACGAAGCTCCGCAGAGTAGGTGGAATGAGCCAAGGCCCACGCCTCCTTATTGGACGCGGACGGGACCTCATCAAACAAAGATTCGGCTATGATAAGCGATTCTTCGGCCACCCGGACACGATCGAAGACGTTCTTGAAGACCTCAGCGTTCCAAACCTTAAGACAGCATTTGAGACGCTTCAGTTTGCGACTGAAAACCGAACAGGGAGAGCCAATAATGGGAACGGACCAAGAATCAGCCACAACTTGGTGAAAAGTGTGGTGCGATCTCCACATGCTCTGGAAGCGGAAAGAAGAGGGCCCGGACAGGGAGAAGGGAGAGCAACGAACAACCAGCGGGGAATGGTCTGAGAGGGACCGATGTAGACGAGCTACGGAGAAGGAAAAAGGTAAACCGAACCAATCCTCTGATCCGAAAACCCGATCGAGCCTGGAGAGGATGCGACTAGGGCCCACCTGATTGTTAGACCAGGTGAACGCAGAGCCCACAAAAGGGAGCTCGGAGAGACCAGAGCTGACAATGAAGGAGTTGAAGTCTGCCATTGCAAGACGGTTGATGGCAGCTCCCCCTCGTTTCTCAGCCTGGCAGGCGACGATGTTAAAATCGCCGCCCACCAAAGAGTTAGAAATACCCAAAGAACCAAGACCAATAATGTCTGACCATAGAGATAACCTCTCCGTACGATCACAAATAGCATAAACAGCCGAGAAGAGAAAAGGAGATCCAAAGGAGGGAGAAAAGCAGACTACTGAAAGAAGCTGAGCAGAGTCAAAAACAGAACGAGCCGAAAAGGATTTGGACCATAAGATCCAAATCTTACCAGAGACATTGGCAAAGCCACCACCAAAACCAAGGGATAACACGGTGCTGGTAATGCCTTCCGGAAGTATGAATGGTTCCAGAAGAGCAACCAAGCCTATCGAGTGTTTCCGGACAATGCGTTTAAGTCTAGCCAAAGACGCATCGTTACCTATACCGCGGACATTCCAAAACAAAAAGTTCGACATGACTGAAACCAGACGGAGCCAAAGAGACAGGCGAGAGAAACAACAAAAGAGGTGGACAGACCACAACAACCGAGATGACCAAGCACGCTCAGGCAAGGTACAGAGAGTATCGAGCAGATCTATCAATCTGCTCGGACGCCGCTATAGAGCGTGTACGGATGGTGCGAGGAGTAGAATGGACCCTACGCGATCGTCGCCGAGACGATCGGGCAGGAGAATGATGGGACTGAGAAGAAATCACCGACAACTCCTCACAAACAGAGCCCTGAAAAACCAGCTGGGACGCCTCAGCAACCTCAGGAGCCGAGTTCCTGGACAAACAATCAAGGCGCTCGTTAAGAAGCGCAATCTCTTCCTTACTCATCAACGGGATGGTAATGGATAGAGAACAAGACGAAGAGGGGAGAGAGCATGCCGAAGAACAGGACGGCATGCTCAAGAGAACTGAAGGATCAGCAATAAAAGAATAAAAAAGCAGACAAGAGGGAAGACGAGGAGGGCGAACACCAGACTGCCACCTGAACCTATCAAGGGCGGTACAGGAAGTAGCGAGGATGGAGTCTGGAAAGGTAGGAGAAGAGCCATCGACGCCTGAGGCCCCAGCTGCTTCCGACTGAAAGGCTGAAAAAGAAGGAGAAGCGGACGGGAAGACGAAGCTGGACGAACACGACAAGGACCGGTCAGGTGTAAGGAAGCAAACCATAGGCTGCCCCAATTGCTGTTGGAATCTTACCGATGCGAGACTGTCACTGGTAGTACAGTCCCGAAATGTCGGTAAGATTCGCTGGGCGGACCATACAGAAGGCACAGTAAAACAAAGCAATAAAAGCTGGCAACAATCCAGGCTGTCCGTATAGTGATCACTGGTGATCACTATACGCACAGAGATGGAATACCACCCAAACCAGTCGCTCCAGGCAAACCGTACCTTCCTATGGCGCCAAGTAAAAACTGCCGACAACGGAACCCAATGAGAGGACCAGACCACTGAAGGCACAGACCAGCCCTCAAAAAGACACAGCACCAAAACCCGAAACAAAGGCCCACACGAACCAGACCAAACTGACTCGGTTGTTAAGATACAACCGTAGCCGAAACCAATGGACAGCATAGCTAACAGAAGCCAAAAGCACTTCCGCAGGCAACCCAACAAACAGGCAGACGCAACAAAAGAATCATACCAACAGGGACTAGACAAGCAAACAGACGAAGAGGAACAAACAGTGAGCACACACCAAAGCGTGTCAAGGCTCACCAAGACACAACCAATATCCACAGCCATCAACGTAAACGGACAGTGCAAATCGACAAAAACAACAAAAAACGAAAGAGAGCGAGAAAAGCAAACCTTCCAACACAAAGCCTCAGCAGCCTGGAAAATAGGAGCATATATAGTGCCGCAGCCCCAGACAGAACCACATCCATGGTAGGACCCAAAGTCCCACCACCAACCTCATCAAACCCAGGAACGATCCCCACCAACTCAGAGGAGAGACCAGGCAATGCCGAAAAAGCAGAAGGCATTGAACAGGGGCAAGGAGATAAAGTAATGAACTCTTTATCTACCTCACCACCCTCATACGAGCCAAAGCAGGGATCACCAGCAAAAGCATCAGTAGGTGAAGAACAACCCAACACCGAAATACGAGGCGAGAAAGGAGTGGTGAACTCTCCCCTCTTCCTCTCCTTGAAACCAACGACGCAAGAGTCGACCGAAAGACCACTGCCAGAAACAGCACTGAATGAGCCAAAGGAAATCTCAGTCGAACCCAAAGGCAATGAACCCACCGAAGCCCCAAACTCCAAACTTGGCACGAATCGGGTGGTGAAATCCCGATCTGCCTCTGACGACGAACCAAGCAAACAGCGATTCAACCCCATAAAGCACGGGGTAAGTTCCATAAACAAACCCTCAACCAACAGAAACTTAAATCTAGCCAAATCGGAGAAAGCCCCAATCGAGTACACTTCAATCTCGACCGAACAATCATTCAAAAAGCAAACAGACAAAGGAGGAGCCACAACAGAAAGCAAGGCCTCTGTGATGGCGGCGAACGGAGGGCAAAGCCTCACGAATTCTCCTTTAAAGGAGAAAACCCCCAATTCCATAGAAACAGCTGAAAGAGAACAGCAACCAACGAGATGCTAAAATCAGAGAGAATGCACAACTTACAGTCACCAACAAACAGAACTGAAGAGGCGAAGAAGGAATAACCTAAAGAAAAAATACGAGAGGAGGGAGAAAGCGGAATTAGGAAGCCATTATCGAGTTTTTTAGACCGTTGCGAGTTTTTTAGACTTTATTATTAACTGTTAAAATTAATATCATGATATCTTAATTCCTTATACTTTAACAATTAAAACAATTACTAATAGTACATAATCTAAAATATGCTTATATGGCTCTTTCTCGATTTATCATCGTGCCATGCATATGAAACTATCCCGTCCGGATTTACATGCTCGACGGCATGAGTACGAGTAAATACATTCATATACGACACGGGACCCTACGCCTCAGCTTCCTGAAATTGATTATTATGTACTGTTATTGTATATTCAAAATTATGTAGCACAATAACTATTTACAATTCACATAGTAAATTTACCAATTCTTGACGATATTGCTGGAACGACTTTGACCCTCCTTGATGAGTGACGGGATTTTTGTTCCTATTTGCAGAGTTTCTTTCCGACTCTGCCTGTACATTTAAATTTAATACATTATTTATTTATTTTTTGATATTTAAATATCAATCAAATAATTAATAAAAGTTTAGTACACTTACCTTCGTCTCGTCACTATCCCAATGTGTCATCCATCCTTTCCACACACTCGTCCTCATCCAGTTTGGCTCTGCCCTTTATGCTTCACTGTCGACATGAAATCCCTGTAGTTCTTCCTCATCTTCTACATCCAGTAATGTCGTACCAACTGTAGGTTTACTGATTGTATGTCCACTACGGCCTGCATTTCATGATAAACAAGCAACTAAAAATTAAATAATAAAAGGTGAACAATAAATAAGCAACAAAAAAATTAAGAATGGAAAACAAAAGATTATATTTACAATGAAATCTTGTCAAATACACTCCAGGATGTTGGGAGAAATATTAATCCACTTCGGCCAACAAGTCGACATCCTACTCTTGTACGACTCTCTCGAAACTGATAGAACCACATCCAATGGCTATAGCTCAAACCCCCTGTGTTAAATATGATACAGATTAGTATATCGTACACAGAATATTTAGGATGCTGAAAAAAGTTTAATACTTACCCCTCCTCTCTAGGTAATAGAGACACAATAGGTCGTTGTGGCGGTTGCGATGAACCGCTGTCATCGCCTCTTTAAGAATGGGAAGAACTCCTCCTTCTGAACGACATGATATCTGTTATAGATATATCATTTTAAAAGAGAATAATAACATGATAATGAAATATATTTTATAGTTAAATGACAAAAATGATATAAAGTACATAAAGTGCAAAGTATACCTGATTCATATCGGGTCTTATATTCCGACGATAATTAGAATACATTGCATTTTGAACATAAATTGCTAAATAAATGACAGAAATGGTAATGATATAAAAGATGTAAATGATGGTAAGCAGATTCGGTTTCATAAATTACATAACTAGCAAAATAAATTACATCAATTTCGTAATACACCAAGAATTCAACATAAGTACATCAATTGCATAATTACATCAATTGCATAATCTCATCAATTGCATAATTACATAACTAGCAAAATAAATCTCATCATTTACATCAATCCTCGTCGTCTTCTGATTCAGATTCGGTCTCGTATTCTACGTTATTTTCCTCCATACTCTCGAATGCTTCTACCAAAACGTTTGATTCATCGTTCAGAGGTCCAAAATTAGTACGATCGTCTGTAATTATTATTTCGTTGTTTTGCTCAAGATCTGCCCGATAAGCTTGTTCATCTAAAATATTCTTCCCATCAAACGTAAATCTTGTCCTTGTTTTAAAAACTGCCAACCAATCTGTTTTATCTCTTTTTAGAGACGGATAAGGAGCGTAATAAGCTTGCAATGCTTGTTTGTCTAGTACAAAAAGATCGTACTTGTGATAATGCGATGTTGTATCCTTATGCACATTAATTCCAGAATCTGGAACATTGCTAAATAAATTGCATCTAAACAGAAACATCTCCTTCGCGAGTCATGAGAAATATGTCAGTTGCAAAATTTGTACTAAAACGCCAAAAAAATCATTTATGTGATTTTCTGGATCATCACTACCTTTAACAAACACACATGTATTATTAGTTAATTTTTTGCACTGTATTCTTTGGTGTTAAATTTATATTCATTGACTAAATATATTGGATATGTCTTGACATTTCTTTTTAGTCCCAACGCAAGATGTTTCAAACCTTCATCAACCACAAAATTTCTCGGTTCATAAACGTATTTTGAAAACCAATCAGAAAATTCTTTATTGAGATCTCCGTGCGGATGTTCACTTTCATAAATACTGCATATATGAATAAAATATTACATTAAATTCTACACACGCATGCATTATAGAAATGAATAAATCATAAATTATTATTTCAGATTACCTAACAAATGGTGCAACCTCGGCACAATTTAAAAGAATATAAGTGTGTGTTACATAAACATCTCTATCGTCTAACCATACTTCTACAAATTTCGTAGAAGGTCGACCATGTTGTCTAAAAATAGATAACATTGTTTGAGAGAACTTTTGTTCGTCTTCTTCGTCATTACGAGGAACACTTTCAAATGATATGTTCACATGACACTGAAATAGTGAGAGAAAAAGAACGAAGCTTCTTCTTCGATGTAGGATTTACATATCGAACCTTCAACTCGTGCTTTTTGCCTCACTTTTTTCTTCATATGATTCAAGTATCTATGCAAAATTAATTTACATTAACTTTAACTTCCGAATGTAATTAAATTAATAGGTAACCTATTACATACCTCTCAAATGGATACATCTGTCCATATTGCATAGGACCTCGAAGTCGTGCTTCATATGAGAGATGAACAGGTAAATATTCCATTACATTAAAAAAACTTGATGGAAATATAAGGTGTGATAATAATGGGTCAAGATGAATATTTAGCACCAAATTGAGAAAATGGTGAAAAACCATCTGTACATAATCCAAGCCCAACATTACAATTCTCCACTGCAAAATTGGGATAAGTTTTATCGAAATGCTTCTATGCTTCTCCTTCGGCTAGATGTGTCAACGTGTCATCTTCCTTTGTTCTCACACTATGCCATTTTATATGAGATGCAGTTATAGAAGATGTGTATAATTTTTGAAGCCTAGGAGTGATGGGAAAATAATGCATACGTTTGTATGGAACTTCCTTTCCCTTCTTTTTTCTTGGTTTGTACCTTTTCTCGTTACCTATTCTACACTTCCTAAGAGCGATGTCCTCTTTTCAAAACAACATGCAGCCATTTAAATATGTATCTATTTTCTGATAAGGTAAACCAAAAGCCGACATAAATTTTTTAACTTCATAGTGATTTTCGCACATTAAATTATCGGCTGGCATATGTCTTTTTGCAGCTTGTACAATGGCTGTAAATCCGGCTTCGGTGATGTTGTATTTTGACTTCATCACAATGTATTCTGCAGTTACTGATAGTTGAGTGCCGCTTTTACAACCATCCCAAAGAGATTTCTTAGCAGCATCTAGTAAATCATTAAAAAAATTGCTTCAATATTTGGTTCTTCAACATTTTCATCGTCGTCGTCAACTTCAACCGTAGGGAACATTGATCGTGTTGCATCTTCAATCATATTTTCTATACGGTTCGTCATAACAATTTCATTACCAGCAATGTCTAATTCAGACTCTGCAGAAGTATTTGCTACAACTTCTCCATGACGATTCCAAACATACTACTCCAGCATGAAACCGTTTTTGCACAAATGGACTTTCACAATATCGGGTAACAAATACTTCAAATGTTTACACCTACTACACGGACAACGAATTTCTACATCATTTCCGTTATTACTTAAAACAAATTCAACAAATACGTTTATGTCATTATAAAATTCTTACTTTATTGAGCTATTCAACCCCCTTCTTTGATACATCCATCTCCTCCGATCAACAAAATAAACGATCATTTTTCCTATTTGAAAAAATATGTCACAATTCAATAAATATTGGTCATATTACAAATTCACAATTTATTTTTCAATGTATCGATACAAAAGCTTATACGCGTCAATTTTACCCCACTTAAGAATACAATATAGAAATGTTTGTTTATGGTTATCTTTTTTCTGGTCAGTCATCCTACTTCACATTACATGCACAGCAAACACTTACATTTTGTACATTATTTTGTTTTAAACGATTCAACAAAATTTCAACAGCACTTTCCTTTTTTTCCTGCATTGTACACAAATGCATGTACGGAGGAAACAAAAAAGAAAAATGACGGTGAAATTTTGTGAACCGTTTGAAACGAAATAATGTGTGAAATGTAATTGTTTACTGTGTTTATAACTTGTCCAATATAAGAACAAATCCAACAAGTACTATACGAGATGAATATAAATGATTGTTTTGTGACAAAACGACTATTTATATATATATGTCCAACACCCGTCGGACGGGGACAAAAACTCTCTAAGGGACATAAAAAGGTAGTTTATAAAAAAGAATATATATTTACTAATTTTATACATTTCAAAAAATTATTAATTTAACACATTTGTTCCGCGTATTTTATCGAATAAGGCTGTTTTAATATTGTTGTCATTTTTCAATACAGTCAAATTTTTTTTGACTGTGCATTCATTATTGTTATACAAGTCAAGATGTTATATAACTCATGTCTTATTGCAATTAACACAATACAATGGTAGAAACAACACATATATAATGGTTTACATATACACACAATCACATATTATACATACTCTTTAAAATTTCACAATAACATATGAAATAGGTATACTATGGGATGCTATAAACCATTATTACGCTATTGGAAACAATTGCAATCACTAATTAGCCCTAATTTATCAACTTATGCAAATCTAGATTTAGGGTAAAAAATAGATTTTTAGCAAAAATAAGAGATTATACCTGAGAGCAATAGAGTTTGATAGGCAGCTGTGGAGGATTCAGAAGCTCGAAATTGGAGAATGGAAGATTGGAGGAGGGATTTGGGGGTTTTTTGATAAAAACTTACGTGCTGAAAATGAGAAAAAAGAAGGCTTGGATGAGCCCTGTAATTCACGAATTTCTGACGGCTTCCGACGACCCGTCGGCAGCCATCAAAAATTAGCCATCGGAAGCCGTCGCTACATGCTGTTGGAATATTAGCCCTTTCTAGTAGTGCGTTTACATTCAAAACTATAAGAACTCCAAACTTATACATTTTCGAAAACCTGATATTTTTAACTATAAACACTTGTAGCTTATTTTCCTCTGAAATCTAATGACACATATCTTCTTTGTTTCAAAATCTTACAGTACTTATATGTAGCTTTTATATTCGAAACTGTATGATTCTTTATATATTCAAAAATCTGCATATTTACACTGAAACTAATATATATGAAACTGTGTACGTGTGTGAACCCTTTCTCACTTAATACTTGCAAACATAAGTGAAAACATATATGCAGATATTTATGAAACTTGCACACACATATATGACATTGATAACTTTGAAAACCTATGAATCTGTTGTTACTATTTTTTTAAACTGAATCCTCACATGTTCCTTGAAAACTCATACATTCATTATCCTCAAACTGAAATCCATGATGAAATCAAGTGGCTTATGAAATTATTTAAAATTCCTCATTTCTGGAAACAAAAGATCAATTCTCATATGCAGATAAGCTCGGAATCTCTTGGTTTTGGGATTAATAAATTGCAATTTTTGAAATCAAATATGAAAAATCTAGAGTTTTTTCAAAATTTGAATCTTTTGAAAATTCATCTTTTTGAAATCATTGATTTGCGAAATACTTGATTTTCTAGATCTATAAATCGTCGAAATGAAACCATTAACCTGATTTTGAATTTCTCTATTTTGAGCACGAATCTGGTGATTCACAGTATTAAAGGTGGACTTCGACTTTGATTATAATACTATCAATTTGCGGCATCACTTTTGGCTGGCACTCGCGATATGAAATGATTTACGATGTTGAGATGTGGCCAATCATTGATGGTCTTTGCCATTGAGATGTTAGCGACGTCCATTACCTTCACTATTGATGGTATCGATTATGAACTTTGACATCAACTATGAAACTCAACCTTAATTATGAGCTTCGACCTCAACTATGAACTTCGCCGTCAAATATGAACTTCGATGTTGATCTAGACCTTGACATCGATTTCATTACTTTGGTGCTGACGTAGATTTAAGCCTCAGCAAAAATCTAAGTTTTTACATCGCTTGCTCGCAGCGTCGATTTCCCAGCAATAATCAATTGTGGCTCTAGTTATTCATGGTATTGAGTACCCACATCGCTCATCTTCGATATTGGTTATTCACAACATCGATTACTTTCGATATTGATCTTAATACTTATGCGACGTCGCCATTCGAACTGAACCTGCAGCATTAGTTTGATTGAGTACTTCGAACACCTACAAAGTTAAGTACTTCAACACCGACGGCATTGAGTTCTTCGAACACCTATGATGTCAAGTACTCCAACATTAGCGACACTGAGTTCTTCGAACACTTCAATATTGTCTATAAATATGAGGCCCCCTTAATTCCCAATCTTATCTTCCTCTATATCTAGATCCAAACACCATTCAATTTAGAATTATCTAGATCTATAAACTTGATTTTATTCAGATTCGAAATCCAAAGCCGATGTCGTTGTCAAATATGAGACCTTTCAGACCTACTGGGTTCATGAAGTTGATTTGAAACCGATTGAATAAGTAAAGATCGATGTTGAGTAAATTAGGAGTTGGTTCGAGATCTCGTTGAATTAGATAGAGCTAACGTCGAACATCGAATAGATGAGGGTAGGATTATCGTCGACCGACTTATGGGTAGGGTCGAGATGAATGAAGCAGACCCAATAAGTCTTGCTTATGCCTTGTTAATATTGAATATCAACTGGTAAATCTTAATTTTGAATAAGGCCAAAGTTTTGAAAGTTTTTCTAAAATGAAATTCAAATCATTCTAGGGTATTTTGGCCATTTTTCGAACATACGAAGCTTTAGACCCTCCTTCTAGCATCAAAAATATTAAACCAGAATTAGTTCAACGTTCATCATGTGTGTACAAGAGGACATGTTCAAATAAATTTCAATAATACATATTGGTTTTATGATAATTCATAAGATTTTTGAATCATAGTCCATAAGTTCAAAAGGTAAAATATGCTAGTTCATAAGTTAATAGGCAATATGCTCTAGTTACACCCTTTATTCAATCATGAATATGTTACAAATATGCAAATATACAATTATCTAATTGTTCAAGTCCATATATGCAAATGTTATATATTATCTCCTTCTTCATTGGTCATCTGCCATTACAATAGTTCTCAATCTCTTGAAAGAGCTTAGAAATGTTCTACTCTAAAAATGATTTATGCTAAGAGAGAGAAAGAAGTTAGTGGCCATTTTCCATGAGGGGGTGCCTCTCTGTTTATAGCGGTTGGAAGGAGGTTGGCTTGCTCCACTTGGCAATGTGGAACTTATGGCGCCATTTGCTACTAGCTTGGTGGTGATTCCAACATAGAGCATGTAGTGGAAAGTGAAGGCCTTTGGAACTTCTATGAAGGAAAACACATCAAATCTTTTGAAACTCCATCTTGTGAATGGATTTATTCTTCTTTCCTTGTATGATCTTTAGCATTCCATGTCATTAATGTTGGGCATCATGCAACATACAACATCGATAATAATACCACTTTTGATATAGAGCGCCATCGGCAGTAATGAACATGAGGGTCGGTGGCAAGGCTAACAGGGTGTTGATTTTATTCTTCATTAAATAGATGCGACATTGAATGAAGATAATATTGACGTGGTGACATACCGATGAGAGTCGACACAGTTGAGAAGTGATATTCAAAAGTGACGACGTTGTCCTTAATTCTACATCCTTGGCATCTTCTTCTTAACCTTATAAGTGGTATATGACATCGACGTTGTTTAATATCCTTCGCATTATTGATGATTTGCAACACTGAAGAGAAACGACATAGATTAGGTGCGGCATTGATACTATGCGATATTGACTAGGTGCGGTGCGGCATTGATTCTATGCGATATTGACTAGGTGCGGTGCTGATTGGAAGCGACATGGCCGATGCGAAGCAATGTTGGTAATGGTGCGGTGTTGATGTGCAGCGACATGGCTAAGCTGTGACGTCGATACCGACGGTTTCGATTCCTTTATGACGCCGGCATTATAGTATTACTTTTGACATTGACTCTTTTGCTTGCCTCCTTTAGAAATTATGTGGATAACAATCGTGTTTGAGAATACTCAAAAAAACCACAATTTAATTAGTTTAACAAATGTTACAAATTAATTAAATTAACTAATATTTAAAAAATATTAAACATTATTAAATTTGATGTTCTAGGTGCTATTAATAATTAATGAGCACGTATATAAAAATTTATACATGTACATATACCATATCGATTACATTTAAATATGATTCAAATGCAATTAGTTAAAGAATGGGTTTTGAGATTTATTGGTCCATATAGGGTTCCAATCCAGGCCAGCCATAAGAGAGGAGGAGCATTGGAATTTAGATCAAGATCCAAAGTTGATTTGGTAAAGGAAAGGTGAGTAAAAGGTGCAAGATATTTTCTCTCATTTCTCTTTATAAATATTGAATCAAATTTACTTGAAAAATACTTTTGGCTACTTGCCTTTCTTGATTACAATCTATTATGTCTATTCCATCCCCATCCATGCACCCCATAACCAATACAAACATCAAATATAAAATTAAATATTGCAGTACATTCGATTGTAGCAAGATCGAGTTGACGATTTTAAGGAGTCAAAGAGCTATTCGCGAATCAAAGTGTGTCAAACGGGTGTATCTTCATTCGGGTATCATCTTGTTTACATGTATACTATTATCTGTTCATTATCAACATTTATATATATATTAAATATTGCCTAAAGTTATGTTTAACAATTTAGTAATTAATCAAATGATTTAATTCAACTAAATATCGTAGTTTAAAGTATTTAAATGATTTAATTAAAAAAATTAATCATTTTCGACCATAGATTGTTTAGTAATTCATATAATATAATTCTAAATATAAATACAGAAACACACACACACACATATATATAATAATTATATCAAATCATTTATTAATAATAATCATTTAATTAATAAAATAAATTAATGATTTCTAATTTAAATTATTTTTTTGAAAATTAATACTTTATTTACATATTTTGGAATACATAAGTAGTTGCTATAAACTCAATGATTATAAGGATTTCACAAAATTCATATGTATGAATAGCAAGTAGCAACTCAGTAAAGAGGTGCTAATAATTAGTGTTTCAATATAACACTGGATTGTCTCTGGAAACATTTAACTTCTACCAAATGAATATTCTATTCAAATATAACTTTAAAATTAACTCTTAAAGCAATCTCCAACTATTACCCATTGTAGAGCTAGTTACCTCTTTAATACTCTCACCATCTTCATTTTCTATACTGACCGTTCCAGTACTTTATTTTCTTGAAAATAATGGAGGATGGGAAGACTCCAAAGATCTTCATGTCTAATTCTTTTTTTTAAGGTTGAAAACATTGGATCTCGCATTCGAGAAGGCAAGATAGGCTTCGGATCTAGCATCAAAATCGATTGATGTTTAGGGTTTTTGCGGGATCTTTATGACTTCAGGTTCACCTTGCTTCTAGTGCTTGCTATTAGCTAAGTTCAAATTTTTTGAGTGGATTACCATTTCTATTACATGCATCTTGACGTTGTTTAGATTTACAAAGGATGACTCTTTTTTTTATCCTACTCGATTAGTTCTAATTGGATTTCTACTGCCATGCTTTTGTTTTGAAATATTCTCATGTTTCTGTTGGAAATAAACTTAATTTTGCAATCTAGATTTTTCATATAAGAAAT
This sequence comes from Allium fistulosum, assembly GCA_030737815.1. Classification (NCBI taxonomy): domain Eukaryota; kingdom Viridiplantae; phylum Streptophyta; class Magnoliopsida; order Asparagales; family Amaryllidaceae; genus Allium; species Allium fistulosum. Next base: position 853,186,093 of record CM060904.1, on the reverse strand, counting down.
AACCAGAATCAAGAATATATTGAATAATTATTTGAAATTGTATGAGAGAATATTTAGGAGACATTTATGGAATAACATATCTGAAATTATATGAGAGAATATTTAGGAGATATTTATGCAGAACAATTAGATTAAGTGAATATCCACCATTTATTTGAGATGTGAACTCATATAAATAAAAGGTGAATTCACTCATTTTGGATGTAAGAAAAAAATATGAACTTTTATAATAAAGTTTTTCTCCTTATAATAAAAGAAATTCATTTTTTTCATCTCCAACCTCTTATCTATCTTCTTCTATAACCAAATCTATTTGCTATCGAAGAAAACTTCCAATAAAGAGGTATTAGAGCTTGAAGATCCTCTAAAAAATATGGCAAATAGAGGCGTTTTCTTGCAAATCCCAATGCTCACCAAGATCAATTATGACAATTGAAGTTTAAGGATGATGGTTGTCCTTGAAGCACACGACATAAGAGAGATAGTTGAGAAAGGCTACACTGAACAAGGGAATAAAGATAGTTTATCTCAAACTCAAAGGGATAGTTTGAGAGACTCGAGGATGAGAGACAAGAAGGCTCTCCGTCTAACCTGTTAAGCATTGGATGATAATATTTTCGAGAAGGTTTCGGTATCAAAGTCAACCAAAAAAGCATGGGAAAAGCTTCGAACATCTTACAAAGGAGCCAATCAAATCAAAAAAGTGCATCTTCAAACTTTAAGAGGAGAGTTTGACACTTTGCATATGAAAGAATGTGAACTTGTCTTTGATTACTTCTCAAGATTTTTAACAGTTACTAATAACCTAAAATGAAATGGTGAGAAGTTAAATGATGTAAGAATTATAGAGAAGATTCTTGGATCATTAGTTCCAAAGTTCGTACATCTTGTCACCATCATTGAAGGGACAAAAAACTTGGAGCCCATGGCAATAAAGGAACTTCTCGATTCATTGCAAGCTTATGAAGAAAAGAAAAGGAAGAAGGAAGAGATCGTGAGAAATCACTCAAGACACAGATTGATTCAAAAAAAAATCGAAGCCAACAAAGATGGGTTGTGGTCAAAGACAAGGATAAAGTCGTGAATATGGACACATATGAGGTTGGAGACCCAATAATGACAACAACATTAACAATAACAGCCAAAGAGGAGAAAGATCAACAAGAGGTCGTGTGGGGGGGAGGGGAATTTAAAGTCAAGGCATGACAAGTCATGCGTCAAATGCTAAAATTGTGAAATTTTTTGGGCATTATGCTTATGAATGCAGAGCTTCAAGCAATAATAAAGTTGAAAAAAGGCCAATTACATTGAAGAAAGAGGTCAAGAAGATGATACTTTACTGCTGGCTTACAAGGAAAAGAAAGAGGAGTTAATCTCCAAAGGACTATGGGTGATCATCGAAAATGGTTATGAATGGATGAATGATTTGGAGAGCATGTCGCAAACAGATATGAAAGCTTTTGCGAAATTACAATGAAATGATCCTCGTGCCCGTGTTGTGATGAGCAAGTAGCTTATGATCATATTCTTGAAGAAAGTTCCGCAAAAGAGTCATGAAATTTGTTGAAAAAGTATATGAAATAATGATGCAAAAATAACAGAAGAAGACAATCTGATTGGTGAGAAAGAGGAAAAAAATAATAGTGAGAAGGAGAAAGATGTTGAAAAACTGATGACATTTGAGGGGTTAGAGTAGGAAAATTTGAAAGAATGAGAAAAATGTGTAGAAGATGAAAAAGATGAAGTTGAAGAAAATAAAGTAGGCGAACATGACGCAAATGATTGAAAATTACAGAAGCAAACAAGATGAGAATGAAGAAGACATGAATCAAGGAGATGAAATTCAAGAGCTTAGAGGAGATTTCAAATACGAGCAAAATTTTGTAGAAATGGAAAGAGGGAATGTTAAAGAAATAAAAGTAGAAATAATTAAAGAGAAAGTAAAAGTGGTAAGTGATGAATTTCATGATCATGAAAACAAAGAGGTGAGCAAAGCTTATATAATTTTGAACAAACCTATTTTTCAAATGATGTTTTCTGAAATGACGTGCAAAAGTGAAATTTGAAAAACATACAAAGAAATTGAATTGATCAAAAATACAAGAGTAGAGTTATGAAAGAATGCAAAAATAAAATATATGTCTCATTCAAAATTTACGAAATTAAAACCAGGTGGATGTTAGATTGCTTACTTTATAGAAAATTTTATTATAATAATGGAGGAACGAAACGAAAGAAGTAAAAAATAATCCATGAACTTGCATTGAAGATCTCGACGTTGAGTAAGAAGGTCAACGCAGTGAGGAAAGTTTGGATAATATCTCTATTCCTACTGAAGCACGTGAAATACAAAGATTTCAAGCATTACTTGGCATCACAAAATGAAGTTTACAAAGGGGTGTTGGAAATAAACTTAATTTTGTTAATCTAGATTTTTCCGAAAAGGAAATATCTAGAATATATTTTGATATTTATGGAATATATTTGAAACTATATAAGAGAATATTTAGGAGATATTTATGAAGAAACATTAGAGCAAGTGAATCTCAACCGTTTATTCAAGATGTAAACTCCTATAAATAGAGGTGACTTCACTCATTTTGGATGTAAGAACAAAAAAGAAGAAAAAATATGAACATTTGCAATAAAGTTTAGTAACAAAGTTTTTCTCCTTATAAGCAAACTGAAAGAGGTGAAGATAATCAACGGTACCTATATAACGGTGCAAAAAACCATATATGTGGAAGAAGAAGCATGTTCGTGGAGTTTGATGAATTGATGAAGGGAAACATGGCATTTGGAGATGAATCCAAAGTGGAGGTGAAAGGTAAAGGAAATGTTCTCATTCGATTGAAGAATGGAGAGCACTAATTCATTTCCAATGTTTACTATGTGCGAAACATGAAGAGCAACATCTTGAGCCTAGGCCAACTCTTACAGAAAGGTTATGATATTCGATTAAAAGATAAAAACCTTTCTATAAAAACTGTGCAAGTAACTTCATTACTAAGGTTCCAATGACAAAATAGAATGTTCGTTCTCAACATTAAAAATGAGTCGCACAATGTCTTAAGATGTGCTACAAAGATACTTCTTGGCTTTGACATATTCGATTTGGCTATTTCAATTTTAGAGGATTAGAGTTGCTCCCTAAGAAGAAAATGATAAGAGGATTACATTGCATCAGCCATCCTGGTCAAGTGTGCGAAGGATGTTTACTTGGAAAGAAATTTAAAATGAGCTTTTTGAAGGATTTATACTCAAGAGCTAAAAAAACATTAGAACTCATACACATGGTTGTGTGTAGTCCGATCAAGCAAAATCACTTGATAAGAGTACCAATTTCCTTCTTTTCATCGATAATTTTTAAAGAAAAACATGAATGTATTTTTTAAAGGAGAAATCAAAGGTGTTTGAAAACTTCAAGAAGTTCAAGGCCTAATGTTGAGAAGGAAAGTGGCCTTGTAATTAAAGCCGTGAGATCTAAACGTGGATTAGAGTTCACTTCAAAAGAATTCTAGAATGAAGGTATGGAATTCGATGACAGTTGACGGTGCCTAGATCCTCCCAGAAAAATAGAGTAGCAAAAAGGAAGAATAGAACAATCCTTGAGATGACGAGGGTCAAAATTAAGAGGCTTCCAAAGGAGTTTTGGACGAAAGCAGTTGTGTTATCCCGCCTTTTGGCAAGGCCGTGATACCAAGAATTTAACTGGAAACCAAGGACGATCCGTCCCGAAGATCGGTTATACGCAGGCTCACTATGGATATCGATGAATTTTGTCCAAGTCCGGATCAAGCTACAACTGACAAGACATGACAAGCAAAGCTACGAAAGCCAACGTTCCAAATTTCAGGTCAATCTAAGTTCGTATGCTCAAGATATGATCAATGCAAGCCAAGGAAACCATCTCAATCGCATCCATCATTTCGTATCGGTTAGGCCGTTTCCATCAATTCGCGCCCATCTATTCGTATCCATCAAAAAGAATTACTTCGTCTCCATCAGGGGAATATGCTTTATTCGTATTGATCTATTCGACTCCATCAGCAAACAACTCCACTTTGTATCGATTAGCAGTTGTCTTGTTCGTATCCATAGAGGATGGCCTTCTTTGTATCCATCAAAAGGCAGGCCCACTTCGAATCGATCGGCTATTGCCCATTTCGTATCCATCGACTGCAATACAAGTGTATAGTTCGTGTCGATCAAACATCGTACATACTTCGTATCAATCAACCACAGATCGATACGAAGTAGACACTTCCCATCGATACGAACGAACCCAAGCACTCGATTGGTACGAATATAACAGAACAATCGATCGGTACAAATATGACAGAGCAACCGATCGATACGAATAGAGCAAGGCGACCGATATGAACAGAACGAAACCATTCAGATCGATACGAACAAGGCTTAGATTATGGATATGAATAAGGAAGCAGTCAATACGGCACGAAAAGTGGATCGATCCGAGGAGTTAGCGCCACGTCAACTTGCAGGCACGTGCTCAAAAGCGATTCGAACTGATCGATACGAAGATATCGATTCGAACAAGGCAGCCTACATAAAACCCGAGCTTACATCGGTCATAACTCACAATCTACAAGTCCAAATGCTACGAAATTTTCACAAAAGCTTGCGTACAACCTAAGGAATGCTCATGCCCAATTTCGACTCGATTGGGTCAAATCTTGATCAATAAGAAATTCGTTCGTATCGATCACGGACCGAGTGCAAATCATGTGGGATCGATCGCGTGGGCCCACCCATGTGCCAGAAGAGGTCTCCCGAGATCTGAGCGAGATATTTGTAACCTACGCCTATAAATAGCAGCCCAGAACCTACAGAAAAGGGATCTTTTGGCTCTTTAACGTCCAGACTCTGCCGAATTCACCATTGTACTCGAATTTCACTGTTGTACTCGAGATTTACTGTTGTAATTCACTGTAACCAGCAAGCAAAAGTTAATAAAGATCAATCATTTCATAGTGGACGTAGGCAACACATCGAACCACTCTAAATCTCTGTGTTCCTTTGTTGTTTTTCTGATTATTGTTTGAAGTGTTTGTTAGATAATCCTCCTTTTACATTTATTTTTTTATTTTATCTCTTCAAACCCTTCCGAAGAGTGTTGTGTCTAATTTTGGTACAAACACTTTGGTGCTTTCACTGAGAAAACACAGTTTTTCTCCTGCTCGTTGGATCTACTATCGATATTGGATTGCACAAATCTAAGAAGAAGATCCAGATCTCAAAGATTAAAGTTCTTCCGTCCTATTCAGATTTGCATCAAGTTTAGGAAAGAGCTTCTCCATCCACCATGGTTAACACAAGGACTACTTCTACAGCTGCAGATCCAGAAGGATGGGACAGACAAAATCCCGTAAAACTGCCTCCGACTGATCAGAATGCTTCCGGACCATCAATCCGCAAGGCCCTGTTACCAGGGAAGAATTCCAAATGCTAATGCAAGAATTGACCCAGAGCCGCCAGCAGCTCACTTAACATCTCCATGCTAATGTAGAATTGACCAACCAGGTAAATCGTCAAAGATGAAGAAGATCCAGGAGGGATCAAGCTTCCTATTCATACACTGAAAGTTCAGCCTCTTCTGATTATCATCACAGATCCACACGCCCACGACTGGACGGAAGTTACACACATGCCATTGGGCATCAGCATACGTTGAATGTTGGGCAACTAAGAGTCGGTCCGTCAACCAGCCATCAGATTGGACCCACCACCCGAGGAGGTACTATTCCCCATTATGTCACCGACAATCGCACTGCCACCACTGCTACTGAGCCAGGAGTTGAGACTCGAAGGACAGATCCGATCCCCCGTCAGCATGAATACCATCCTGAGCCTTACTTCCCTGAAAACATAGAACCAAGGAGGCGAGACATGGACCGTCGACAGTGACCGGCCCCTCCTCGCATTGTGGAACCTGACCACACCTTGGCCCAACCTGCTCAAAATGTCCAGATGCCCGACCTACCGACAATGATCCGTCAAATGATATGTGAAAGTCAAGGTCTTAGCAATGATGACTGGGGAATCTCCCGGAGTCATACCCCTTTTACTGATGAGATATTCTATGCTGAACCACCTCGGTGATTCAGGATGCCGACTTTACCCGTTTATGAAGGGAGCTCTGATCCTAACCAGCATATCCTGAAGTATGAGTGGTTGATGAATGTTGCACGGGCTGATGATGCAGTTAAGTGACAAAGCTTCCCGATTTCTCTAGGGGACATAGCGACTATGTGGTTTACCTGACTGCCACCTCGATCTATCTCATGCTTTGATCAGTTGGCAACAAAGTTTATTGAGCAATTTCGTATGCATGTCGCGAGACTGAAGGATGTTAATACTTTATCTAGTGTCACTCAAGCTCCTAGAGAGACACTCAGGCGTTATTTAGAAAGATTTCATGCTGCATGTGCTGAGATCGGCAACTCTAATGATAACTCCATTCTAATGGCATTGACTAAAGGGATTGAGCCCGATTCTGAGTTCGGCAACTGGTTGGCCGAAAAACCCCCTACATCATTGGACCATTTCTATTCCAAGGCAGCCCAATTCTTGAGAAGGGAGGATGCGAAACAGTCTAGGAAAAAGGAAGATGCGGGGCCTAGTTTGGAAGGAATTCAGAGTAATATTGCTGTTAAACAATCTGGGGAGAGCTTCGAAAAAGTGCAATTGAACATTCAGAATAAACAAGATCAGCAGAAAGGCAATGGTAACCAAAATAGAAAACGGGACCAGAACCGTGGTCCACGACGTAGGGCTCCTATGTTTGATAACTACACTCCTTTGAATACGTCGTTGGAGAATGTGTATTTACAAACCTGCAATACCATTCAGTATAAAAAACCTGCTCCAAAACAGTCATCGGAGAAATAGATCCAGACAGGAAAATTTTGTAGATTCCATGAAAGCCACGACCATAACACAAATGAGTGCCATCATTTACAAGATATCATTGAAAAGTTGATACGTGAAAGGAAGTTGGAACAGTTTGTGCGGGCGCCGCAGTCTGGAGGAGCAGGCCCATCGAATCAGAACCATACTCCGAATCAGGCAAGACAGGAGGAACCCGCTCGTACTGGCGGGAGGTTGGTGATAAATACTATTAGTGGTGGTCCTCATCCAGCAGACCGAAGCTGGAAGGAAATGGAGTCGTATGCCAGTTCCATTAGGCATGCGAGCTTTGAATGTTGTAGTAATCTGGAAGACGGGGCTCCGGCCAAGCAACAGAAGATGATGACTAACGACATCGTCTTCCGAGACAGAGATGCCGATAGGATCGAAGCCCCAACCATCGATCCACTAGTCATATCAGCTCAAGTAGGTCCTGCTTGGATGAAGAGGATCTTGGTAGACAGTGAAAGTTCTGTGAATATATTATTTAAGCGAGCCTATGACCAGATGAAAATGGAGACTAAAGACTTGAAGCCATGTCAATCACGTATTCATGGCTTCAATGGAAGCATAACTATATCCACTGGAGTGGTGGAATTGCTAGTGGAGTTAAGTATTGGAGAACGCCGGAGAGTCCGAATACTGCAGTTTGTTGTTTTGGATATAGACTCGCCATATAATGCTTTCTTGGGCCGACCCGCCCTAGCTGAGTTCCGGGCTGCTATTGCCCCTTGGTGTTTGACTCTAAAGTTCCCCACTGATCGTGGATTGGAGTCGTTTAAGGAGATCAGGCTGCTGGACGAGCCTGTTATGTTGCTGAACTGCGCGAGGCGCGGTGAAAGGAGAAAGGAAAGGGCGTAGATGAATCTCTCTGCATACGATTTGTCGATAATTGACAATTGACGCCTGGGCCTAGGCCTGGGCACCCCAACCAATTCTAAAGAGATCTTGACCCGAGAGACACCGAAAGTGAAGACGAAAGTAAAGACAGTCAAGCTTCTCCTGCCGAACTGACAATCGATGTTCTAATCGATGATAGCGATGATTCTAGAATGATAAAGATTGGATCTCAGTTAAGCCAACATATGCAAGAGAAATTGGTTGAATTTCTCCGGGAAAACCTTGACGTGCTCGCCTGGACGCATTCTGACATGTGTGGGATCTCGCCGGTCATCGTGAGCCACGCATTGAACATTGACCCGCGGTACATCCCGGTCAAACAAAAAAGGCGTGGTATGGATCCAGAGAGATCTGCCGCCCTTAAGGAAGAAGTAGACAAGCTTAAATCGAATGGATTTATTCGAGATGCATTATATCCAGAATGGGTGTCAAATCCTGTACTTGTCCGAAAGCCAAATGGGAAATGGAGAACGTGCATTGATTACTCTAATCTGAATAAAGCCTGCCCTAAAGACAGTTTTCCACTTCCTCGAATCGATCAACTCGTAGATTCAACGGCTGGGCATGAACTGTTATCCTTCATGGATGCATATTCCGGCTACAATCAAATTCCTATGCACTTACCCGATCAGGAGCATACCAACTTTGTAACCAATATGGGACTTTATTGCTATAAGGTTATGCCTTTTGGACTCAAGAATGCTGGCGCAACTTATCAACGATTAGTTAATCGAATGTTCACCAATCAGATTGGGAAAACCATAGAGGTATACGTGGATGACATGCTAGTCAAGTCACGATTCTCCACTGACCACATCAAAGACCTGGAGTCAATGTTTAATATTCTTCGAGAATACAGAATGAAGCTTAATCCGTTGAAATGTCATTTTAGGGTCGCATCAGGAAAATTCCTTGGGTTTATCATCAACGCTCGAGGAATCGAAGCCAATCCCGAAAAGATCCGGGCAATTAGAAATCTTGAAACCCTGAGAACTATAAAGCAAGTCCAGAGCCTCAACGGGAAAGTAGCAGCACTGAGCAGGTTCATTTCAAAGTCTACTGATAAATGCATTCCCTTCTTCGATCTAATCCGGAAAGGAAAACGAAACTTTGAATGGACTACGGAATGTGAGGGCGTATTCCGAGCACTAATTCAACATCTCTCCACACCGCCAATTTTGTCAAAGCCTATCTATCATGAGAAATTGTACATTTACTTGGCGGTATCAGAAAACGCAATTAGTGCTGCCCTAATTCGGGAGGAAGACCGAATACATAACCCGATCTACTATATAAGCAAGTGACTAACCGGAGCTGAGAGAAATTATCCGAAGCTGGAGAAGTTGGCTTATTGCCTTGAGGAAGCTCCGTCTGTATTTCCAGGCTCATCGAATCATCGTTTACACCGACCAGCCGTTACGACAGGTTCTTACGCGGCTTGAGACGTCTAGTAGGTTACTCAAATGGAATATCGAGTTAACTCAGTTTGACATTACTTACACTCTAAGGCGAGCCATTCAGGGACAAGTCCTAACAGATTTCATAGCTGAATTTACCATCCCAGAGGACTTGCCCGAAACAAGTGAATCTCCCAAGTATATTTGGAAGCTGCATACTGATGGTGCATCTAATAACCGTTGCTCCGGTGCAGGAGTTGTGCTTGAAACTCCCGAAGGTCGATCTATATGCTATGCTTTAAAGTTTGATTTTCGCGCGACCAACAATGAAGCCCTACTTGCCAGATTGAGGCTTGCTAGAGATTTGAAAATCATTGCTGTGGAGATTTATTGTGATTCCCAATTGGTCGTGTGTCAAGTTCGGGGGGAATACCAGGCCAAGGACCAAAGACTGGCTGCTTACCTTGCTCGGGTTCAAGAAATATTAAATCAGTTCGATTACTATGCCATCTGCTGCATTCCCCGAGAGCGCAATCAAAAAGCTGATTCATTAGCAAAGTTAGCCAGCACAGGCGAGGCACAACAAATGAGACTCGTTCCCATGGAGACATTAGCTTCCCCGAGCATTGACCGGATGGATACGGATTGGATATTTGAGGTTGTTTGCGATAAGGAAAATGGATGACTCCGTTCAGAAATTATCTTGAGCACGGAACCCTGCCAGAGCGCAGGAGTGAAAAGAGATAGATTCTTCGAAAAGCTTCACGGTTCACTATTCAAAATGGAGGTATGTATAGAAGAGGATACTCCGTTCCCTTACTCCGGTGTATCGCTCACGATGAAATCAAACGCGTATTGTATGAAGTGCATAAAGGAGAATGTGGCGATCACACCGAGGGGCAAGCCCTTGCCAAGAAAGTACTCAGATATGGATACTACTGGCCAACCATAAATCGTGATGCATCATACTACGCCAGAAAGTGCGACAAATGCCAGAAGCATGCTCGGATTCCAAGGGCCCCACCTACCGAAATAACCCAAATGGTCATTCCATGGCCGTTTGCAGTATGGGGCATTGACGTTATTGGCTCTCTACCTCTAGCTAAAGGTGGTGCGAAGTACGCCATCGTAGCAGTTGATTACTTTACCATGTGGGCGAAAGCTGAACCCCTTGCTACAATCAAAACGAAGAAGGTGATCAACTTTGTAGTGCGCAACATCATCTACCGATTTGGTCTCCCACATACTATCATCATTGATAACGGGACCCGGTTCGACAGTGCTGAATTTAAGGATTTCTGTCAACGATTCCACATCCAGAAGAAATTCTCCGCGGTCGCACACCCTCAAGCGAACGGACAAGTCGAAGCTGTTAATAAAGTTATAAAGTTTATTAAAAGAAACGACTAGAAAAGGCCGGGGGCAAATGGGTCGATGAGCTTCCTATGGCTTTATGGGCATACCGAACAACCCACAAGTCCGCAACCGGCCACACTCCATTTTCTCTTTCTTATGGTTAAGAAGCGGTTATTCCAGTCGAATTAGAAGTGCCTTCTCATCGTGTGACATACTATGATCCGAAGACAAATGCTATATTGCTTGATGAATCCCTGGATTTATTGGATGAGAAGCGTGAAGAGGCTGATTTGAGGGCAGCCGCATTCCAATGTCGAGTCGCCCGATTATATAATGCCAAGGTCAGACCCCGAACCTTTGAACTCGGCAACGTTTCCTTAAGAGGATTTATCCGGTCCCTTCGCATATGAAGCCAACTTGGGAAGGACCGTATGTTATTGAACGAAAGCTCGGAGATGGCACATTCAAGTTATCGACCGTTGACGGTCTCACCCTTCCGAGAGCCTGGAACAGCGAAAGTCTTCGTCGCTACTACACATGATAGGCTCTGTTTATTTATTTAGTTTATTTCTCATTTGCAATTTGTTTCTACATTTCGAAATTTGAATTTGTAATAAGGCAACTGATTTTGCCATACTTTCTTATTTCAGCAATAAAATGCAATCTCTTCGAGCCAGAGCTGTGATTTATTGAATGCGTCATACAACTATCACTATGCACGGAGAGCTAAATTCCACCCCACGGTGGAATTTATTCAAATAGGGAGTGACTGTGATACGACCGGTTACTCGCTAGATGATACCCAAGCTTGGGGACAAGTCATCACACTGAAGTCAAAAAAAAGGATTGATACACGACAATCCTTTAACCAACTCCAGATTCCCAGAGTGTGAAGTGGAGTATAAATTGCAAATACGATCCCGAGCGGTGGATCCGTCCACCTAACGACTTCGCTCGTACCTTGACCAAGTTTGAGGAAGATGGATCCGTCCATCTAACGACCTCGCTTGTTAACTCAGGGTGGATGTGAACCGACCATCCACGATCCTGATAAATTCATCGTTCCCAGAGCTTGAACGAAATCCTAAAGCCTGAACGGCTGTGACTGACCATCTTTCGGTTAACTCCAGTTTCCCAGAGTGTGAACTGGAGTACAAATATTGACTAACTCCAAGTTCCCGAAGCGCGAACTGGAGTATAAACATTAACTAACTTCGGATTCCCAGAGTGTGAACCGGAGTGTCAACATAAACACCAACTCCAAATTCCCAGAGCGCGAATTGGAGTATAAACGTTGACTCAGAATCCCCGGAGAGTGGATTGGAGTTTAAACACAAACCAGATTGGGATTGACCATCCGTAAAACAACTCTATGTCCCTGGAGCGTGGTTAGAGTGAAAATGCAAATCGGGTGTGACTGATCGCCCACGAATCCATCTAAAGTCCCCAGAGTGTGGACATCGTTGCAAACATTAAGCGGGAGTGATTGACCACCCGTGAAAATGACTTAAATCCCTGGAGTGTGGACGTACCCTTGAAACTCAAGCAGGCGTGTCTGACCGCCGACGTACGAATGCAAATCCTCGGAGTGTGGATGCAATCGACGATAAATGAGCGAGTGCAATTCAACCACTTGAATTTCTTTATTCTAGCATCGGTTCGACGACGTTACGCTCGATGAGTTGGAAGCGAAGTGCGATCGCCACTTGATCTCTACAATTCGTCCCTGAAATTGTGGGCAAAACTTAAGCGTCAATCACTGATTGAGATAGTGCAGCATCGAAGTCTAGTTTAACATTCAGTCATCACTCATAGTCGTGATTTCAGGACTTAACAACTAAACTTGGATCCAATCCTAAGGTCGAAACTCAACAAATATACTAGACTGGAGTTCAACTGCTGAAAAACTTAAGCAAATAAATGAAAATTGAGTTAAAGACAAAATGGAATTTCATTTCAACTGTTTGTAGAAGGAAACTAAGTACAAGTTTATCCAAAAAATTCTATTAGCAGGGGCTGAACCCACATCTATACACGGCCAGCAAAAAAGAACAAAAGAAATTCTTATCTACTCAAAATTTCACCAAAGAAGCATGTCTATTCTTTCTTCTTCATCGGTTTCCCCTTTGGTGTGAACCTGCTGGAGCTTCCACTTAGTTTTCTCTTTGAGCCTTTACCTTTCGGCGGCAGGTCTCCAGTTGGGGGCATTATGTCAACATCCTCCTCCGAACTCAAATGTATTGGAACACTTCCTGCAGGCGGAGTTGGAGGGACAGGAACAATAGAAGGAGGTGGGGCAGGCACGCTTGTCTCAATAACTGTTCCTCCCGAAGATATCATCCGCAAAGGAGCCAGACCAGGTCCAGCCATTCCACCACCAAAACCACTGCCCCGCGCGGCTGCCTCCATTTCGGAATTGATTTCAACTATGATTTACTCCTTATAAAGCATTTGTGCATCGTCAGGAACTCCCGCAGTTGGAGCCAAAGAACTTATCATCGATGCATTTCCACCCATAACGAATGGCAAGTCTGCAAAAGGGTCACTGTGATGACCGAGGAGTTCCTCCATCATCTGCTCATCAAATATAAGTGTGCTCCCCTACGCTCCATCGGCCGGTGCCGTGACCGTTGTGGTGGTCGCTTCAGTTATAATGGCCTCCTGCATATGATGTGGTTCTTGAGTTGCAGGAGGCACCACCGGTGTAGCTTCAATCACTGGATAAAAACAAAAGAAGAACTGTTAATAATTACTCCAAATGACGCTTCTGATTTCGGATAAGCATAAAGAATGTTCGGAGTACCTTCCTCAGTTTGGCTCGTGGGTGGCGGAACTGCCTCGGAGACTTGCTCGCCGGAACCTTCTCCAACTTCCGAATGCTGAGCGCCAAACTTCTCCTTCTCATACAAAATCATGGCATCGTGGAGAACTTTCTGCTCGTCTTCCCTCAACACTCGGTTTTCGAGCTCGAACTCATCAATCGATTCGGCTTGGTGGACGACCTTTTCATCTTCTACTAATAGGCCCCAGGCGTTGTGTAGATGCATCGGATAATTGTCAAGCTAGGCTAGATTTCTGTGCTTCAAGACGTTAGCATTATAAACAATGAGGAGATCTTCAATATCAGCTTCTAGCCTAGACTCCACCATTCGGACTTTCTCCTCGACCTCAATCTCCACCACCCGGACCTTAGCCGTTGCCGCATCCCGTTCACCCCGAAGCACAACGGCCTATTCACATGCTTCCTGGGCTGCTTTGTTTGCATCATCCTTTTCTTTGATAATTTCGGAAAATCTAGCTTTAAGCTCAGTGAGTTCTTTCAAAGCAGCATCTCGTTCAGCTGTGACAGTGATGTTCTAGTGGCCCATTTGCTCCACCAAAGCGAAGTGTGTTTGCCTCATCCTCTCCATAACCAAGTTCGCCTCGTCAGCCTTTTTGGTGGCCTCTATCTCTAATTTCCGAGAGGATTCGACTTCATCATTAAGCACTTGAATGATCCGGTCTTTCTGAGCAAGTTCAGTTTCTAGTTTCTCAATCGCCTTTGCCCGCTCAAAGGCCACCTTTGATGCTTTTTTGCAGCTTTCGCCCACTCTTTGTACTGGGTATAGATGTCATGAATGTAATCATGCATTGTGTTCTCCGCTTCTGAGGGAATTCTCTTTAAGTGAGGAAAGAAGATGTAGCCATCAAAGCATATATTTGGAAAATATTTCTTTAACTGAGCAATTCTAATAGCCCCTTCCCCAGTAGGCTCAGTGATAGCTTGCTCAACGACGACTAGAGGCTCAACCTCAGTTCTGTGGCATTGCGACTCGGACCTTGGAGCATAAAAAGATGGTTTTTGGCAAGGAGGCTCCGGGGGATGTGTGTCGTGAGTAGAAGGTTGTGTAGGGAGTCGAGGAGGTGGAGAACGCGATCGGGATCGATATCTCTGTTCTTTGTAATCCCTATCTATATCTCTTTCATAGCGTTCCTGACGAAAATAACCACGATCATGGTTTCTATCATCCTCCCTCTGATGGGACTCATAATACGAGCTCGATGATTGGCGAGCTGAATGGAGACTTTCGAGCATAGACTCTCACCTATTCATCGTATCTGTAAAGAAAAAGGAGAACCGATTTAGTGAATTCTAAAAGCAGGCAACTTAAGGCTGAAAACCGTGTAGTGCCATGAAGTGTATATATGTTTAAACCCCACCCCCCCGACCGACCGGTTGTATCGATTACATTTGCAGGAAGTGCCTCGCCTAAATCTAGGGCGCTCTGAAGCCCTTCCAATCCGGCGTCATATTGGAGCGACACGTCGTCCGGAATCGGAATGTCGGCAAGCCCTTTAAAAGGACTCTCTATTGGCGAGGGAGGAGCCTCTGAGATTCTAACGCCGAAGGCCGGCAAAGAAACCACAACTGATTTCCACCTCGAAGACTTAGGGCGTTTGTGAGCAGCGGCCTTGCCTTTTCTCCTTCCTTCTGTCCCTTGAAATCCGGCAGAAGGCCCAGCAATAAGTTCATCATCCGTGGGCGTTCTCTCTTCATCGCCCTCCTCGGCTATCACAAGTTTGGGCGCTCTACGTTTAGACTGTTTTTTCAAAACTGTTCTAATCGATCCTTCAAGTCTAATGCTTTGATCGTGATCGATTAGCCCCACGATTCTCAAGTTCTCATCTGTGAGTACCGACTCAATATCTCTCATTTCAATCGGCCCTTCTTGAAGAATTCGAACCATTTCCTTGAAGTGGGCACCCTCTGGCAGCGGAATCGAGCCTGCAAAAGGCATAAAATGTTAGAGTGGATGCCCAGCTACATCACTCTGGCAAGTCATGTAAAGTAAAAGCACTTACGTCTAGTTATCCATTGCCTGGCGAAGCCCAATGGACATCGGACGTAGAACCATTCAGTTTTGAAGTAACTTAATCTGGTCCAAGAGCCGGCCACCACTTGGCAGTTCCTAATCGCCTCCAAGAATGTAAAAGAGGGACTGTCTCCCTGACTTTTGACATTGAATATGTATCTGATTTCCTCCAGAGTTGGAGGCTGCAGAAAATGCTCCATGAAGACGATGAAGGTGCCGTTTAGCAACGCATACCCATTCGGATGCAATTATGATGGAGCGATCCCTAAAAAAGCCAACACTTCCCGTATATACTGATTAAAGGGGGAAGTGTCCCGGCCGTGCAAGAGTGTCGGTTAAAGGCTGTATACCCCTCCGGGGGAGCATGTGGCCTGTCATTTGGCCCTGGAAGCAGCATGTCGTTAAACGATAACCCATAACGCAGATAAATTCTGCCTAGCATATATTCAGAGATGTTTGACGGAACTGAATCCTACGGGTTTAAAATTATAGTGGCTCCAAGAAGCTCATCCGGAGCTAGGCTTATAATTTCGGCTGCAATATCTGGTAACTCTGTCACCAACTGAGGCGAACTCGGTGTCTCCTGTTGCAGTGAACTTGTGGATTCCATAACTAATAGACTTATCAAAAACTGTCATTAGACGATAATAAGACCGTGTATACCCTAGTGTGAAGTGTATGAATGTATTGTGCAGTGCAGTGCTACATATTACTTGAGAAAGTATATAGAGTTAGAGAAAATGTCTAAACAACGAGACTTCAAAATTCAACTGGAAGCGACAGTCATCGCTGACCGTCACAACCATGCCATCCAGATTTTAGAAACCGATCCGAGATACAGTTTGTTAAATTACAGTTCCATCGACGAGCTTTGAAAGGCAATCAAGTACGCAATTTAGCAGTTAAGTTCAGTTATGCAAGGCTGAAGCTCATCGGAGTCAAACGTTTGAACCTTCACGAAGTTCGTATCCATCAGGGTCAATGTTCGGATCGATCATTTCAAAGGCCTCAGTTTCGTATCGGTCAGAGACTTCGATTTCGTATCGATCAGTCATTAATTTGTTTCGTATCGACCCGAAGCCTTCATTTCGTATCGATCGGTATGCTTTAGATTTTGTATCGATCGGTATGCTTTAGATTTCGAATCGATCTAGTCACATTGTCTTTACATCGGTCGGGTTGCGGCGAAGTTCGTATCGGTACAAAGCTTGCATTTCGTATCGATCAAACACTTGCTAGTTTCGTACCGATCTAAAACCACGGAGTTCGTATCGATCAAAGCCGTGAAATTCATATTGATCGCTTGTAGCAGGCTTTGCTTCAATTGGAGGCCGTCCGACTTCGAATCGATCAACTCCGATCGACACGAACTATCATTACCCCAGATCGATACGAAATTCATCATTTTATCAGTTCACTTTTCATCGATACGAAACTTATCCCCCGAATCGATGCAAAGCAAAGCCTTCTCCTTCTTTTCACCGATACGAAATTGAAGTCATGCTGTCCTCCACACCTCATCTTCTCCAAACTCGAGTGCCATTTTTTTCCCCTCCTCGACCTCATGTCGATCACCTCCGACCACCACATTGCCAAAACCGATCGTAGAGGCAAGCGGGACGGCATGGAATTTAAAGTCTCATCGCCTTCGATACGATTTCGTGGTTAATTTACCTGGTTTTAGTAATTGATTGAAAGGGTTAAGGTTTTGTTCGATTCAAAGGCAAAAATAGTTATCTTCTTTTTCGTGTTCTCTATCGATACGAAGGCCAGAAGAAAATAGTGATAAGTGAGAAATTTGGTTAAGTACAAAACGTTTATATATGGACCCAACAAGTGAAGAAAAACGATTCGCCTTCCAGTCATTACGACCGGTTCCAACCGGTTTTCCTCCGGATCGATACGAATTAGTTATTCGTGCCCATCGACTCGAGCTTTATCGATATGAAATTTGCAACAAAGATTTTTATGAAGCACTAGATCCCATCGATACGAAACACTTATTCGTATCCGCTATTTTCGACTCCATCCAAGGCGCAACGATGCGAATTGTACTATTCGTATCCATCAACACACAACCCATAAAGGCTCGTATCTGTCGATACGAATAGTACACAGGGGACTAGTTGCACTGTTCGTATCCCTCGTTAGCCTATCGATACAAAGTCGCAACTTCGTATCCATCATTTTGAGAGTTGCAGGGATTCACAGCCATCGATGCGAAGATCATCACAGATTAATATTTGGATAATTCAACTCCATCAATACAAGATTCATGTTCATTCATTCTGAATTGATCCAAGAGAGGATCGATACGAAGGGATACTCCAAAATGACCACAAAGCATCGTTACAACTCGAATTCCACGTCGATCCAGGAGAGGATCGATACGGAATTCGATACAAAAACTGAAAACCTGACAACGGCTCGTGAATGTTCGAACGTTAACGGGAGTCAGGGTAAGATACATTCATGTATAATGAACTAACATCTAATCTTTAAAATTCACGGGAATTGAATACTTGTCTGCTGACAATTACAACAACGAGCGACAAATTACTATCATACATCGATCAATTACAACAGTACACTGTACAACAATTGGTAGTCTACGATTCACAATTTATGTTTATATGGATCAATCAAAGGTCACAGCTTTCAACAAAAAGACGATAACTGTTTGACAAGTCAGATGGAACTATTCAGAATGAAGATTGCAGCTTTTCAAAGCACGTCGTGTTCTCACAAGACATACTTTGGGGGGCAAATGTTATCCCGCCTTTTGGAAAGGCCGTGATACCAGGAACTTAATTGGAAACCAAGGACGATCCGTCTCGAAGATCGGTTATACGCAGGCTCACTATGGATATCGATGAATTTTGTCTGAGTCCGGATCAAGCTACAATTGACAAGACATGACAAGCAAAACTATGAAAGCCAACGTTCCAAATTTCAGGTCAATCCGAGTTCGTATGCTCAAGATATGATCGATGCAAGCCAAGGAAATCATCTCAATCGCATCCATCATTTCGTATCGGTTAGGCCGTCTCCATCAATTCACGCCTATCTATTCGTATCCATCAAAACGCATTACTTCGTATCCATCAGGCGAATATGCTTTATTCATATCGATCTATTCGACTCCATCAGCAAACAACTCCACTTCGTATCGATTAGAAGTTGTCTTGTTCGTATCCATCGAGGATGACCTTCTTCGTATCCATCATAAGGCAGGCCCACTTCGAATCGATCGGCTATTGCCCATTTCGTATCCATCGACTGCAATACAAGTGTCTAGTTTGTGTCGATCAAACATCATACACACTTTGTATCAATCAACCACAGATCGATACGAAGTAGACACTTCCCATCGATACGAACGAACCTAAGCACTCAATTTGTACGAATATAACAGAACAATCGATCGGTACGAATATGACAGAGCAACCGATTGATACGAATAAAGCAAGGCAACCGATACGAACAGAGCGAAACCATTCAGATCAATACGAACAAGGCTTAGATTATGGATATGAATAAGAAAACAGTCAACACGGCATGAAAAGTGGATCGATCTGAGGAGTTAGCGCCATGTCAACTTGCAAGCACGTGCTCAAAAGCGATTCGAACTGATCGATACGAAGATATCGATTCGAACAAGGCAGCCTACATAAACCCGAGCTTACATCGATCATAACTCACAATCTACAAGTCCAAATGCTACGAAATTTTCACAGAAGCTTGCGTACAACCTAAGGAATGCTCATGCCCAATTTCGACTCGATTGGGTCAAATCTTGATCGATACAAAATTCGTTCGTATCGATCACGGACCGAGTGCAAATCGCGTGGGATCGATCGCGTGGGCCCACCCACATGCCAGAAGAGGTCTTCCGAGATCTGAGCGAGATATTTGTAACCTACGCCTATAAATAGTAGCCCAGAACCTACAGAAAAGGGATCTTTTGGCTCTTTAACGTGCAGACTCTGCTGAATTCACCATTGTACTCGAATTTCACTGTTATACTCGAGATTTACTATTGTAATTCGCTGTAACCAACAAGCAAAAGTTAATAAAGATCAATCGTTTCATAGTGGACGTAGGCAACACGCCGAATCACTCTAAATCTCTGTGTTCCTTTGTTGTTTTTCTGATTATTTTTTGATGTGTTTGTTAGATAATCCTCATTTTATATTTATTTCTTCATTTTTTCTCTTTAAACCCTTCCGAAGAGTGTTGTGCCCAATTTTGGTACAAACAAGTTGCATATGCGGTTTATCTATCGAACCGATCTCCAACAAGAAGTGTGTGGAGAAAAACACCAAAAGAAGCCTGGAGTTGAAGGAAGCCCGACATTTCCAATCTAAGAGTGTTTGTAAGCATATCTCATGTACACATACTGGACGAGAAGCGAAGCAAGTTAGATGACAAAAGTGAGAAGTACATCTTTATTTGTTATGACACCAACACCAAAGGCTACAGGCTCTACAATCCTGATAAGGGGAAGGTAATCATTAGTCGAGATGTTATGTTCGATGTAGAAGGAGAATGGGATTGGAGTTCACATAATGAAGACTACAACTTCTGTTCACAATTTTGAAGATGACATGCAACAACCAAGGATGAAACAATCACGAGAGGAGCCTACTTCTCTACTAGCTTCACCAGCCACGAATTGTCAAGAAGACGAAAGCACAAGTGAAAATGTTTCATGTTTTAGAAGCCTTTAAGAAATATATGTGGTAAACGAAAAAAAAGACAATCTTAATCTTTTTTGTCTATTTGTGGATTGTGAGCCCATGAACTTTCTAGAAGCTTGACAAAAGAAGAGTTGAAGAAATGTTATGGATTAAGAGATAAAGATGAGTTAGCTTCACTTCTACATGGGCATAAGGCAATCGATATGAAGTGGGTATACAAAGTAACGAAGAACGCCAAAGGAGAAGTTGAAAGATATAAGGCGTGATTGGTGGTAAAAGTCTACAGTCAAAGAGCCGGAATTGACTATGATGAGGTATTCGCTCTAATTGCTCGAGTAGAAACTGTTAGACTAATAATTTCATTGGCAACTCAAAACAATGGAAAGATACATCAAATAGATGTGAAATTCGCCTTCCTAAATGGAGTTCTTGAAGAAGAAGTTTACATCGAGCAACCACAAGGCTACAAAATCAAGGGAGAAAAAGATAAGGTCATGAAGTTAAGTAAGGCACTTTATGGGTTGAAACAAGCCTCAAGAGCTTGGAATGCTCGAATTGATAAGTACTTCTAAAGGATAAACTTCATCAAGTGTCCGTATGAGCATGCACTCTATATCAAAATCGAAAATGACAGTACATTGATTGTATGCTTATATGTAGATGATAGATCTTCACTAGTAGCAATCCAAGTATGTTTAATGAGTTTAAGAAGGAGATAACGTAGAAGTTTAGGATGACTGTTATTGGGCTTATGTCTTACTACCTTGACATGAAGTAAAATAAAATGAATAAGGCATCCTAATCACTCAAAAAGGATATGCTAAGGAAGCGTTGAAGAAGTTCAAGATGGATGACTCTAACCCGGTCCGCACACCAATGGAATATGGAATCAAGCTGTTAAGGCACGAGGAAGGAGAAAAAGTAGACCCGACACTCTTTGAGAGCTTGGTTGAAAGCTTGCGATACTTAACGTGCACAAGACCCGACATGTTATATGCGGTGGGAGTTGTCAGTCGATACATGGAGAACCCAACAACGACTCATTCGAAGGCAGCAAAGAGGATTTTTCGCTATGTCAAAGGGACAACAATCTTTGGCTTATTCTACTCTATTTCTAGTAATTACAAGTTTGTTGGACATAGCTATAGTGATTGGAGTGGAGATATGAATGACCAAAAAAGCACAAGCGGCTTCGTGTTCTACATAGGAGACACAACCTTCATATGGATGTCAAAGAAGCAGTTGATTGTTACTCTTTCCACATGCAAGGCGGAGTATGTAGCTGCTACTTCATGTTTTTGTCATGCGATTTGGTTACAAAACTTGTTAAAAGAGTTGAATTTGCCACAAGAGCAGCCGACCAAGATTTTCATGGACAACAAGTCAACGATTGCTTTGACCAAGAACCCAGTCTTCCATGATCGAAGCAAGCACGTTAATACACTTTATCACTACATTAGAAAGTGTATCGCCAAAAGGGATGTACAACTAGAGTACGTGAAGACACATACTCAAGTAGCTGATATCTTCACTAAGTCTCTCAAGCATGAAGGTTTTGTTAAGTTGAGGAGTCTGATTGAAGTAATAAAATCAAGTTTAAGGGGAAGGGTGCTGGACATAAACTTACTTTTGCAATCTAGATATTTTATATAAGAAATATCTAGAATCTAGAATATATGGAATAATATATTTGAAATTGTATGAGAAAATATTTAAAAGATATTTATGGAGTATAGTTAGATTAAGTGAATCTCCATCGTTTATTTGAGATGTAAACTCCCATAAATAGAGGTGGATTCATTCATTTTAGATGTAAGAAAAAATTATGAACTTTTATAATAAATTTTAGTAATAAAAATTTTCTCCTCATAAGAAAAAAAATTCGTTTTTTTCTTCTCTAAACTCTTATCTATCTTCTTCTAAAATCAAATTTGTTCGTTATTGAAGAAAAATTTCAACAGTTTCGTTCGTGCCATATGTGCTAAATTGCAATCATTATAGCAGTATCGACTAGATTGGTTTTTTCACCTTTCATTTTGTATTTCTCTATTATGCGGTCGATAATCTCAGTAATGATGTTGCTTTGAGTTGCATTGAAATTTGATCAATGCTTGACCTGTAGCCAAATGTAGTTTGTGTATTCATAAGTGAAGAATAGGTTATTGCTGTTGTTGTCATATTTACCACATAGTTTGTAAGATGTATTTAGATCACTACACTACTGTTGCATTTTGTCCAAAGTTTTGAGCTTGTTTAGAAAGTGCAAGATAAGTACATGTTGATATTTTGGTTGGGCATATATTATTCCATACATGATGACACCATGCTTGGGTTGAATTCCTGGGTCAAATATTCTTTTAGGCAGATTTAAGAGTAAATTTACCATCATTACTTAGTTGCCACTACCAAAAGTCCTCATGCTCACTATTGTATATTGTGATGTTTTCAATCTGATTTTATACATGATATGGAATATTTGATGTGGTGAGGCTCCATTGATTATTATAAATGAGAGCAGCCACATCATTCCTTACTCCACAGATGTAACACATGTATTGTCAATCTAAAATGTTGTTCAAAGACTTCCATTCATCCAAGGGTCAAACCATAGACAAGTTGTTTTTCCAATTGCTATTTTCCTTTCAATTGATTCATTGCTTGTTTTCCTGGCATCAAGCAGCAGATTTAAAGTAAAGGATGCATTACATCCTCCATAGTAGTCTAAAAATTTATGTTTAGGTGGTATTTGTTGTTCACTCATTTGGACCAAAGACTGTCTTATTGTAGGAACTTCATAAAAATTTAATTAATAAGGCTGTTTATATGTAGCTTCTTAATCCCAACCCTCTTTCCTTCAGTTACACTATGTTGTTCAATTAATTTGGTGACTTTTACCTTGCCATAAAAAATTAGCACATATGCTCTCAATCATGGTTTGCGATTCCAGCTGAAAATCCAAAATTCCATCCATCTCATTCCCGTTCCGGTCAGAACCGAAATGGAATCCAACCAAGATACCGGTTCCGGCCATGGTCATTGAAAAAAAATATTGAGAGAGGAGAACGAAAATAATGAAATAAAATAAGTTGAGAGGAAAGAAAATGATTCTCACTATTTATTAGGGCATCTCCAATGGTGCATTTACATCTTGAATTTGCAAAAAAAACACCTCCAATCGTCCAATTCAGGCTGAATATTCAGCTGAAAGTTCAGGATCCTGAACTGGGCTTGGGCGCCCATTTAATGGGCGCCAGGCTTCTGGCGCCCATTAAATGGGCGCCCAAGCCCCCCAATTATGGGGGGTGCCAGGCTCCCATTTAATGGGTGCCTGGAAATCAGGCGCCCATTAAATGGGCGCCTGGCCACTGGGAGCCCACCCCAGCTTCAGGGCTGAATATTCAGCGGGCTGAATATTCAGCCCTAAAGCCACTGAAGATGCCCTTAGAGTAAATAATTGAGAAGAAGAAATACTTTTCTGAGTTCTTTTTTTGTTCTGAGAATAGTGAAAGCTGATTTTGATAGAGCATGGATGAAGACTAATGCATTAATATATTTTTTGCATTAAGATATCTTTGTACTTTTCTGTTTGAGACATGTTCATTGTACCCTACGCGTATAAATTATAAATGAAATAGTCGTTTATGAAGAAAAAAACGTTAATGGGCATTTAGCGGTACGTATGTTATATGGTTCTTATGCATAATATAATATCAATATATTAATATTATAAAAATTAAGAAAATGCATTAACGTTCAATTCTATACAACAATTAACAACAATTTTTTAATATATAATAATTAATTATTACATCTATTTATCATGTTCTTTCTATAGGTAAACATAGTAAAGCTAGGTGTTTATGTTAGTATTAGGCATTTACTGTATTTGTAAAGAAAAAATACAGAAATAAGTACACACTAGAGTTAGAACGAAATCTCTAAAATTTTCGAAATAGAACCGAAATTTCAAGAATTATCACTGACCAAAACGGAAATGGAGAACAAAGTTTTGAACCTTTGCTCTCAATGCAACTTATCACCCCGATAGGAATTTGGCAAATTTGCATCCAGAAGGCAATGGTGGAGTATATGACAGTCTTTATTAGTTTAAGCCTACCACTGAATTAAAGCAGCTTGCAGCTCCTTCGACTAAATTTCTATTTTACTCTGTAAAAGAAAGAAGATATATTGTATAAATCTCAGTGATCTGTTTGTACAGAGTTGCCTTTGTATTTATAAGACTAAAACAGATATTGGGCCTTGCGGGTAAGCCCATATATTCACACTATACAATATAACCGCAACTACTTTATCAACTATACTCTGAGACATATTTTCTCTTCATTATCTATTACGCCCCCTCAAACCTAACGCAAAAGTTAGGGTTTGCGAGATTTGGAGCCGCCAGTGAAAAAATTATTTCTTCAGATTCTTTGATTTGATTTCCTTTCTTCTTTGTAATTTGTGAAGTGGCTTTACCTTTGGTGGAGCTGTAAGTTGAGGGTTTGATGTTCCTCGACTTTGTTCTCGAGTGCTTGAGGAGTATAGATCTGACTTCACTTTTGGTCAAGCTGCAACATAAGGCTTTGATGATCTTTGTCTTCGTTCTCAAAGGCTTCAGGAATATAGATCTGTGCCTTGGATCTGAGGTTGATGTCTGCTTCATCCACGTTAAGTTCTCGGCTAAATCTAGTGAAGTTTAGTCGAGATAGCGGCTTGGTCAGAATGTCGGCCTTCTGGTAAGTTGAAGGTATGTATCTAACTTTAATGTTTCTCTTCATTACTTGCTCTCTCACAAAGTACAAGTCGAGTTCGATGTGCTTTGTGCGAGAGTGAAGTACTGGATTTGCTGAGATTGAGATAGCACTTTGATTGTCACACCAGATAGTTGGTTTGCTGCATGTTTTGATTTGTAGTTCGCTTAGTAGTGATGTTAGCCACATAATTTCTGCTGTAACACTGGCAATACTTCTGTACTCGGCCTCTGTGCTGGATCTAGATACCGTAGACTGTTTCTTTGCACACCAAGACACTGGATTTTTGCCTAAATAGACACAGTATCCAGTGGTAGACTTTCTATCATCCTGATTAGTAGCCCAATCTGAGTCAGTGAAGCCATTAATACTTAGAGCAGCATTTGTTTCTAGAATTAGTCCTTGATTGATTGTGCCCTTTAAGTATCTTAAAATTCTTTTGACTGCTTTCCAATGTTCATCAAGGGGTCTTTGCATAAACTGACTTACTTTGTTTGCACTGAATGAGATATCTGGTCTGGTGATAGTAACATACTGTAGTGCTCCCACAATGCTTCTGTATTCCTTTTCATTTAGGATTTGGTTCACCTTTGTTTTTTGAGAGATGACTGTTGCTTATCATTGGAGTGGGCAGAGGATTAGCTTTGTCCATTTTGGCTTTAACCAGTATTTCATTGATGTATTTTCTTTGATTTAAATGAATCTCTGATTTTGATGTTCTTTTGACTTCTATGCCAAGAAAGTAGTTTAGATCCCCCAGGTCTTTGATTGAGAATTCTTCTTTCAAACATTGTGTGATGTTCATGATTTCTGATTTGTTGCTTCCTGTAATAACAAAGTCATCAACATAAATTAGTATATAGACTATTGTGTCATTAACGAATTTAGTGAATAATGAGTTATCAGATTTAGTGGAGTTGTAGCCATGTTTTTCTAGAGTTGTTTTCAGCTTGTCAAACCAAACTCGTGGTGCTTGCTTGAGCCCATAAAGTGCTTTGTTGAGTCTGCATACTAGCTATTTTTTGTTTTCCTTTGTGAACCCTTGTGGCTGCTCCATATATACTTCCTCCTGCAATTCACCATTAAGAAAGGCATTATTAACATCTAATTGTTTGATAGGCCAATTCTTATGCAAGGCAATTGTTAATATAACTCTGATGGTAGTGGGTTTCACAACAGGAGAGAAAGTCTCATTAAAGTCAAATCCACTTTGTTGTGAATACCCCTTTGCCACCAATCTTGCCTTGTATTTAAGAATTGAGTCATCTGGATTTTTCTTTAATCTAAAAGTCCATTTGCATCCAACTATGTTTTTATTCACTGGTAGGGGTACAAGATCCCATGTCTTGTTTTTTATTAGTGCATTGTATTCCTCTTCCATAGCTTTTTTCCAATTATCATTCAAGATTGCTTGTTGATATGTGGTAGGCTCAGTGATTTCTGCCTCAATATTGTATGTCTTTGGTTTGAATACACCACACTTTGCTCTTGTCATCATTTGGTGTCCAGTGTTTGCAGGTGTGGATGGATGTCTATCTTCATCAGTAGCTTCTGGTTGAGTACTGTATGGCTGGTTGTCATGCAGTACTTGACAGGAGTCTGCATGATGACTTGTATCTGAATGCTATACTGTCAGATCTTACTGATGCATTTCCTTGACCTGGTTCATTTGTGGACTCTGTGTGTTGAGGACTGATGCCACTTTCTTCATGCTGACCATTGCTACTTATTGGTATGACAACTTCTGGTGAGGGTAGCACTTCGGGTGAGATGATCGGAATCTTGATAATCTGATGGTTTGGTGGCAGCCAGAGGGGTGATATGTGATGAGTTGTCTCTGATATCTCCCTTTCTTGGCAAGGTGACCTCTCCAAATGATGGTAAACTTCAAGATTGTTACACAGTTGTTAAACTGTGTGACCAAAATCTCAAATGAGAAGATTGTTCTGATGAGATTCAAGTTTCTTTTTCCCTTTTTGAGAATTTAGATCAATTTGCTGTTAAGCAATTTATTAATGCTCTGATACCATGTAAAAGAAAGAAGATATATTGTATAAATCACAGTGATCTGTTTGTACAGAGTTGCCTTTGTATTTATAAGACTAAAACAGATATTGGGCCTTGCGGGTAAGCCCATATATTCACACTATACAATATAACCGCAACTACTTTATCAACTATACTCTGAGACATATTTTCTCTTCATTATCTATTATACTCTCAGTTAATTTACTAAAGTCTTTGCTTTTAAGTTTATTATTGCTTAAGGGAATTCCCATGTATGTTACTGGGAGCGCTGCTATGCTTACTACTAAGATGTTTGCAGCATCTTGTTTCATAATTACTCCTTTGCTGAAAAGTAGTTTAGTTTTTTGCTCGTTTATGCAAAATTCAGTAAATTCTTTCATGCATTTCATAGTTTGACTTATGAAGGTGGCATTATCTCTGTTCGGTTTTATGAAGCTAAGTAAATAATCTGCGTAAAGCAGGCGATTGATAATTGGACTTGTTTTGTAAATAGGGCTAAGTTTTCCTTTCGCATGCTCTAACTCAAACATTATAGATAAAGATTCCATGGCAAAGTAGAAAAGATAAGTGGACAGCAGGTCGCCTTGTCATAGTCCTCTATTACTCTTATAAAACTTTTTTTGGACCATTGACTAAAATTGAGAAAGTGGGGGTTGAAATGCACTTGTAAATCAACGAGAAGATGTTTCCCGAAAGCCCATTTTCTTCATGATGTGACAAATGAACTGTATGTTAATTTTATCATATGCTTTTTGTAAAACAACTGTAAGACACATGTTATTTGACACTTTTTCGTTGAATGTTCTAACCATTTCACAAGCAAGCAATGAGTTTTCACCGATATAACTCTGTTTGTTATGTATGTATTTTGATTAAGAGAAATCAACTCATTCATGTAGCTTTTGGTCTCAGTTCATATGATGTTTGCTATAATCTTGTATATAACGATGCAGCATGAAATTGGTCTATAGTTTGATATGGAATGAGCATCATTCCTTTTTGGAACAAGGGTGATGAACGTATAGTTAACTTCATTGATTAATTTACCACTTGTGAAAACACCTAGCACTACAGTAATAAGTTCATTTTTAATAGGCTGTAAATGATTTTTGTACAATTTAGAGCCAAAATTTTCTGGGCCTGGACTGCTATCATCATCGATTTGAAAAGTAGCATTCTTGACCTCTTCAACTGTGATATGCCCTACAATTTTTTCCATGCATTTTCTATAAAAAAAAAAATTACATGTTAATTTAGGAAAATTTTAAATTATCTGAGTATAATTATATAAATTTGAGAAGTAGTCAAGGGAAGAGTTAGTAAGATCATCGGTTATGATGTTCTCATCTACGTCCAGGAGATATTTTATGTCGTTCTTGTTTTTCTATGGGTGACATATATTTGTATAAAAAAAATTGGTGCATTGATCTCCATCTTGCAACTAGCTTATTTATGTCTTTTGCTTATTTTCTGTAGCATGATTGTGCATAATTCTTCCACATGGAATAAACTGTTTTTGTATTTTTAAATTGAATTGCCATTTGTAATATTTTCTAGTAATTTGAGATATAACGTGTTGTTTCTTTCCCTTAAATCTTCAAGCATATTTCTTTAAATGGTTATGCCTTTATTCCATTTTTAATGCTTTCTTCATGTTCTTCAGTTTTTGTAAGAATAAAAATAATGGATTTCCACTATTTATTGTTTGCCAATGTTTTGAATGATATCATCATAACCAATCATATTTATCCAAGCTTCGTTGATTCTAAAAGGAATGTCTTGAGTACGGATTTAGCCAACCTCGGAGTTAGGCTAATGCGCAGAGGTTACTTACAAACACTAGGCATAAAAGTGAAAACGGGGAATAAAGTAAGTAGTTAAAGGTAAGTGATACCAAATATAGAGTTGTTCAGCAAGCTTGCCAACGTCCACTATGAAGTTTTCTTACTGTATATCTTTCTTACAATTACAAAAGAATTACAAGATAATAATAAGAAAAATGGAGCATTTAAGACTAATAAAGTTGTTAATCTTAGGGGATTGCGGTGTAAAGGCAATGAATTGTGTATAGTACTCAAAATTCTTATATATTCCAAACCCTTGAAAGTGTCAATGCATGGGGTATTTATAGTAGTTGAAATGGATGATAGATGAATGAGATTGTATTATAAAACTGACAGGAAGAGCGCCTAACATTGATCTGGTTGCATGGGCTGATAGACGATAGTTGTAAAGGTGCAAAGTGATGCATGGTTGAGAAAATATACTCATTGCCACTATGCACCATGCACAGACTGCATTTTATGCGCATTTAATGTCAATAGTTTACTACATTAGTTCAACCACCCATCTATAGTGCTTTGTACAGATGGATGGATAGTTTGTCGTTTACTCTTGTGTGCTTATATGACTTGGCTTGCTGAGCTTGCTAGCCGACTGTTGAAGATATGAAGGAAACTAAGAATTGTTAAGGACTATGCTGGGAAGATGGTATTACACCGGATCCATGATGACATGTGGGCAGCTCAGGACCAGTTGGAGGCGGCTATACTAAAGCCAGGCCAAGGACGGGCTATGCCTAAGCCACAC
Source organism: Allium fistulosum (assembly GCA_030737815.1). Classification (NCBI taxonomy): domain Eukaryota; kingdom Viridiplantae; phylum Streptophyta; class Magnoliopsida; order Asparagales; family Amaryllidaceae; genus Allium; species Allium fistulosum. The sequence continues at coordinate 853,156,586 of CM060904.1, read as the reverse complement.
TTGCTTGATGTGCTATTTGTTAATTAAGGCGGACTAGAGAGGTGTCGATCGTCAACTGAAGTGATGCCCAGTGGACATATTGACTTGGAGTCATGCTAGGAGCAGGTTGACATAGGAAGGCCGATCCCCATTGAGCTAGATCTGATCTGACCGGGCAGGGCTACGCTTAGATCTGCTTTCATGAGTAGGTGTGAAGGTTTCCTAGGGATAAGGCAATCAGGAACCTTAATGTCTTGCTTAGTGGATGCGCTGGTTCAAGACCTTGAGTCTGAGCCAACATGAATGGGCTATCTTAAAGAATAGCTAAGCCACCTTTGATCGGGCCAAGCCATGCCTTAATCAGCTTCCTAATAACTTGGGAGAAAATTAAACAACATTTTGCCCCAAAGTCTCCGCTTTCGGATGTGGGCTTGTCAAATCATGAAAACCCTACTGATTAGCTGCTCTACTACGCGTTTAATATACTCTCCAGTGGCATTGTGCCATCGGTTGTGATGGTTCGTGGCAGAGACGTGTCACATCTTCCACGTGCATGAAGTGACACATTGTTGATCTTATTTGAACAACTATGATTTTTGTTGCCCGTTGAATCCAACGCACATGATCGAAGGTGCAGGTATACAAATACCTCCTTCTCTTTATTCCGAACCATGAATTCTTGAAAATGAAACCTCTTCTTAGCTTATAAATTCTCCATTATTCTCTATTGATAAAAGCAGCGAACTCTTCTTCCTCTGCAAATGGCTTTGAGCGTTCCTTGATTTTTTTTTCAAACTTGGCATTATAAGAAAGGAGAAAGCTTTCTTAGTGTCAAACTATTTTTGTTAATGGTCGTTCAGACCATCGTTTGAAACTTTGTTTTTTTTGGAGATGGATCTTGCTTCGTTGCTTGGCCTGAGCTCGCATTTTCTGGCCAACTTTTCGATGGTGATCGACCAATGTCGTCATGTCAAGGGTCCAGCTAATGCTGACAGATTTTCTCTTAATCTTGCTTTGGAAGTTCCAAATCTAGGCCGGTTTGGATGCTTTAGCCCCTTGCTAGAAAGAGTAGTGGCTGTCACCTCTTCCTCTGATGTCATAGCTAAAGTCCTAGTCGGGGTCTTAGCATCATCGACTAGTAGCTTTTCGAGATCTCCTATGAGATTTGATGTGGAAGGCTCCGAAGGTGGCAATGCACCCCTACTTCCATAGTAACATACCGATCGGGCGATGCTAGGAGCGTTCATCTGCGCATTTGAAGCTGGCTCTTCATAGCATGTGTCTGTTCCTATTATTTTCTTCATTTCAAATAGTTGGTGATAGAATATCATTGTAAGCCTAATGAGGTAGGCATTCTGCCTCTATAATCTTTGAACTAAATGAAACGGATCTTTTATTGCAAACTTATACTAAGAATTTTGTTGTTGACTTTGCTTGTTTACCTGTGCATGACTTGTAGAGTAGAATGCTTTGAATGACCATTAGTTCTTGTATATTAGTAAAAACCCGTTTCTTTTTAGGATACATTAAATATCAATGTGATAATAAGGAGGATTTGGCATGAACATTCATGTAGGCCATTTACTGGTCTGATGCAGAGTGGCAGTCTGCACCAATGTGAGCCGAAGCACATGTTAACTCATGGGTTCTCTTAAGTTGTGGTCAAACGTTGAGTGGTGGACGGGCCTTGCATGACCCTAAGTGCCAGTAAGCTATGAGGTTCTCCTGGGTGATATGCCAACGATCGTGAAGTGACCATTGTTCCCAAATTAAACCGGAGTGCACTACCGGCTCAGGCACTCATGTTTAAGTGAGTTGCATGATGGTGAGATAAGCTAGTGTGCCGTCCGCTCACAAGAACTTGTATATAGGTGAATTTTTTTGGAACGAGAACTTATCTATAGTGATGTGTCTGAGTCGAGGCGGTGACTCCCCCAGTTCTTAGATTAGTTGGTCGGCTATGAGAGGTTAGGAGTTGCTACTGATGCTTCATAGTTAGGGATGGTCTCGAAAAAACCGAGGTGCCGGCCGGCTTGATGGGTCTCTTCAGAATCTTGTCTTAATTGTTGAACACTCTTACTAAAGCATGAGAACACTCTTCTTTGCCCACATAAGGGAAGTCCTATAACATTCCTTTGCCTTCTGTTGATTGCCACTGATTTCGCCGACCACATCTTGGACGGGGAACTTCATGACGATGCGATTGTAGGAGAAATTGGCATCTAGTTCAGCGAGTTTCAGTCGTATTATTAATAGGTTATAAGCAAACGAGCAATCAACCATCATAAAGTTTACCTAGATTTTTATAGCGAGGGGCTCTTGACCAAATGTCGTTACAAGCGAAGTAGTGCCCATTGGAACAATGCCTACATCCCCAAAGCCGTAAATAGGCAAGACGCATTGGGTAAGGCTAGAAGAAAGAATCTTAAGATCCTCAAAGACATTTCTAAACATGACATTAACTTAGTAGCCTCATCCATGAAGGCCCGATGCACATTGGAGTTAGCCACGGAAAGAGTGATGACTATAGGGTCAAGATGGGGGCAGGAGACCGTTTCCTTCTTTTAGTTAGTGAAGGTGATCAAACGTTCTAATTCTAGTCGAGGTGCCTTGGACGCTCGAGATTCTAATGAATAGATCTGACTAGCTATGCCTGCTTCAGTTTGACACCGGGAGTGAGCCCCTTAGCTGCTGTCGGCCACAAGGGGCCTCCGCATATGGTTAGGGCCTCGTTGATAGCTTGGACATTTGTGTTATTGGGTTGAGTGTGCTGATGTTTTCGATCATCATAGTTTTCCCTTTGCTCGACCTAATGTCGAACAAATTCCAAAAGTATTCCTTCTTGGATAAGTGTCTCAATCTCGTCCTTAAGCATCCGACACTCCATTGTAGGGTGGTCATCGATTTGATGGAACTCATAGTATTTGATATTTCCATGAGGTTCCTCCCACTTTCTATCCTTGGTGGTGGTTGGCCTTTAAAATTGCACCCTATTCCGGGTGATGAGATAGATTGTGAGGGCATCCCTTTTCAAATTAGAGTAACTGTTATACCTGGCTTTGTACTAAGGACCGATCTCTGGTTGCCCTCTGATGTCAGCCTAACGACCACTATTTCTACGATCTTACTTATTGCGAGGACCGGCTTGGATGAGGCGCCTTGCCTCATTATAACTGTTTGAAAGATATGGGTCTTCCATCTAATCATGTCATTTGCTCACTAATAGAAGTCGATCAGGGATGAAGCTGGTTGTTTCTCAAGCTATATCGATATTCTAGACTTGTATTTGACCATTGAAAATAGAGCAAAACCAAGATATTTACGTCCGCACCCTTAGTCCGGGTGGATCCTTGTTGAAGTGGTTAAGATACGATCACAAGCTTTTTAAGGATCTCGTTTGATGTTTTCTAGCTCACTATCCATCATGACATGGGTTTTGGAAGTCAAATAACAAGTCTTGAAATCTTTGCACAACTAGGCCCAGGAACTGAAACTTCCCTATTGCAGATGCGAGAATCTACGAGAGGCTAGTCCTGTAAGAGTGGAGGGAAAGAGCAAGCATTTTTGTTGAGCTGGAAATCTGGCTAGCACAAATGATGGAACTGAATGCAAAAATGTGATCGGATGGGTTAGCACTCTCATCATGCTTATCAGTAGGTGGCAAGGCATACCGCTGATGGGTTTAAGTGTCCATAATCTCATCAGAGAATGGTTATCCATTCTTGTTGTTAGAGAACTCCTAGTCTTCAGCATTCCGGGCTTACATTTTGTTGAATTGTTAGTAGAGATATGCATTTCTTCCCTAAGGCTAGCATCAGCCCGTTAAGGAATGTTTTGGCCATCCATGGGTTGAGGGCTCAACCTGCATCTGGGAAAAGTAAGAGATCGATGACAAAGTGTAGAATGATGATGATGAATAGGAGATCTCTCCCTATCCACAAAAGATGATGGGGAATGCATGGCCCACCGTTCTCTCTGTGTACTCCTGGCCACACCCTTTTGGGACCGAGAGTGTGCCGAGAGAGCCACAAATGCCTTAATGGCGGCAAGGCAACCACCATTGATACGGTCAAAAGCAGACGCTCGTAGGCGATCAAAAACTTGTGGTTGTTCCACTGAAACGGGATGATGATGTGTTGGCTGTACAGGTGCGGCCATATCTAGTGCGAGACTAATCCAGCTAGACACACGCATTGCATAACTTCTAGGATGAACGTAAACATCCACAAGTAGGCTTTTAGGCACTATCCTTTGCTGGGCTTTAGCAATGTTCATGAGTTCATAGCCATTGGAAAACATGGGCCTATGAACACGAAGGTCGATTATGTCGGCGGTTGGAGGGGTCAATGGGATAAATTTTACAGTTGCTTGGGTGTCCAACCATTTCCTTAGGCCATTTACTTCATGGGCTAGCTGACCCATATTTGACGGTTGTAATATTACAATACGCTACATTTCTTCATTGATGCCAAGATTGGGCTAGATAGCAATGGCAAGAGTGTTGTCATTGGTTTCATGCCAGTTGGAGTTTTTACCTTCGATTGGTGGAAGGTTGTCTATGGTAACAGTGATATTGGGTCCTTATAGAATAGAAAAGTGCGGAAAGGTGAGAGATTTAAGGGGAGGCCCTCCTTCTAGCACCAAAATGTTGACTAGGGATCTAGCCAACCTCGGAATTAGACTAATGCACAAAGGTTACTTGTAAACATTAGACATAAAAGTGAAAATGAGGAATAAAGTAAGTAGTTAAAGTTAAGTAACACCAAATATAGAGTGGTTCAACAAGCATGCCAACATCCACGATGAAGTTTTCTTAATATATATCTCTCTTACAATTACAAAAGAATTACAAGAGAATAATAGGTAAAAAAGAAGCACTTAAGAATAATAAAGTTGTTAGTCTTAGGGGATTGCAGTGTAAAGGGCTCTAAATTGTGTATAGCACTCATAATTATTATATATTCCAACCCCTTGGAAGTGGCAATGCATATGGTATCTTTGGTAGCTAAAATGGATTATAGATGGATGGGATTTTACTATAAATCTGGTGGAAAGAGCACCTGACCATTGATCCGGTTGCATGGGCTAATGGACGATAGTTGTAAAGGTGCAAAGCGATATGTGGCTGAGAAAATATACTTATTGCCCCTCTACACCATGCACATACTGGATTTAATGGTGTATAATGAACATTTAATGCTAATGGTTTGCTACATCAATTCAACATCCTAGCTACAATGCTTTGTAGAGATGGATGGATAGTTTATTGTTTACTCTTGTGTTCTTATGCGACAAGGCTTCCTGACCTGGCTGGCTAGTTGTTGAAGATATGGAGGAAACTATGAATTATTAAGGACCATGCTGGGGAGATGGTATCAAATCGGATGTGAGATAATAGGGAGGGCTACTCATGACCGATCAGAGACGACATTACTGAAGCCAAGCAAAGTACAGTCCATGCCTGAGCTAACCTTGTTTGATTGCTATCTATTGAGGCGGACTAGAGAGGTGCCGACCGTCAATTGAAGTGACGTCGAGTGAACATGCTGACTTGGATTCATGCTAAGAGTAGGTCGACATAGGAAGGTCGGTCACTTTTAAGCTAGGTCTAATCAAGTCGGGCAGTGCCGTGCTTAGATCTTTTTTCATGAATAGGTTGTGAAGGCTTCCTAGGGATAAGCCAACTACACATCATCTTGATGCCTTGCTAAGTGGATGGGCTGGTTTGAAAACTTGAGTCTGGGCTGGCTTGAATGAGCCATCTTGAAGAATAGCTAGGCCGCCTTTAATTGGTCCAGGCTGTACCTTAATCGGCTTGCTAATTACTTACGAAAATTTAAGCAGTATTTTGCCCCCAAGTCCGTAACCGCTTGCTGGTAAGGGGTTGTCAAATCATGAAAATCTTTCCAATCGACGGCTCTACTACGAATTTAATGTACTATCCATGTGGCATTGTGCCATTGGTGGTGATGGTTCGTTTTTCCAAACGTGGCAAAGACATGTCACGTCTTCCACATGCATGAAGTGACATGGAGCTGATCTTATTTGAATGGTTGAGATTCATGTTGCCCTTTGAATCTAATTCACATGATCAAAGATGCTTGTATATAAATTCCCCCTTTTCTTTAATCTGAACCCACGAAATCTTCACCATGAAAACTCTTCTCGGTTTATAAATTCATCACAATTCTCTATTGATAAAAATAGCTAACTTCGTCTTCTTCTTCCTTTCCAAATGCCTTTGAGCATTCCTTGATTTTGCCAAACTTTTTTGGTGTTCTAAGAAAGGAGAAAGCTTTCTTGAACTGTTTTTATTGATGGCAGTTTAGACCGCCATTTGAAACTTATTTATTTGAGATGGATCTTGCTTCGTTGCTTGGCTCTACCTCATGCTTTCTGGCCAACTTTATGATGATGGCTAACCATTGTTGTCATGTCAACGGTCCAGCTAATGCTGGCAGATTCCTTCTACATCTTGCTCTAGTAGACTAGAATCCAGGCCAGCGTGGATGCTTTAGCGCCTTGCTGGAAAGAGCATTAGTTGTTACCTCAACATCTGATGTCACAGCTAAATTCCTAATAGGCCACTTGGCATCATCGACTAGTAGCTTTCTGAGCACTCTTATGAGATTAATGTGGAAGGCTTTAAAGGTGGCAGCGCACCCCTACTTTAATAGCAAAATACCAATTTGGCGGTGCTAGGCACACTCATCTGCACATTTAAAGCTGGCTCTTCATAATGCGTACATGTTCTTGTTCCTTTTCTTCTTTTCAACTATTTAGCAATAGAATATCTTTGTAAGCCTAGTGGGAGAGGTATTGTTCCTCCGCACTCTTTTAACTAAATGAAATATATCTTTTGTTGTAAACTTTGACTAAGAATTTTTTTTGCTTCCTTTGCTTGTTTATCTACGCACGACTTGTAGAGTAGAATGCTCTGAATAGCCAATAATTCCTGTATTATTTATAGAAAAGCTTTTTCTTTTTACGATATGTTGAATATCAGTGTGATAATAAGGCAGATTGGGTATGGCCATTCATGTAGGCCATGTTCAGGCCGGATGTAGAGTGGTGGTCAGCACCAGCATTAGCTAGAGCTCATATTAGCGCACGGTTTCTTTTGGGTGGCAAGCGGTTAAACGTAGAGTGGTGGATGTGCCCGACATGAACTTGAGCGCATTTTGGCTGTGAGGTTCTCCTTGGTGACATGTCGCCAGTCATAAAGCGACGTTGATCCCTAATCGAACTGGAACTCATTGATGGCTCGGGCACTTGTGTATAAGTGAGTTGCATGATGGTGAGACGGGCCAGTGTGTCGTCGCTCATCAGAAATTGTAGATTGGAGAATCTTTTTAGATAAAATAATGTATCTTTACTAATCAGCCTAAGTCGAGGTGGTGATGCTTTGCAGTTGGGGATGGTCTTGGCAAGAACCAGGGCACCGGTTGGCCTATGGATTTCTTGAAACCCGCCACTGATTGCCAAAACCTCTTGACGAAGCATGAGAACACCCTTCATTGCTTGCCTAAGGGAAGTCCCATAACATTTCCTTGCCTTTTGCTAATTGTCTTTGATTTCGCCAACCCCATTTTGGATGAGGAACTTCATGATGAGGTGATTGCATAAGACGATGGCATCCAGTTCAGCGAGTGTCGGTTGTCTTATTACAGGTTATAAGCAAACGGGCAATTACCATCATAAAGTTTACCTGGATTTTTACAATGAGGTGCTCTTAACAAAATGTCATTACAAGCAAAGGGGTGCCTATTGGAACAATGTCTATACTCCCAAAGCCGTAAATAGGCAAGGCATATGGGGTGAGGCTGGAGGCATAAAGCTTGAGAGCCTCAAAGATATTTTCAAACAAGATACATTAACTGAGTTGCCCCTCATCAATGAAGGCCCGATGCACATTTATGGGCAATGGTGATGACCATGGGTTCATGATAGGGGTACGAGACCACTTCCCTATCTTCGGCATTGAAGCTGATCAAACATTCTAATTCTAGTCAGGATGCCTTGGATGCCCTAGATTCTAATGAATAAATCAGACCGGTTGTGCCCACCTCTCTTTTATACCGGGATTGAGCCCCCTGGCTGCTACCAATCACATGTGGGCTTCCGCCTATGGTTAGGACCTGAGTGAGCTTGGACATTTGTGTTATTGGGTTGAGGGGGCTGATTTGGCCAGTTGTCACGGTTCGTCCTTTGCTCGACCTGATACCGAACAAATTCCAAAAGTATTCTTTCTTGGATGAGTCTCTTAATCATCCTTAAGCACCCGATACTCTATTATAGAGTGGCCGTTAATTTAATGGAACTTGCAACATTTGCTGTGGTCTAGAGGTTGCTCCCTCTTTCCATCCCCGGTGGTGGTGGGCTTTTGAAATTGCACCCGGTTCTAGGTAGCAAGAAAAATTATGGCGATATTCCTATCCAAATTAGAATAACTGTTATGGCTGGGCTTGTACTGAGGGCCGACCTCTGTTTGCCTTCTAGTGTCAGCCCAATGACCATTATTTCTACAATTTTTGTTGTTGCGAGAACTGGCTTAGGTGGGGCACGTTGCTTTATTGTCGTTGTTAGAACGATCATCGTCTTCCATACTCATCATGTCATTTGTCCGATAGAAGTCAGGAACTAAGACTGTAACAGTCCAACTCTATACTCGTGTTACCAAAGAGTATTAGTAGGTAATATTATCTTTTTATATAAAGAATGAGGTGATATTGGGCTATCACATGTGAAATACCCTTGAGTTAACACTGATATGTATTTCCAAATCATATACTACTCATTTATACGTACTCGATATCGGCATAAAGCAATCAACATGTGCGTTTCCAGGATAAAAAATGCATAATATAAAATAGATAATAGAGATCACAAAGTCATAGAATGCATTAATGTAAAACCCTGTAAACATCTCTGAAGCCGTTACACTCATATTTATTTACTGTTGATTTAACTTACATAAGATCTTTTAGTTCTGACTCGAGTGTTTTGTCTTTTCATTACACTCGGGTCGGTCTGAGCTTTCCAGTGTACTGAAGATCATTTTATTTCTGGAGGACGAAGACGGAGATTTGTCTACTATTTATTATATGTATTCCACTGCATCATGTTGTTCCGCTGCATAATTTATTTATTTCTGCTGTATGTAACTCTGATCTGTATTGTAAAAGTGTAATCAAATATTATTTGTAAACAGCTTCATGAACTGTTTATTTGATTATTATATTTTATCATTCCACTGTGGGATTCTATATTTTGTTTTTATTCTTTCTCTTCCTTTTCTTATTTACACCATAACAATCCTCCTTTATGAATGGTTTGAGTTCGACATGTGTGGTTTATTGTTGATTTGAACCGTCTAAAAAGGTGGGTCGTTACAGGGGTGGTAGACTAAGTATAAATCTGGGAACAAATCTGGGAATATTCTTTTGAATTAAATCATATGTCGAAGAAGAAGCTCCATTGCTTGAAAACAAATCGTGAAATGTTATTTTTAATGACATTCTTTTGAAATCACTTTTCAGGTATGTGTAAAATTATTTATCATTATATATAATCACTTTACAATTTGCTGACTAAGTATAAATGTATAACTTATATTTTTTCAACATATATACGGGGGCGGTAGACCTACAAACGGAGGACGTTTCTTTTTGCCAGCGCCACTGGAACTCTAAAGTTGCAAAGAATTATCGAGATACGATGTCTACCATCAGAAAATCAGGGAAGAAGCCAAGGTGGATGGGCGCCACCGTATGAGATGCTTGGATCACATGGTAGAGTAGCGATGAATTCAGGATAAGTCTATCAGATATCGGTTTAATTTGTTCAGTAGAGAATACATAACTTATACCTGTAAAATATAAATTAAATTTTAATTTGCAGGCGCAGTCAGATAGGAACTCGACGAGCAAGCAGAAAAACCCAGTCACACACCATGGTGGCTCGAAATTATTTCAGCATCATTGCGAGGACATGGTAAATTGATTAATTGCAATTACGAACGGTTATTACATTTTTTAAATAAATTTATATGAACAACAATAATATACACCAATTATTGTAGAAAAGAGCGTGTGGGGCTCCTGTCTCGTATATGGATGTATTTTCCCATACTCATGTCGTCAGGTAGACCGACGACGAGAGATCAGTGACGTATGCCTGACATGAAGACGATAAAACATACGTTGCATATGTAAGTATATTTTAAGTTATAAGTTATTAATAATGATCATTTTAATTAAATAGTTATAAAATATTATAAAATAACGTAATGTAATTTTTAATTATATTTAATTTTACGTTGCAGGAAAGATTTATGCTAGCACATGCGTAGATGCTTGAGCATTCGGGATGGGAGCAATTGACTACTGATGAGGAGGACGCTATCTTCGACTCCGTTATGGACCCAACACAGAGAAATAGGCGCTATGGCTACAACAATCAATTGACAATATATAAAAATTAACTAAGTTGTAAAAATTGCTTAATTTTTATAAAAGTTATGTAATAATTTAAACATATTTTGACTTGTTTTTTAGGCTCCGGCCTCACAAAAGGCTTATCAAAAGGCTCAGGACAATGCTGAGATTAATGAGCTTCGACAGCAAATTGCACAGCTACAGGAGCAGGACTGCCTCCGGGCATCGTAAATGGAGCAACTGAACCAGCGTTTCACCGAGTATGTTGAGCGTCATGGAGCATTCTCTTCCTCTGATGGTTCCAGAGCAGATGACGAGTCATGGGGTACGTTTTGCAGTTTTTTTCGAAACTTGTGTATATATACAATGAGATATGGTAAGGTTGATTTGTGGACATGTGGTGTTTGATGTTGATTTGTGTGGTTTGATGTTGGATGTTGGATGTATATATTGTACATTGATGTTGGTTGTAAATATTGCAGTTGCGTGTGTGAGACTGATGATGGACGGTTTGTTTTATATTGATTGGAAATGTTTGAGTTTGAGATGGTAATGTTTGAGTTTTATATTATTATAGATATTGATATTGATTTTAGCTTATATATATTGATTTTGATGTGTTATGATATATATTGATATCGATGTGCTGCTTGGCTGCTAAAAAAAATTTACCCCGATTTCCGACGGCTCCCGACGGCCTATAGGTCGAAAAACTCCATCGTATTCTGAAGGCTCCCGACAGTTTACCGGTCGAATATTTCGATGTCATCCGACGGTTCTCTGGCGTGTTTTTAAACCACGTGGACGTCTGCACCGTCAGAAAAAATGTCGGAACTGCCGTCGAAAAAGCCGTTGGACGTTGTTTAAAAGTCGTCGTCGATTCCGTCGGAAATGGATGAAAACCGTGTTCTGTATTCCGATTTCCGACAGTTCACGACGGCCGCCGACGGCGGGGAGCCGTCAGAAATCACTGTGTACTTTATAGTGTCTACGATCAAGTCCGAAGACACTTATTGAAGAATTGATTTCCATACAATGACAGTTAATGAACTACCTTCCATACTGTACATCCCCAAAGGAATGTACCGAGGATCAACACATTTGAAACCTCTACACCTGGCAAGACTGGTCTACCCGTAGACCCATCTATTGGCGGATAGAACGGAATATAACATCACCCTGATCGTTCCCGACCTATCTGAAAGCCATATAAATTAATCATATCCTTTGTATAATCATAGTTTTCAAAAAAAAGATCATAGAAAGTTAAACCATATTCCATATGCGATGATGTCATATTCTGTATGGGGTGATGTCATATTCCGTACGAGGTGATCGACAAAGTTTAGAAAGGATATGGAAAAATAGTTAAAATAGATGTGTCGCGTAACGATATTTTGCGATTTCGCGCCATAGAAAGTTAAACCAAAGAAACTTCTGTTCGCCAAACCGTTGGAAATCTAAAAACTGATTCTAGTCACATTTTCACTTATAAATTAAGTTATATAAATATAAACAAAATTTAAAAACTAATTTCTCGTCATTATAAATGAATTAAAATGATCACATTTGAAATATAAAGCCATATAAATTAATATTAAACAATTGTTTGCAAAAGGTGCTGCTATATCGGTAACGCGATATCAATTTCTTTATATTTTCAAATTAAATATATGTGTGTGTGTATTTTTATAAAACTATTATAAATGATTTATTATCACTTCATACCCAAAATGAATTATTATCATTTAAAAATAATAATTTGCATAATTATAATAATTATTAAATCATTAAATCTCAATTTAAATTCACAAATCGATTATTAAATATGATGCCATTATTGATGATGTCATAAGTACATTTTATTTTCTAAAAATAAAATAAATAATTTTATTTCCTATTCATGTTTAAACAGATAAATAAATGTATATATCCAGCTCCGTGCGTGACTTTTGATAACTATAGAGCTGTTTATTTATAAAACAACTTTCGGCCATTCAATCGATATTCCTTCAAAATTTATATATTCGTAATACTTATTCAAAATAAGATTACCATTATTCTTGTTCAAAACATCATAATCTATGTTTTAAAAAGTTTATATTTGAATATTTAAAAATAAATATAATTTATCAAAGTGACAAATTTGTAGGTCGTTGCACATTTGATAGAAAAAGAAGTACCCTAATTTTTCTTTCTAATTTTTACTTTTATTATGATCCAAAACAGTTTGGGATATTACTTGAGGAAAGACCAAAACTAATTAATGCTTATTTGATTACTCAAAGCAAACTAAGTCAATAGTTATTGTAATAGTTTTGATTTATGTTTTGATTGGGGAGAGTGACTCTTCCTCCTCGAAGGGTGACTAGTTATGGTGGTGTTGTTGTATAGTAGTGATGCAGCGCGAAATAATGATCAAACGACTTACCTTAAGTCGCGGCCGATTCTTCCCTAAATCTCGAAGCCCAGCTAAATCGCGAGTCGCTCCTCCTCCTAAGCCGCGAACGAGCATCGCGAATGAAGATAGGTCGCATACCGTGAATCGCGGCAAAGCCCTAAGCCGCCTCCAGCCTAGATCGATCATCCTAAGTTGCCTCCTCCTCAAGTCTCGGAGAAACCCAGTAGGTCGCGAACGACCTTACTATGTCGCGAAGTCGTTTCTGAATTTTAGGTCGCGAGTCTCCTATGTCGTGAAGATCCTTAGATCGCTGAAGCGAAGGTCGCAAATGAAGTAGGTCGCTGAAGTCTGATGTTATGTCGTGAACGACATTCCAGTTGAGTCGCTCCATGATTAGGTCGCGAGAAGTTAAGTCGCAAACGACCTACCTTAAGTCGCTGAAGCCATGAATTCTTATGTCACGAATTTCTGAAGCTTAGGTCACGAGAAGATATTAGGTCGTCATTGTTAAGTCGCTCTGCCTAAGTGTTAAGTCGTTTGTTTAGTCGTTGTTTGTTATGTCGTCTGTTTCCTAAGTCGCATTGTTTTGTTATGTCGTTTGTTTCTTAAGTCGAACTTTGTTAAGTCGTATGATGTAATTCATGTATTGTTAAGTCGTATGTGTTGTATTTTCCCTATAAATAGGGATGTGTTGTCATTTGTAAAGGAAGTTGATTTTTGAATAAAAATTGTTTGTGTGTTTTGTGCAACCATTGAAATTGGTAGTTGAGTGTGATCTCCTATCTCCACCTTCGGCATTCGAGTGCGCTCGAATCAACGATTGTTGAAGCCAATTCACGGAATCAAGTGCGCTTGATCAACGTTCGAAGAATTGTAGATCTTCTCTCACGGCATCGTGTGCGATCAACGTGTCGAAGATTGCTAGAATCCGGTATCTTCGTGATTAACGGATTTGGGCCTTTATCTTGGGTATCTTCAATCCATCAATTCATCATTGTATCATTTCATCGATTTATCATCGATTCACCGATTATTTCCGCTAATCGTGTGAGATCCTGGACGGATTCGATTTACGCCATCGAATTCGCTTCCTTGGCTGCATCAAGTAGTTTGGTATTTTTCCCAAATTTCCATGTTTCATTTTTTATAGATGTTCCGGTCCATGTACCGAACACCTGTTTTCTCATTCATTTATATACATGGACGACCCAAGTTAAATGGCGGCTAGCTTTGCTAGAAAAAATAATTTATGAAAAGTAGCATGATAAATATTTCAAAATTAAATAAAAATTATATCATCTTTACAAAGCTATGCAATAGCATTATAAATTAATTAATGAAAATATTATTACAAACGTTCAAAAAATAAAATAAAAGTATATTAATTTACAAAAAAAATCCTAAAATGATACTAGAAAGTGAAATTTAAAAATATTAATTCAAAAATGATATTACAGCTCATAAAAACCTACTACAAACCGGAAAAAATGTTAATATACTTCATTCACTAATACCACAATTCATAAACATTATTATAGAGTAATGTTGTAAGATACGATATATACGTTATCTAAAAGATGCTACAATTGTTTATATACTGCCACTATAATTTAAAAAAACTACTACAATTCAAAAACCACTACTAAAATTCATAAAATGCTACTACAATTCATGAATTGTAGTATTATTACTACACATCTAAAAAGATGCTACGATTTGTGTATAAATTGCTATTGCAATTTTAAAAAATCTACTACAATTCAGAAACTGCTACTACTATTTATAAAATGCTGTTATAAAAGGGAGAATTAATTTAAAGGACAAAAATTTGTATATTTTTAGCCTCAAGGACACGACCTTAATATTTTAACCACAAGGACAAACGTTCTCATAAAAATTATTCATAAGCACAAAAATTCTTTCAAAACTGCTACCGAACTAAAAACCGATACTTAGAAACTGCTACCGATAATCACAAACTGTTATCTAAAAACTGTAAAAACTGATACCTAAAGGAAGTTGTCATTCAGACTAAAATTCTGAAGGTCTGTCCTTGAGACTAAAATGCTGAGAAATTCTGTCTTTGACATAATTTTCTGGTAATAAAATAGCATTATGAACAAAAATATACATAATTATATTTATTTAAAAAAATATATTACACAATATCATTACATACACATAAAAAAAGATACTACAGTTGTTTATTATCTGATACTACAATTCTAAAAAAGGTTCTACTACAATTCATAAACTAGACTATAATTCACGAGTACATATGCACGTCCAGGTGGGCCTGCATTTAACCACAATGTGCATGCATTTTTATTTGTACATGTGGAAGTAGATTTGATAGTAGCATCCCCACATTTGAACGCCGCCTAGGCAGAAACCGCTATTTTTTTTGTTCTGACTGCAATAACTTCTTCATACTAACTCGGAATCAGGCAAAACTTCGAACGATGAATTCCTACCTAAATTACAGACAATATGATACACTCGGATACTTCATCTTGTGAACGCACACTGTAGTTCTCCAAGGGGACTGATAGTTTACTTAGAAAATAACATGGCACAACATCCTCATATTTAAACTCCGCCTAGTGTAGAAGCCTCTATTTTTTTTATTCAGGCTGCTATATTTTCTTCATACTAACTTGGAATCCGGCGAGACTTCGACAGATTAACTCCCACCTAAATTACGGACAATATGAAACACTCGGATACTTCATCTTGTGATCGTACACTGTAGTTCTCCATGGGGACTGACAGTTGTACTTAGAAAATAACAGACTACCACATCCCCATATTTGAACTCCGCCTAGTGCAGAATCCGCTATTTTTTTTGTTCAAACTACAATATTTTCTTCATACTAACTCGGAATCCGACGAGACTTCGACCGATTAACTCCCACCTAAATTACGGACAATATGAAACACTCCTATACTTCATCTTGTGAACGTACACTGTAGTTCTCCATGGGGACTGACAGTTGTACTTAGAAAATTACAGGCTACCACATCCCCATATTTGAACTCCGCCGAGTGCAGAAGCCGCTATTTTTTTTGTTCAGACTGCAATATTTTCTTCATACTAACTCGGAATTCGGCGAGACTTCGACCGATTAACTCCCACCTAAATTACGGACAATATGAAACACTCGGATACTTCATCTTGGGAACGTACACCGTAGTTCTCCATGGGCACTAACAGTTGTACTTAGAAAATAACAGGATACCACATCCCCATATTTGAACTCCGCCTAGTGTAGAAGCCGCTATGTTTTTTGTTCAGACTGCAATATTTTCTTCATACTAACTCGAAATCCGGCGAGACTTCAACCGATTAACTCCCACCTAAATTACGGACAATATGAAACACTCGGATACTTCATCTTGTAGCACACTGTAGTTCTCCATGGGCACTGACAGTTGTACTTTGAAAATAACAGGATACCACATCCCCATATCTGAACTCCGCCTAGGGCAGAAGCCGCTATTTTTTTTGTTCAGACTGCAATTTTTGCTTCATACTAACTCGGAATCCGGCGAGGCTTCGACCGATTAACTCCCACCTAAATTACGGACAATATGAAACACTCGGATACTTCATCTTGTGAACGTACACTGTAGTTCTCCATGGGGACTGATAGTTGTACTTAGAAAATAATAGGCTACCGCATCCCCATATTTGAACTCCGCCTAGTGCAGAAGCCGCTTTTTTTTTGTTCAGACTGCAATATTTTCTTCATACTAATTCAGAATCCGGCGAGACTTCGACCGATTAACTCTCATCTAAATTACAGACAATATGAAACACTCGGATACTTCATCTTGTGAACGTACACTGTAGTTCTCCATAGGGACTGACAGTTGTACTTAGAAAATAACAGGCTACCACATCCCCATATTTGAACTCCGCCTAGTGCAGAAGCCGCTATTTTTTTTGTTCAGACTGCAATATTTTTTTTATACTAACTCGGAATCCGGCGAGACTTCGACCGATTAACTCCCACCTAAATTACGGACAATATGAAACACTCGGATACTTCATCTTGTGATCGTACACTGTAGTTCTCCAAGGGGACTGACAGTTGTACTTAGAAAATAACAGGCTACCACATCCCCATATTTGAACTCCGCCTAGTGTAGAAGCCGCTATTTTTTTTGTTCAGACTGCAATATTTTCTTCATACTAACTCGAAATCCGGCGAGACTTCGACCGATTAACTCCCACCTAAATTACGGACAATATGAACCACTCGGATACTTCATCTTATGAACATACACTGTAGTTCTCCACGGGGACTGATAGTTGTACTTAGAAAATAACAGGCTACCACATCCCCATATTTGAACTCCGCCTAGTGCAGAAGCCGCTATTTTTTTTGTTCAGACTGTAATATTTTCTTCATACTAACTCGGAATCCGGCGAGACTTCGACCGATTAACTCCCACCTAAATTACGGACAATATGAAACACTCGGAAACTTCATCTTGTGAACGTATACTGTAGTTCTCCATGGGGACTGACAGTTGTACTTAGAAAATAACAGGCTACCACATCCTCATATTTGAACTCCGCCTAGTGCAGAAGCCGCTATTTTTTTTTGTTCAGACTGCAATATTTTCTTAATACTAACTCGGAATCTGGCGAGACTTCGACCGATTAACTCCCATCTAAATTACGGACAATATGAAACACTCGGATACTTCATCTTGTGAACGTACACTGTAGTTCTCCATGGGGACTAACAGTTGTACTTAGAAAATAACAGGCTACCACATCCCTATATTTTAACTACGCCTAGTGCAGAAGCCGCTATTTTTTTGTTCAGACTGCAATATTTTCTTCATACTAACTCGGAATCCGGCGAGACTTCGACCAATTAACTCCCACCTAAATTACAGACAATATGAAACACTCGGATACTTCATCTTGTGAACGTACACTGTAGTTCTCCTTGGAGACTGACAGTTGTACTTAGAAAATTACAGGCTACTACATCCCCATATTTGAACTCCGCCTAGTGTAAAAGCCGCTATTTTTTTGTTCAGACTGCAATATTTTCTTCATACTAACTCGGAATCTGATGAGACTTCGACCGATTAACTCCCACCTAAATTACGGACAATATGAAACACTCGGATACTTCATCTTGTGAACGTACACTGTAGTTCTCCATGGGGACTGACAGTTGTACTTAGAAAATAACAGGCTACCACATCCCCATATTTGAACTCCGCCTAGTGCAGAAGCCGCTATTTTTTTTGTTCAGATTGCAATATTTTTTTTATACTAACTCGGAATCCGGCGAGACTTCGACCGATTAACTCCCACCTAAATTACGGACAATATGAAACACTCGGATACTTCATCTTGTGATCGTACACTGTAGTTCTCCATGGGGACTGACAATTGTACTTAGAAAATAACAGGCTACTACATCCCCATATTTGAACTCCGCCTAGTGTAGAAGCCGCTATTTTTTTGTTCAGACTGCAATATTTTCTTCATACTAACTCGAAATCCGGCGAGACTTCGACCGATTAACTTCCACCTAAATTACGGACAATATGAACCACTCGGATACTTCATCTTGTGAACATACACTGTAGTTCTCCACGGGGACTGACAGTTGTACTTAGAAAATAACAGGCTACCACATCCCCATATTTGAACTCCGCCTAGTGTAGAAGCCGCTATTTTTTTTGTTCAGACTGTAATATTTTCTTCATACTAACTCGGAATCCGGCGAGACTTCGACCGATTAACTCCCACCTAAATTACGGACAATATGAAACACTCGGATACTTCATCTTGTGAACGTATACTGTAGTTCTCCATGGGGACTGACAGTTGTACTTAGAAAATAACAGGTTACCACATCCCCATATTTGAACTCCGCCTAGTGCAGAAGCCGCTATTTTTTTTGTTCAGACTGCAATATTTTCTTAATACTAACTCGGAATCTGGCGAGACTTCGACCGATTAACTCCCATCTAAATTACGGACAATATGAAACACTTGGATACTTCATCTTATGAACGTACACTGTAGTTCTCCATGGGGACTAACAGTTGTACTTAGAAAATAACAGGCTACCACATCCCTATATTTTAACTACGTCTAGTGCAGAAGCCGCTATTTTTTTGTTCAGACTGCAATATTTTCTTCATACTAACTCGGAATCCGGCGATACTTCGACCAATTAACTCCCACCTAAATTACAGACAGTATGAAACACTCGGATACTTCATCTTGTGAACGTACACTGTAGTTCTCCATGGGGACTGACAGTTGTACTTAGAAAATTACAAGCTACCACATCCCCATATTTGAACTCCGCCTAGTGTAGAAGCCGCTATTTTTTGTTCAGACTGCAATATTTTCTTCATACTAACTCGGAATCCGACGAGACTTCGACCGATTAACTCCCACCTAAATTACGGACAATATGAAACACTCGGATACTTCATCTTGTGAACGTACACTGTAGTTCTCCATGGGGACTGACAGTTGTACTTAGAAAATAACAGGCTACCACATCCTCATATTTGAACTCCGCCTAGTGCAGAAGCTATTTTTTTTTCAGACTGCAATATTTTCTTCATACTAACTCAAAATCCGGCGAGACTTCGACCGATTAACTCCCACCTAAATTACGGACAATATGAAACACTCGGATACTTCATCTTGTGAACGTACACTGTAGTTCTCCATGGGGACTAACAGTTGTACTTAGAAAATAACAGGCTACCACATCCCTATATTTTAACTACGCCTAGTGCAGAAGCCGCTATTTTTTTGTTCAGACTGCAATATTTTCTTCATACTAACTCGGAATCCGGCGAGACTTCGACCAATTAACTCCCACCTAAATTACAGACAATATGAAACACTCGGATACTTCATCTTGTGAACGTACACTGTAGTTCTCCTTGGAGACTGACAGTTGTACTTAGAAAATTACAGGCTACTACATCCCCATATTTGAATTCCGCCTAGTGTAAAAGCCGCTATTTTTTTGTTCAGACTGCAATATTTTCTTCATACTAACTCGGAATCTGATGAGACTTCGACCGATTAACTCCCACCTAAATTACGGACAATATGAAACACTCGGATACTTCATCTTGTGAACGTACACTGTAGTTCTCCATGGGGACTGACAGTTGTACTTAGAAAATAACAGGCTACCACATCCCCATATTTGAACTCCGCCTAGTGCAGAAGCCGCTATTTTTTTTGTTCAGATTGCAATATTTTTTTTATACTAACTCGGAATCCGGCGAGACTTCGACCGATTAACTTCCACCTAAATTACGGACAATATGAAACACTCGGATACTTCATCTTGTGAAAGTACACTGTAGTTCTCCATGGGGACTGACAGTTGTACTTAGAAAATAACAGGCTACCACATTCCCATATTTGAACTCCGCCTAGTGTAGAAGCCGCTATTTTTTTTGTTCAGACTGCAATATTTTCTTCATACTAACTCGGAATCCGGCGAGACTTCGACCGATTAACTCCCACCTAAATTACGGACAATATGAAACACTCGGATATTTCATCTTGTGAACGTACACTGTAGTTCTCCATAGAGACTGACAGTTGTATTTAGAAAATAACAGGCTGCCACATCCCCATATTTGAACTCCGCCTAGTGTAGAAGCCGCTATTTTTTTTGTTCAGACTGCAATATTTTCTTCATGCTAACTCGGAATCCGACGAGACTTCGACTGATTAACTCCCAACTAAATTATGGACAATATGAAACACTCGAATACTTCATCTTGTGAACGTACACTGTAGTTCTCCATGGGGACTGACAGTTGTACTTAGAAAATAACATGCTATATTCCCTTTATTAGTAGTAAAGATAAAGATAGAGTGAACGATTTCCATTATTATAATGAGGGGTATTTCTGGTATTTCAAAAAGACACGGTTGAATTCCTATTCAAGGAATTCTCATTATTAGTAGTAAAGATATAAGTGGAAATTAGCCACAAGGGCCTCTTTAGCAAGTGGAATTAGTTTCTAGGACACACAATTGAAATAATTACTTTCAAGGACAAAACGTAAAATAATTAGTTTCTAGGGCCTAAAAACTTATGAAATTATGTCCTTGAAAGTAATTGGACTGCTGCCTTTGTCCTTGAAAGTAATTATTCTGCTGACTTTGGCCTTGAAAGTAATTTATTTGAATGTGTGTTCTAAAAACTAATTGGACTGCAAAGTTTGTCCTTCTGGTGAAATGCCTCAATTCATAAAGTGTTACTACAACATAGCATTATGAATAGAAATATATATAATTAATTTATTAAAAAACATAAAAATGTTACTTCACGGTAATATTCTTCTTGCTCAACTTATTGTTTCTTCTTCCTCAACTTGTTGTTTCTTCTCTAACACAACTACATCACATCGTTGCTGCCACCAGGGTCACCCCTTCTCCATCCTTACTTGTCGCCACCAAATTGTCAAAGTACTTCTACTCGTGCTCCTTCAAAATCCTAGCCGTCGCATCAACCTACGTTGTCGTCAACACTGTTGAAATTTGCCGCACTTTCGTTGAAGTGGTTGCGAACGTCCTTCATCATCCAGACTCATTTGTCGCATCACGTCAGAAAATTAAGTCGGTCCTATTCATGCTATGTTTTGTGGTGCTCAATGCAGTTTTGAAGAGATGTTATCCAACAAAATATTAAACTAAACGAGTACCAATGAACTAAAAGTTTTGAAGAGCCTTTGAGCTGGACAAAGCGATGTGAAAATATAGGCACACTACCCCTGATTTTGTTTGCGAGGCCGTGAGAAAATGAGGCAATTCAGCCGATTACAAGTACTAGTCAACTAAACACATGTAGGCCTAAGATGAAGCGGAACAAAGAAATAAAAAAGGTAATTTGTCTGAGCCCAGGTTCGAACTGGGGACCTTTAGTGTGTGAGACTAACGTGATAACCAACTACACCACCCAGACATTTGATGAGCAAATGAAATTTTGCATTATTTAAATAATCAACTTAACTGAAGGAAATATTTCCATACGGCTTATTGGTGCCTTTCTCCTTAAAGGCAATCTGTGAATACCCATACGTGACCGTTATACCCCTATCCCAACATATATTATACAGTAAATGCAGATGTAGCATTTGCTATATCTTTCATTCCAATAACAATGGCAGTTCACATGAAAAATACAATAACATTTACTCAAGAAGACGCTTATGTTTGCACCAAGCTATGGCAATTACGTACAAAAGCAAACTGCCAGTCGCCCCACCACCAATTGTCCACAAGAATTCAGTTGTGCCTGCTTTTGTTTCATCGAACAAATCATTTTTTATGTTGATCCCAAATATGCCAACCAGCACTACGAACGCGCTCACTATTAGCGTTGCTGTTGTTAAAATCACCCCCATTTGTAACAAATGGTTTTGCTTGTCATCCAGCATTATGTTTATGTAGTCTTCTGTGTCATCCACATACTCCCTCAGCTACATATTTACAGTAAAAACAGTTTAATAGTTTAGTCAGTAAGCGTCTGTATGGATGGATTTAAATAAACCACTCTTTTGCTTTTTGAAAGCCAAAGCCAATTAATTTTGTCTTTTAAAAAGCAAAAAAGTAGCATACTTAAATCGATCCAAACGAGTTATAAATAGATGAATTTTATGATGTCATTGACTTGTATACTAAAATGTATGTACCGCAGAAAGATTGTTCAATGTGCTATCTATTTGAACAAAATAAGCTTCCAAAAGCATTTCAAGCTCGTCTATGTTAACACGTTTACTCTCACTCCTTGTGCTACATGTTCTAGTTTCAGTACTTTCCAATCTCGAAAGCAATGGATGATCTTGAATTGGAATAGTTTCTGATTGTACTTCATAACTGTTAACCATGTCCATTTCAATTGATAGAATCTCATTATTTGGATCTCTGCAAAAGATCAACCATTTTAGGTTATTCTACAGGAGGCGAGTTCTTCGGAAAAGTGAAAAACTTCATATTTTACTGTAACTCTGGAAAGAACCAAATATATTGGTTACCTATCGTTATCATTGTCATCTTCATCTTCGTCTTCATTTTCGTTTAAAGAAGAATGAAAAGATGATCCACTGTTGACGTGTTGTTGCATCAATTTGTCGGTTAAGTACATTTCAGCCATGTCATCATCATCATCTAGCAGGTGTTCAAGTTCATCTCTGACCTGAATAAGACATACAAGTGTTGTATATAACAAAATAGCATCTAATTTCTTGGAATTTCCCTTTTACAATGAAGACATGGAGGCTGGTATATATGAATATAAATCGATGTTTAAATCTTGGAAACAAATTGATGTTACACTTCCATATGAACTGATGAAGATAGTGATCAAGAACCTGCATTTATATGTGTTGGTGCAGAAGGCATGATAATATGCATCACACTATATGTTTAAGCTAACATTTGAATTATCATTTCATATGAAAGTTGAATCAAATCTTAACAATGATTGGATTGAAGATTAACTAGTGTTAATGTGTTATTTGGTTAAGAGCATCCCAACGGGATAGCTAAAGTGCCTGTTCATACTCATGTGCTGCCTCAATGGAGATAGCATGGGTATATAATACTCCCCCTCTTGCTATAGAGTAGCTAACCATTGCTGTCTGTATAGCACTTACTCAAATGTTTTAAACATCGGTTAAGTCAGAACATAAAATGTTGAACCATTCTATCTTTGAACAAGATGCTTATTTGTTTTGGACCTATAATTTGCTTGTTCAATATGTTGCAACCAATCAATAAGAAAAGTGACCCCCTACAAGGCTACAACTCAAATGTATTAACACTTTGGTTGGAGATAACAAAATTATTTTATTTACCACATAGGATAAATACTTGCGACATAATGCTCATCATCAAGATTCCCTAATAAAACAATAGCTCTAACATGATCATAATATATTTGCCCAAGCTGAGGTTACATGACATGGATAAATTGCACAATGATCAATACAATTGTGACTAGCTCATGCATTAATGTATAATATACATGGATGCAGGTAACACAACATGCATGCACACACCATGTGCACACTCGAAGAATATCTACAAATATGAATTAAAGAAAACTAACCTTTTGAACCCGTCCAGAAATAGCAACTAACCTACTTTTAATTTGCCTAACATGTTCAAGATTGAGCGTGCTTATCTTCGATGTCAGTTTATCCAAGGCGGGATGCGCCTCTTTTTCCAGTGTTGATGCCTAAGTTAAATTAAAGGCAGATGAATGAAGTTGCTAAAATAAAGATTCTATAACAGTAGCAGTAAACTGTATTTCTTTGCAATCGTAGATCTTGTAACTCAATCATAGAACCTGGGTGACAGATTTATAATATGCAAGACTTATAGATCCACAGTTCAATGGCCTTGTCATTTACTAATGGTCTTTGACATCTCTTAAGGTATATATTAATATAAATGCTCAATCTACGATCGCTCCACACAGCCAATGATCACTACTAATAATGGTGATGAAACACCTAGTTTGAGTAACTATAGGTCTTGGATTTGATCCTCTAGGCATGCGTAATAATCAATGATAAAAGGAAAAATGAACTCTCCATCCAGCAATAAGGGCAGAATTTAATTTTCTTTGAGATGTTGATGCACATAGCACGGTCTTAGTGGTAAAGAAGTACTAAATTAAAAAAAAAAAAACCCCACGATTAGGTACTCAACTTTGATTAGGGGTGAGCAGATGATTGTTCGGTTTGAAATCGATAAAAAATATCAAAGCCAAAATAACCATTCAACGGACAAAAACCAAACCAAACTAAATCGATATTTTTCAAAATCAGAATCAACCAAACCAAAAGAATTGTTTTGGGTTTAATTGGTTTGTCTTTATATGAGTTATATTGTCTAATTCTAACATAATAAATGAATGAAACAATTGATTGTGATATAAAGATATGATGGTATTATAATTTTAAGAAACAAACTATTTTTTTTCCACAAACACTAACATAAATTGAAAGAAAAATATCACCGTTATAAAAACTAGCGTAAATCGCATGTACGTGCATATATGGAAATATTTTATTTTTATTTCATAAAAAATTAATGAACGGATGTGCATTATAAGTACAAAAACTTTGATGGTCACAACACTTTTATTTCAAACAGTTTTGTTTATTGTGTTGGTTGCAAATTGACAGTGAAATCCCGTTGATGAGTGATTGAAAATGGGATGATGGTTGCACTTGCAAACGGATGATGAGATTAAATTAATGGATAAAGAATATTTTTGAAATTTAAAAAAGATATCGTGAAAATCATATTTATTTAATTCTCTTTATTAATAGAGATAATATAATTTTTCATTGATAATTATGTTTCTTATAATTAATTGGAGTATTGTATCCAGTTTAATTGGTTGATTTCGTTTCAAAATATTAAAAATGGAAACCGGTCAAAAAACTAAATAATTATGAAAATTAAAAACCAAACCCAACCAGTGAACTATTAAAATTGAACCAAACTTATTTGGTTGGGTTGGGTTATACGGTTTGAACTAAATGCTCATCTCTAACTTTGATTCGAAAGGTCATAGATTTAAAAATTGCGTAGCGTGATTCAAATCGCTAAACATGGATTAACATGTAGTATGATATATACTACCTAAGACTTGTAGTATGACTATGTACTGCTATCTAAGCACCTAACTTCAATCCAAAAAAAGGAATACTAAGGTACATTTTCTTAATTACCGATCAAATCTTGGCACATTTTGTTTATGTGTTTATATAATGTAGTTTTTACTGGTTTAACACAGTCGATAATTCTACATGATTGAGAACAGTTTATACCTACTACTTCTATGTTATGACAATTCATACTTATATTATGGTTTTATTATAAATGATGTTTTAGAAATGAGTAATCAACACTAGTGCGGTAGTATGTTAGTAAAACATGTGATCAAGGTTTCAATTTGAGTAGGTTCAGTAATATGTCAGATTTCGAAATACTTATACATAAGCATTCCAACAAATATGTGTTGGCACTTTCACTAGCATTAAAGGGAACATCAGTTTTGGAATTATTGTTTTGAGCTTTGACTGAATGAATATTTTGGATAAATTTGGTGTATAATCCTAGGGCTATGAGTTAACTGGGTTGTTTATATATAAGCAACTTGACACTATCACCTGCATTGAAAAAATTGTTAGTCTAGACTAGTTTTGACCCCTACTAGAACGAATGTTACAGATTAGTTTGAGATATAATTTTAAGTACTGGGTTTTTCATAATACTAGAGGAATCCGTAGAGAGTTGAAGGAAAAACGAGGAAGAAAAAGGGATTTAGTGACTGTTGGTGAAACTGATTAGAAAAACCAAGTGTTTCACCAAACACTTTTTTGTGTTTAATGGACAATCACTTCGGTAGTGTTTAGTTTGAAAACAAGCTTTGTGTTTTGCCTTTTCAACATGTGTATCAAATGGACGTGGAAGAAGAGGGGTGAGAAAATTCTAGTCATTCCAACAAAAAGAGGAAGGGAATGAGAGAAAATTTTTGTTAATATTTTTCAAAAAGCAGAAAACGGAAGAAAGTCATTTTAATTTTACACGGTAAAATCATTTTTTCAAATCCATCATTTCCCCGCCCTTCTCCTATTCCATGCATTTTAAAATACATTTTGAAAACACAGAACATAATATTTGTTTTCAAACCAAACATATGCACCTAAGATTTTATTTGCTTGGAGAAACAACTAGGTGAAATTTTGTACTATGACTCATTAGTGTTTGTGTTTAACAAAAAAGATATACTAGTTGGACTTTATTCTTGAAATTTTCTTGTGGTTTATTTCCAAAATCTTATTGTGGTGACCCGAACAAAACATCATATTAAATATATGCAAAAGTCTGAAGTGACTTGAGGAACAAATACACTAGGGTACCGTTCTTGCATTAAAAATACCATGTTTTCGTGCCCCATACGTCGGACGCGGCAACGGACCAAAAACTCGATGCGGGAATGGAAACAAATTAAATGGTGCATTGGGGTGTTTAATTAATTATTAATGTAAATTTTAAATTTTTATAAATTTCTAAAATTAATAACATGTGCAAATGAGGTACGTTTGAGACGCGGTTTTTTTCTTGCAATTTTATCAAAGTGTTATACATTATGGAGTTGGTTTGAACTGAATAAGAGCAATTTATAATTTAACAATTTATATTATTTATTTATTTGTTTTTGAAAATTATAGATGCATATTATTCATTAAAAAACAAATAATTAATTAAATATAAATCAATTTTATTTTAAAATATATACATTTCAAATATCTCGTTCATATTCTTCGTTCAAAGCACACAAACGCATTCTTCGTTCGAAGCACACAAACGCATTCTTCGTTCATCCAACATTTCCAGTCAAATGTCTCGTTAAATGCTCCGCTCGTTTCGCAAATAACAACCCTAACATTGGCAAAAAAATAGATTTTTTCTAACATTGGCAACAAATACTTTTTTCCAAAAGTATGGAGTGTGATGATATGAAACATGGCCTGTGGGGTATTAAGAAAAAGACTGATTCATTCAATAAGCAAACAGCACAACTAAAAAATAAAAGATAAGGTGTGCAATTAGTATCGAATTAGTTGGTACACCTATTCATTCCACATTAGTGGCAATATTTATACTCAGATGTCTCGACCTAATTCTCTAATTTGTAATCCACCTATTCCTTCTTTTGTTACGTCACTACTCCTATCACCTTGTAGTTGTCAGCAAGTCTACTCACTCTCACCCATAAGTAGGCATATAAGTAGGTCCGGTTTCTGCCCAAACCCAATCCAAACCTGGTCCAAAACCCACCATATTAGTCTAAGTACACATTTACCTTGGACTTTCCAGACCTGGATCTAGGCTCTACCTGGTTATTATTACGGTCGTGTACGGTTTCATGTTTGGATCTGAACCTGATTGTTAATATGCTTGTGCATTTTAGTTTGCACTATTTTCTCTGTTTGTAGATTTTATTTGCGCAATTTTGTTTATGAATCTGGTTTCATCATTATCCAATCTATTTGTAAACTATGTTTGCGTACAATTAAAAAGGTAAAACCTGAATGAGAAATATGGTGTTAGATTTTAATACTTCAGTTGAGTATTTAGGTTTTTACCATAATAACTTATGGATGGGGCCAGATCATGAATTTGAAATACCCAGCGGCCTTGAGCCGAGCTCATGTTATGAGAATATAGTAACTGGTTACGAATTCTGGGTTTTAGCTATTCGGATCAAACTTGATCGATTGATAGGCCTACCCACAAGCATTTAGGCACACACTCATTGACTCATATGTTTGAGATGCTAATTTGACTGTGTAGTTACCTTGCATATTTCACCTACTATGACTAAGTTTTTGGGTATCCATCCGTGCATGAAAACCTTATGTGTACGGTTTTAACTGAGGACCATATTACCAAATTAAACCCATAGTTCATAATTACCAAAATAAAAATCAGCAATCAAATTCGAACCTCGGTCTCCAAACAAGTACATGCAGCCTCCAAACAAGCTTCTAAAGCAACAAATTCGAAAGGCAATCCCTTCATTTTATCCGAATTGAACCCACTGTACTTTTCTTCTCCTTCGATTCCACTCTCGGCATTAATTTCCTTCTAAAAACACATTCAAAAATAGCGAAATTTCCATTATAAGGAAGAAGAAAAGAAGTTGCACAATTAGTAAAAAGACAAATTGACAAAACAATACCATATCATGATGAAGTTCAATTCTTCTTTGCAACTCGGTCACGAAAGATTGAATAGAGGGATCCTTAAAATTGAGCAACAAAACTTCATGTGCAGTGATAATGGCTTTGATATGTTCCAAATTGATCACAATGGCCCTCTCTCGTCCAAGAACAGTAGACGGGTAGGACAGTAGCGGGTCCAGAATCCGAAGGTCTCGGCCCGGTAACCCGGTCCGTCTCATGATGGAATGTTTGCCTGCTTCCGTCACGCTTGACTGCCCTGTTGAGTCTATCACCATCCACGACCGGAACCCGACGGACTTCTTACGATCGGTTTTTGGGTGCGTGGGTCGGGTTGGTCCGGACCCGCTAACTGGCCTCATTTTTAGGTATTGTTGTGTTGGTTGGGTTGAAAGAGTGGTGAATGTTGCTAATTAATTTGGTGGTGGAGTGGAGGGAAGCGAGTGGATTTTGAGTAGGGATGGCAATGGGGCGGGTCTAGGGTCCAAACCCGGTCGACCCGCCCCTGTTTTGGCCCGTCCAGACCCGCCCCATTGGGTCATTGGGGCGGGTAGACCCGTGACCCGTTCTTGATTGCTCCGGGTCTAGGGTCGGGTCGGGGTTCGGCTGACCCGCCCCAACCCGACCCGCACTACTAACATCTCATTAAACTGCTTTATTACTATAATGATTTATTAATCTTCTTAAATATAAGTGATTCTAGCATGGATATTAAAATGTTCCAATCAATAATCTATAGAAAAAATTAAAGTATTAAGTTGTGTCATTGATAATTATACAATAACATATGTATATATTTTCTGAATTGTTATTGTAGACATCATTTTTATTAACTTCCCTTAGACACATTGTTATTTATATTTCATGTATTATTTGGTGATAATGAGTATAAACAAATAAATATATGTACGTTGTTACACCGTACGCAATTTTGAATCAATACATAGAGACTCATCGGGTCTTGGGGCGGGTCGGGTCTACCCTGACCCGTACGGGTCCCGGGTACGGGGCAAAATTCCAGACCCGCACCGGGTCTACGGGGCGGGTCTGGGGCAAGGTCTAAAAAATCCGGGGCGGGTATGGGGCACTGAAAACCCGCCCCAACCCGCCCCATTGCCATTCCTAATTTTGAGTGAGGATATGTCTTTATTAGAGGGACCATCTGACACGTGCCGTGTTCATTTTGATAAAATTTGGTAGTTGCATGCACCTTACATTCGAACAAAGCAGGAGACAACTCAGACAAGGTTCTGGACAAGGATAGTATAGGTTCAGCAAATCGAAGCTCTATATACTTTAGTTTAGGGTGCATTCCCTTAGGGCTGTCAATGGATATCCGAAAAATTCGAAATCCGTCTGCATCCGCATCCGAAAAGCGGATAAATATCCGATATCCGAAAAAACGGATGCGGATATGAAGACATCCGCATCCGAAAATTATCCGCCCGGTTTATGTCAAGATTATAGTTCAAATTATGTGTATTTTAATGTAGTAAATGATATTCGTTTATTATTTTATTAAGTTAGCAATTTATATTATGTGCATTTAATGCTTATTAACTGCTCGA
Organism: Allium fistulosum; assembly: GCA_030737815.1. NCBI lineage: Eukaryota > Viridiplantae > Streptophyta > Magnoliopsida > Asparagales > Amaryllidaceae > Allium > Allium fistulosum. The sequence continues at coordinate 853,126,407 of CM060904.1, read as the reverse complement.
AACTATTTATTATCATCATATTTGTTAAATTTTAGCACTTTTATAATCAATGAGATTGAAAAATATTTATGTTAAACTAAAATTTTCTTTTTCTAATTCATGATTTATCGGTCGTTGGCGGATAGGATAATTATCCGATATCCGTCCGTATCCGCGGATGCGGATATCCGATATCCGAAAATGATTTCGGATGCGGATGCGGATATGGCACTATCCGCATCCGAAAACATCCGTTGACAGGCCTACATTCCCTGCTCTGTTTCGACTTTTGACACGTTGTATACGTATGGGAAAGACGCATTGAACGCGAACAATTATTTTCAGTAAATAATAACAAATTTTAAAATAATAATAAATAACAAATATTTAGAATAAATAATATAACTTTAAAAAATTATATCAATATCACCTTAGGGGTTGACATCCCCGGACCTTTCTCGGTGGTTATCTAGCACCGCCGTAGTTAATGTAAAGTATCCAACGAATGTTGACGTGTATTTATCTATCAGACTTTGTAGAGACTATGGACAGTAATGTCTTATCTGTGCGTGTATATTACGTTTTGTGTATAGTATGCAAAAAAATGCTACATGTAGTGAACGTCGGCTCGTGGTAGTAAACGAGTTTTTGACACACAAAGTATTGGATATAAGTTGTTAACATAGTGACTACGTTAACAATCCTGGACTAATCCATGTAGACATGAATTCTTATTTTCAACCGATCTTCCCCTCCAAAGGAAGTGCATTTTTGAAAGTTGAAGGTTTTTAATATTATTGAAAGTGAAGAAAACTTGTATTCTTGAATCTATCGACAACGAGGTTTGAAAAATCTTCAAATCTATGATGTCCTACCTACATCAATCGATCGACATCGATCAATGTTTGGTTTATGGAATCAACCAAAAATACTCAAAACTGATTTGAAATCAATGCAACTAGAAATTATTCATCATATATGCTCGATTCGACCATGCTTCCATCGAAAATCGATCCTACTCTTCTCCAAATCAACTAGTGTGGTCAAAAACCTCGAATCGAGGTCGATGGAAGGAGAGAGATCAACACGACTATGATGGAGTCAAGGAGGATGCATGCCGCTGAAAGGGAAGAGGCATCATACCTTGATGGTTGATGAAGACCGACCTGAGCTAAATAGCTTGCTTTGATTTGGAGAAGAAGTTAAAACCCAAGATCGAAGGAGGTAAGTCGAAGATGATGGGTATTTTATGAGGAGAAGGCAAAGTAAGGAAAATCTCCCAAGTACTCAAGTATTTATAAGAAAATAGACCTCGGTCGATCGGTACCGGTCCATCGATCTACGATGCCGATCAATTAAAATGTAGAAATTTTGTTTAAAAAAATCTCTCTCTTTTAGTCAAAACTAATTCTCGTTAAAGAGTAATGGAATTTCAAGATTTATGGACATCAACTTAACATGGATTCATGAAATCTTCGCTGAAAGGACGAGTTTACTAGACTACAGAACTTCAAAATTTATATCTACCGAAGAGACATAACTTAATTACGATGTGGAAACAAAGCATTTTAAAAAAAATCACAACTTTTCATGGGCACGGTCTAACTAAGGAAACATTTGTTTAGTTTATGATTAGGTCGCTTGTCTTCGAACAATGCATGCTTTGATTTCATAGAAGTGTACTTTGGTGGGCAAGTGTTATTCGTGATTTTTCGCAAGCGACCATTTGATGATACCGGACTTCAAAGTGATGAAAGAATAGTTGCACACTGACGGTCGAGTATGAAGCATTGTAGAAGAAAAGGAGAGGAATTTTGTTGAATAGATGCATTGGAGGTGGGGGCAAAAGAGTGAATTTGAAATTATTTCCTCTTATTAATTTTCACAAGTTGTATTTTGTGTTTATATGAATAACACATTTATGTTAAATAATAGTTAGTATTTTTTAATAAAAGAGTTTGTAGTACATTTTCAATTTATTTATTTGTATTTAAGATATTCATTTATATGTCAATGTTTAATGATAATATTTTATTGTCAATTTAATTTAAATTTGATTGATTTATTTAATTTTATGTTTTAATATTTCAACAAGTTCGTATTATCAATGATAGAGTTAGAGTTATGCCTTAGAGGAAATTCTGTAATTTACTGTAAATTATTAACTTTGTAATAAAATCTCATTCGAAATAAATGAGTTTTTCTTTTTATTATATACTTGATACAATATGTTACATCAATTATTTATTTAATTTAAATATATTTAATAAAAAATCCATAAATGACATGTTTTGTGATAATAATTACAATGTGTTGTAATCATGAGCAATTTATCACAATAAAAATATACATATCATTTAAAATAGTCAAGATATATCGAGATGGATATCGATACATCCGTTAAGACTGGATTATGTAACGTACTCCAAATATTGGACAATGTATTACTATTGGCTGTTGGGGGCACCAAGGGGTTACGTACTAATAGTTATTATATAACTATGGAAATACTCACTCGATAGTTTTCTATTTGTTAATGTAACTATGGTCAAATAGAGAGTGAAGATCGACTTGATAATACTGTTGAACTTTAATGTGGATAATCCACTTTGATTATAGTTAAATCATGGCACAACATCCATTGAATGAGCGTAATTGGGTCCAAGTTGAAGTATTGGAAGTGAAACACTATTCAATAGAGAATTTGTCTCCTCGGTTATATGAGGTTTGTATCACAGTCAATTGTAGTCAACTCAAAATCAAAGTCTCTGGTCAGAGCAGTTTGGTTAATAATAATTGTTATTATTGAACCAAAGACTTTGTGTTTAGATTATACAAGTTGAATGTAGAGAATATTGAAATTTTGACCAATACCAAATTTCATAAGCCCTAACGTGATATAGTTTTGACGAAGAGAATTGATATAAATAATTATCACTATCGAGGACCTCTGAAATTAGTAAAATTGGATTTTACTAAAACTATGTAAGTGATAAATTCGGCTAAACTGTCACATCACTAGTTATAGTGACATGTGAATGTTAATACTCAAATTATTCAATATTAATCATTGACTGAGTTTACACCTGAGAGCCGCATAACCAAAATGCTGAATACTCTGAATACCACTTGATTTTATTAAATTGTAATTGTTATAAAATAATCAAATTAGTAAATATTTGTGAAATTTTAATTATAAAATTTTATTTGATTTATTTAAATCAGTATTGAAAATAGTGCGTGTATAAAAGTTGCATACACATGTATCGATATACGATATAGATGTGATTTGAATTTAATTTAAATGTGGATTTGTTGGTCTTATTTGAAAATGTAAATAAGCCCATAAGCCTATACGAATGGTCGGGCATATATTAAGAGATTGGGGGTATGTTGTTTTTGAAACAAGGATTTGAATTGGTTGAGAAAGAAGGGGTAAAAGACTAAATCCAAATCTCCTCTTTTCTCTCCTTATCTTTTGTTAATTAAACCCACCACCCTCTTCATTTTGTAGGAAACCTTTTCTTGCTTCTCTCCTTCCCTCTTAGCTACAAGTCATACCTATCTCCTCCTCTTCATTTTTCAAACAAAATTCAAATTAAATCAAATAGAATTAGAAGTTTGTAGATCTCTTCGACTTCCAGAACTTTCTAGAGAAGACTAAATCAAATTCGAATTTTATTTTGATTCAACATTCACGATATTAAAAATAGGCCATAAATAAGGTAATATTTATTTTATATCAATTCATATGCATAATCATTGTGTTATTGTTCTTGTATGGTTAGACTATATCATGAATTCACATATATATTTTCTGTCGAGTTACATATGCATGTATTATATAATAAAAAAGGAATTTTTTATGTATATATGTTCTTATTCACTCTCGGCCATATTAAAATAAATTAGTTAAATTTAAAATAATTTTAAAAAGCTTTTTAAATAAAATATTGAATTTTTTAAAAATATACATATATGAATATACTTATAAATTATTTTAATAAATTCAAAACATGTTATTTTATATGGACATGAATTAAAAAAATTAATATATTTATTTATTTATTTAACCAAAACATATAGTTATTTATTAATTGTGATTATTAAATTATAATTTGTGTGTGTGTGTGTATATATAATTTTAAATTAATTACGTACAAAATTCATGGTATAAAAAACAATTTATTATAATTCCCATAAGAAAATTTAAATTTTAATATTTTTTTAGTATATATATATATTTAATCCGCATGGATTAATTTAAAAAAATGATTTTGTTAAAAATTTATAACCGAAAATGAATTAGTTTATGTATATTTCATTTAATATCTAATTACATTATTTTATTTGTATTTACATATAAATTAGAATTTTATAATATTTACATATATTAAAAAAAATTGTATGTATGTATATAAATATAATTTTAAAATAAAAGTAAGATACTTAAATTTAAATTAAATTTTATATGGATATTTTAAATCTAGATCTTATATCAAATTTGAATTTTTTTATAGGTTTAATTTTGAATTTTTAAGTTGTTTTATATTTAAATTTATATATATTTAATTATTTTACTTATATAAATATGTGTGTATATATTCATATATACTTAATTTTATACTTATAGGTATATATAAGCATCTTTTATATTATAATATCATTATATAACAACAGACCGCAAATACGTATATGAAAAGGTTGCACCGAGAGTCGTGGCATCACCCACCTTACTATGTGTTTGGCTATCTTGTTGTGTGCTTGAATTTTGTTAGTTTATGTACCAACTATGTTTGTATTGCCCTCGGATGCCACATCAACCAATACTTTGGTATAAAGGCACAATCGAGATCGTGGGCACTATTATCCATTGAGGTCGCCACATATCGGTGTGAAAAGGTAGGACATGGTGATAATGACATGAGGATCGAGTACCAGAAAGACTGTAGAAGCGTTATTGTGTGTTTGTAAGTCTCTTGGAGCATTACTGTGTGTTTTTCAGTCTCCCATTCGAATAGAGCAGTAGTATTATAAATCCTTAATAGAGATAGGTGAGGACTTACAATGTGTTCAGATGACCCATCTTGAGGAGTGCTTATTAGCACATCGGACTTACTGTGTGTTCATCCACAGACTAACTATGTGTTTGTCCACTAAATATAGTCTTATTGTGTGTTCGTCCATTATAGAAGGACCTACTGTGTGTTCATGCATTATAGAAGGAATTACTATGCGTTCATCCACTTGATACAGACCCGTGTGTTCGTCCATTGTATAGAAGGACTTACTTTGTGTTTGTCCACTTGATACAGACTTACTATGTGTTCATTTATTGTATAGAAGGACTTATTATGTGTTCATCCATTGTATGGAATGACTTACTGTGTTTTTGTCCATTATATAGAGATTGCATTCCTTATCTGTCTATACAATACTTGCACATAGTCGTGAGCTCACCACTATAAGGACTTACTATGTGTTCGTTCTATTGACTAGTTAAGTTTGGTTGCTTATGTTTCACCATGACTCTTTTATCTTCTATGCTTTCTTCTATGTATTATGCCATGGTGATTTATGTTGCTTCATGTATGCTTATACCTTATTTATGCTAGTCGATGCTTATGTTATGGGAATGACTATATTATGTTTTATGGATCATATCATATTCTTACCCTTTTGATTTAGATATAGTCTGATCAGTTTATTATTTCTATAATACTCAGGTCAATCCAAAACTTTCAAAGCATAGAGACATTATCTACTTTGGATGTTGGTCTTTTGAGGAGACAAGTGTATACATACATACATACATACATACATATATACAATACCATATATTGAGAAGTTTACCATGTATATTTTGCTTTCTATGTTTCCTTGTATTTGATTTTGATGATATAACTATGTGTTTTCCTTTGGATGTCTCCTTGTATTTGTTTTTGATGATATAACTATAAGTTGTATATTTTGTACCTGACTTGATGTATATTATTGATTTGTGAATCGGATACTCAATTTTATAGACTCATTATGTTGTGTAAATTTATATATTCTCATGTATTATATTTTTCTACTGAGATATGTGACTCTATGCACATTTATATATGTTGTATATTGTTTTGTCCCAATTTGACCCACATGTTTATTACTTTTTGCCTATATCGGATGTACATATTGATATCGTATTATGAGGTAAGAATATGTATCAGTGTTAGCCCAAGTGAATATTCATGTATGATCGCTCCTAACAAGTCTCGTTCTCCGTATTACTAGACAATATTTGTTGATTAGTCCTTAGCCAATCTCAGAATGATACGAGTGCATTGTGAAAAGAAAATATTTGTTAATCACTAGGCTTAAAAATAGAGAATATGAAGAGTTATAACAGAGCTTTAAGGTAAATAACACAAGATATAGAGTAATTCAACAAATCTATCTACATCCACTTTGATGTTCTCTTGCTATATATTTCTCTTACAACTATCGGGAATTACAAGAGAATAATGAAAAATAAAAGGAAGACTTAAGACTAACAAAACTACATAATCTTAAGGACTTAAGTGGTAATAAGAGCGCTGAATTGTGTGTTGTATTTAGTATTCTTGAATGTTTCAACAAAGCTCAATGCCTTTGAAGTTGTAAAGCAAGGGTTATTTATAGGTCTGAAGTGGATGGTGGACGATTGAGATCGCACTGTAGAACTGGCGGAAAAAGTGCTTGGCCATTAATTTGACTATAGAGGTGGATGGTCAACAGTTGTAAAGTATGGAAAAAGATGGACAGTGGATGAGAAATCACTCATTGTCTCTTTGTACCAGCATGGGCTTGCATTAAACGTGCATTTAATGTTGATGGTAAACCCCATCAGCTCAACCGCCCAACTACAATGCTCCGAATGGATGGATGGACAACTTTATCATTCGCTTGAGTGCCCACGTGATTGAGCTGGATGATCAGTTGTCGGCAACACAAAAGGCTTGGAATCTTGTTGAGGACTATGTGGGGAAGACGAGTAAATGACCGAGCGTGAGGCATCCAGGGGGAGGCCTGATGCTGGTTGGAGTTGGCTGTATTTAGGCCATGCTTAAAGACGAGCCATGCAGGGCCATTCTTGCCTAATGTGTTGTCTATCAAGGCAGGCTTGGATATGAGTCGGGCGTCAGCTAATTTGAAGCTGGGCGAATTGTGTTGGCTTCTAGCTATTGTTGGAAGAAGTTCGATATAGGGAAGTTAGTCCAGACCAAGACGGACTTGGTCATGATCTTATCTTAGTGTGAAGGTTGCTTCAAGATGAAATGTTCGGACCTCATCTTGGCGCCTTACATAGTACAAAGGCTGGTTAGAGACCAACATGGGCTTGCATCGGCATTTTCGAGCCGGTGGCAGATTAATTGGGCTAGCTTCGATTAGGCCAGATTGCCTTTTATTGACTTGCTAACTACTTATGAAAAATTTAAGCAACATTTCCCCCCCAAAGTCCGTACATGCTTACGTGTGCGAACTTGAAAAAATCATACAAATCTTTCTGATTGACGGATCTGCAATGCATTTAATGCGCTTTCCATATTATTTTTGCAATTGGCTTTGACATTTCATTTTTCCAGATGTAGCAGAGATGTTTCATGCCTCCCCACGTGCATGACTTGACTTAATACCGATCTCCCTTGAACGATTGGGATACCTTTTGCCTTTTATTTCAACGCATGCATGCAAATGAAGGCATGCATATATAAATACCCCTTCTTTTTCTTCCCTGGGCCAATAAAATCGCTCTTCATGAAAATATTTCAAAGCTTGTAAATCATTCATAATTCTTTATTGATAAAAAGCCATTGGCTTTATCATATATTTCCTTCCCAAACTCTTTTGCACATATGCCTTTTTATCAAATTTAGTTGTAATGTTGGAAAAGGAGAAAGCCCTTTGGTGCTTGAACTATTGCATATTAATTGTAGTTCAAACCATCAGCTTGAAACTTCTGCTTTGGGCAGACTATGCCTTACTGCTTAGCTTGGACGCTTGCTTGCCGACCAAGGTCCTAGTAATGGTTGGGCGTTGATCTCGGACTAATGATCTTGGTAATGCTAGGGTGCTTCCATGCTTTGAGGTTCTAACACTCCTGGCCTCATGTCGGTTTGGACGCTTATGCACCTCTTTGGAAGGAATAGGGATTGTAGCCTCTACTTCTTTAGCCATGACAGAAAACTTAGTCTACTCCTTGGTGAGGTTTTCTGGAAGCTTATTGCAACCCCTTGCAGGACTGGATGGAGAGGACATTGAATTTGATAGCATATTCCTCCTTCATAAATAATTTTTGGATCAGTCAAAGTATCTGAAGTGCTTCGAAGATGGAAGCTTGCTCAGTTTTCTTCAGCAAGTTCTTGATCATTTAAAGTTCTTTTCCGATGAAGCCAAGGGCTTTTTAGGTGGTGATAAGATTGCAAGCTAGCTTGCCTTGAAAGGGCTGTTGACGTGCTTCTTCTTCTCTACTTCGTTTCTTCTTCTCAACTAATTAGTGATGAGTATATCTTTATATGCCTAGCAAGGAAGGCATTGTGCCCCATGCTCCATTGAACTGAATGAAACAGATCTTTTGTTGCAAACTCCGATTTGAGAAATTTGTTGTGTTGCTTGATCATCCACACGACTTTTTGATCGAAATACCTTGAGTATCCGATAATTCCAATATTTATTATGCAGAAATTCCTCTCTTTTTTAGGATTATGCTAACTATCAATGTGATAATAACGCGGTCGGATACAACCATTAATGCAACCAAGTGACAGTCGAATTTAGAATGGTGGTTTGTCCAGCATGAGCTGAAACATAAATTTGCTCATGAGTTCTCTTAGGTGGAAAGCGGTCGAGCGTACAATGGTGGACAAGCCCAGGACCTGAGTGCATGGGGTTATGAGGTTAAGTTGGATGACACGTCGCCTATCGTGAGGCGACCGTTGGTCCTGAATTGAATTGAAGTGCATTTTCTTAGCGCACACACTCTAGTGTATGTGAGTCGCATGATGGTGTGGCGGGCTATACGCAGCTCGCTTACAAGATTGACTACATCCATCCCATTCATAAGGAATAAACATATGACAAAATATTCATGTTATTATTTTAAATGAGAAATTATCTATAATGATGAGTTTGACGTGAGGTTATGATGCCCCTAGCTTTCAGATGAGGCAGCTAGTTATGAGAGAGTAGGGGCTACCGCCAATGCCTCGGGATTGAGGGTGCTCTTGGAAAGAACCAGAGCGTTGACTGGCCCTTTGGACCTGTTGAGATACCCACTATTGATGGTGGAATAATCTTGTTGCAGCACGTGAACACCCTTCTTTGCTGCCTAAGGGAAGTTCTGTAACATTCCCTTGATTTTTGCTGGTTGCCCTTGATTTCACCAACCCTATTTTGGACAGGGAACGTCATGATAGGACGGTTGTAGAAGATGATGGCATCTAGCTTGGCAAGCGTCGGTCGTCCTATTAATAGGTTATACGTAGATGGGCAATCAACTACTACATAGTTTACTTGGATCTTTGCGGTGAGGGGTTCTTGGCAAATTGCCATTATGAGCGCGGTTGTGCCCATCAGAACAATTCCTACACCCCTAAAGCCATTGATGGACAAGGCGCATGAGGTGGGGCTAGAGGCAGGGAGCCTGAGAGCTTTAAAGACGTTTTGGAACATGACATTGACCGAGCTATCCCCATCCATGAGCGCCTAATACACATTAAAATTGGTCAAGGCAAGATAATGACTATGGGATCATGATGGGGGTAGGACACTACTTCCCTATCATGGGCCGTGAAGCTGATCGACCGCTCTGATTCTAATTAGGGCACTTTGAATGCTCGAGACTCCAATGAGTAAACCTGTCTGGCAGCACCCACTTCTCTTTGATACTGGGACTGGGCCCCCTCGGCTGTTATTGGTCACATGCGGTCCCTCGCATATGGTCAAGACCTTGGTGATGGCTTGAACCCTAGCATCATGGGCTGAGGTGGTTGATTCTGCCGTTCTACATGGTTTTCCTATTGCTCGACCTGATGTCGAACAAATCGGAGGAGTACTCGTTCCTAGGTGAGCCTTTCGATCTCATCCTTAAGCACATGGAAGTCTATCGAGGAATAACCGTTGATTCGATGGACTTGCAATACTTAACGTTGCGACGAGGTTCCTCCTACTTTCCGTCTTTGATGGTGGCAGGCATTTGATATTGCATTTGGTTCCTAATGGCGAGGTAGATGATGTCAATGTTCCAGTTCAAGTTTGAGTAATTATGATACCAGGGTTTATAGGGAGGAACAGCCTCTGGGCACCTTTTGACATCGACTTAACGATCCATGTTGCAGTGATCGTTGTTGTTGTTAGGGCCGGTTTGGATGGGGTATTTGCCTACCTATTGCTATTTGAAACATCTGCATCTTCCATCCTCATTATGATGTTCCCCCGTTGATAGTAGTCGATTAGGGATGAAGCTAGCTGTTTCTACAGCTTCCTCCACATACTAGATTTGTACCTGGCTCTTGAGCATAGGGCCACGACCATGCTACTCATGTCTGCACCCTCTAATCTGGGTGGAATCTCTATTAAAGCAGCTAGCATTTGACCGTAAGCTTTCAGAAGGACCCTGCTTTACATTTCCTAGCTCATTGTCCAACATGACATGGGTACAGGACGGGAAGAAACAAGTCTTGCAGGATTGGCCTCCCATTGGTTCTTTTACCTACGATCAAGCAGCATCCACTTCTAGGCCCAACTATGCACGAACATCAAGGGTGGAGGAAAAGAGCAGGCACTTTGTGGAGCCAGTGAGTTGTATGGCATTACTCATGGGTGATGGAGTTAAATGCCATAATGTGGCCGAATGGGTCTATGCTCCCATTAACTTGTTAATTGGCGGTAAGGCATACTGCCGTTGGATGTAAGTGTCTAGGATTTCATTGGATGACAGTTCCTCATTCTCATCATGTGAGAATGCCTCACCCCCGGCATTGCGGGCTTGGATCTACTGAGCTATTGGCGAAGGACGTGCATTTAATCCCTAAGGCTAACATCAGCCTATTGTAGGATGTTTTGGCCAACCACTGACTAAGGACTTAGCCTAGACTGGGGCGGAGTAAGAGACTATTGACGAGATGGAGAACGACAAGGATAAGCTAAAGATCTCCCCCTATGCACTATGGGGGATCTGGAATGTATGGTTCACTTTCCTCTTCGTATGTTTTTGACCACATCCCTATAGGATTGGGAGTGCACCAAGGGAGCCATGCATGCCTTGCTAATGGTGGGGGACTATCCTCGAGACAGCCAAATACAGAAGTTCGCAAATGATTAGGAGTTGGGGGTTGTTCCACTGAAGGAAAACGACGGTAGGTTGGCCTCATAGACAAGTCATGTCTAGGGCGAGATCAATTCGGCCAGGCACGCACACGGTGTACCTACCGGGATGGATTGAGGGCACAAATCAGTTGAGTTTCTAGCACCACCATCTCTTGGGACTTGACAGTATTCCGGAGATCGTAACCACCGGGAGGCATTGTTCTATGAGTAAGCGGGTCGACTAGGTCGACTATTGGAGGAGCTGGTAGGACAAAGTTCATGATGGCTTAAGCATCCATCTACGTCCTCAAGCCATTTACTTCGTGGGCCAGTTGACCCATGTTTGATAATTGTAGCAGTACAGTAAGCCAGATTTGTTCGTTGTAGCCAAGATTGGGTATGGCAGCACCAGCGAGAGTGTTGCCATTGATTTGGTGCTCATTAGAGTTGTTACCTTCGGCGGAGGATTGTTCATGGTAACAAGTTAGATTAGGTCTTGTAGTGAAAGGTGTGGAAAGGGAAGAGCTTTTAGAGGGAGTCCCTCCTTCTAGCGCCAAAGTGTTGACCAGTTTTTTAACCAACCTTGGAATGATACGTGTGCATTATGAAAAGAAAAGATTACTTGCTAATCACTGGGCTTAAAAATAGAGAAAATGAGGAGTTAAATACACATATGAAAGGTAAATAACACAAGATATAGCGTGGTTCAACAAAGCTACCTACGTCCACTATGAAGTTCTCTTACTATATATTTCTCTTACAACTATAGAGAATTATAAGATAATAATAAGAAAAAAAAGTGGACTTAAGACTAACAAAGCTATGTAAACTTAAGGACTTATGTGGTAGTAATTGCGCTAAATTGTGCGTAGTTTTCAAGATTATTGAAATTTTCAATTAGAGCTTGACCCTTTTAAAGTTGCAAAGTGGGGGGTTATTTATAGTAACTGAAGTGGATGGTAGACGGTTAAGATCGCGCTATAAAGCCGGCTGGAAAAGTACTTGACTGTTGATCTAACTACTAAGGTGGATGATCAACAGTTGTAAAATGTGCCAGGAGATGGGTAGTGAATGAGAAAGTACTTGTTGTCTCCCTATACCAGGCGTAGGCTTGCAGTAAATGTGCATTTAATGCTGATGATAAGCCACATCAGTTCAGCCATCCAACTATAGTGCTTCGAATGGATGGATGAACAACTTTATCATTCGCTTGAGTGCTTACATGGCTGAGCCGGACGACCGGCTATTGGCAATATAGAAGAGACTTGGAATCTTGTTGAGGACCATGTAGGGAAGACAAGTAACTGACCAGACATGAGGCATCCGGGAGGAGGCCTGATGTTGGTTGGAGTTGGTTGTACTAAAGTCATGCTTAAAGATGGGCCATGCCAGGGCCATTCTTGCCTAATGTGTTGCCTGTTGGAGCGGGCTTGGATACAAGCTGGCCATCAGGTAATGTGATGTCAACCGAATTGTGTTGGCTTTTAGCTACTGCTGAAAGAAGTTTAATATAAGGGATCTAGTCGGGACTGAGCCGGAACTAGTCCAGATCCTGTCTAATGTGTAGATTGCTTCAAGTTGAAACATCTAGGCCTCATCTTGGTGCCTTAATGAGTAGAAAGGTTGGTTAGTGACCAACATGGGCATGGATTGGCCTTTTCTGGACGGTGACAGTTCAATTGCACTGGCTTTGATTGGGCCCGATTTCCTTCAATTGGCTTGCTAGCTACTTGTGAAAATTTTGAGCAATAATATTCTTAATGTTACTCTTTGGTAGTATAGGTATAGAGATGGGGCGTTACACTTACAGACTGCTTTGAGTTTAGAGTTATATATAAGTATAACATACTTGTTATCCACATATTTTACAATCCAAAGAGCTCATTCGGATTAATGTCGAGACCAAGAAATATGCTCCAAAATACTCTATAGAGAATGTTGACATTTACATAATCATTAGTGGCAAACTGCAAGCCACTTATAGGAAGGAATGGTGCTGATTACAAAGCCATGAAGCAATGGTGCATTTCAACCATGTCGACCATCTTCAGTATCACATCGCCTCGATATCATATATCTCGTATCTCACCATTGAATGATGTGTCGAGAGTTATCTATAAAGCAAAGCATGTCGAACGCCATCAAATCCGCTCTCCATCAACGCCGCTTTTCATGGATGCCGCTTTCTATGGATATCGCACCATTCATGCCGCATATGATTAATAATGCATGTTGTCGATGCCATATCTCTTTAGTGTCACCTCCTCCCCGATGCCACCTCTATTTCATGCTCTTTCTTTTCAATGTCAACTCTCAAGAAATACCATGTTTATTCCATGTCACATAAGCTGCATGCCGTATATTATCTACATCGTGCCTTATTGATGCCGCATGTTGTCAGATCCATGAAGGATATTGACCAAAAGCATGTCGTAAGCCATAAATCAAGGTCATGTTTCATGATAATCGATGTTGCATACCAATGCTAAAGCATGTTGAAAACTATGCAAGGAAGGAGGATTAGTGTCATTCACAAAGCAAGTTCAAGAGGAATTAGTGCACTTTCCTTCATAAGAGCTTCAAAGACCTTCACCTTCTATTGCATGCTCCATGTTGAGGCTATCACCAAGATAGAAACAAAAGGCACCATAAGTTCCACATCGTCAACGGGAGCAAGCCCAACCCCTTCCAACCAATATAAATAGAGATGCACTCCCTCATGGAAATGGGCCATTAACTTCTTTCTCTCTCTTAAACGTTTTCTCCTAAGAATAGTTATAGAGGGGGAAGGAGACATATTTGTCAATAGGGCTTGAACAATTAAGAAACTGCATATTTGCACATCTTGTAACATATTCATGATTGAATAAAAGGACATGACTTGAGCATATTGCCAATTTGCCTATTGACTTATGAACTTGCCTATTTGCCTATTAACTTATGGACTTGCTTATTTGCCTATTTGATTATTGGACTTGTCTATTTTACCCTTTGAAGTTATAGACTGTAATTCAAACCAACTTGTGACTTATCATAAAATCAAGGGGTATTCTTGGAATTTCTGGCCCTCTTGTACACACATGTTGAACGTTGAACCAAATTCCAGTTTAACATTTTTGGCACTAGAAGGAGGGCCTGAACCTCCGAATATTTGAATAATGACCAAAATACCCTATAAGAAATTTTGAACTGTGAAGTGATTTGAAATTTAAATTCAAAACTTAAAGATTGACTTTATTTATGTTTACTGTTTTCCAAGAATAAATAGCAACGATGTCAAATTTATTTTATATCTCCTTCCCATGAAGGTTCCTATCTCATCAAATCTATAGATCTGGATACCAAGTCGACATCAAATTTTCATTTGATTCCAATTCTCATCTACTTAACATTAAGATCTTGAGAACAGAATCCAATTCCAATTCATTCAACATCGATCTCAATTCATTCCATTAGGTTCATATTTGGAGAAAAATCGAATTCATAGATCTGAACGAATTGAAAATAGATCCGGGTGAATTAAAAGTAGGTTTGATGATTCCCAAAGTCGATTTAAGTTTACGAGCGATAAGGAGAACCTATTATCAAGGACGATGATTTTAAATAGTAATGGAAAGCGATGTCAGGACTAAGGATTAACTTCGCTGAGGTTAATGGTGTTGCAAGCAAACAATGTCAAGGTCATTTATAGGAGTTCAAGAAGGTAATCGAGGCCGCCAATAGCGAAGGTACTCGATACCGTCAATATTCAATGTCGCGTGTATTCAACATCATAAGTATTCGAAGTGAATGACATCGTGAGTCAGGATTGATGTCGAAGTTAAGAAGTGTCATAGTAGGCGAAGTCGAAAAGGAATCAGCTTCAATGGTAACTGATGTCATGAGCAACAATGTGGGTGACTGATGCCATGAGCGATGCTATGGGTAGTTGATGCCTAAGTGAGCGATGTCAAGAATAATCGATGTCATGAGTGTTGAAGAGGAGCGATGCTGAGCACCATCAGTGAGTGATGTTTGATATCGTGAGTGTCGAAGGGGTATACCACCACTGAGCGATGCCGAAGACGAACAGCACCAATGTCGTCAGTTTCTGCTCGGACTTGTACTAGAACTCAGATCTACATCAAAAATGAAAATTTCATATCGAAGGTTAAGGCATCATAACCAATGCAGTGAAAGCAATATCGAAGTGCAAATCAATGGAGTAAATCATATGGAACAATCTCGTAAATCACTATGAATATTGGCGAAAGTGAGAGGACTTCGAAGACAGGCGATATAACGGCTTAAGGAGCAATATTCAATGTTGAGGCCAAAGATCGAATTGATGCCAGAGATGATATCAAGAAACATCAGGTGATTTTGACCACTTTAGATCTCAGATCTACACTGGTTGAGTTCAGGTAAAGTAGCATTTCAACATCCTTTCAAGTATGTGCTTAAACTGAATCTCAAGCATCAGCAAGATTTCTAGTTTGTACTTAGAAATAAAGGTATTATATATCTTTCAGTAATTTCTAAATATTAATATCAAATATATCTTTGGGTATATTTATTTTATGATTTCGAAATATATATATATCTAAGAGTGATTTTGAAATTACGTTACACAAAAGAACTCAATCTAACTTTAGGTATATCGGTCTTTGTATATTAGATCTCATGTATATGTATGGATTTCAAACGAATATATGTTTTCATAGTTCAAACATATAAAAATCAGATATATTAATTTCAAACATACATATCAAAGGATTTCAATGTCTCAGTTTTGAAAATTTTGGATATAACTAGCCATGATTTCATACTTATTAGAGGAATTTCACTTATATCTGTTTACCAATAGATCTTGCATATGTATTTGGGTTTTAAGTATATTAGTTTTGCACATATTGAGTATATAAAAGTCTTGAATAGGGCAGACTTTTAGAAATGTCAGTGTTAGGTTTTAAAATATGTAAGTTTTTGTGTATATGCATATATATGGCTTTAAAATCCCAAATATATTTGGTTTTAAAAAAATGTATGAGTTTTGCATCTAAATTTAATGTATATATTTTGGTTTTGAAAGAACGAAGCCTTATATGCATGATATTTCATGGTTCAGGCATGCGTATAGTTTTGAAGGTACCGGGCTCATGAAAATGTAAGCTTCAAGTATACTTGGATTTAAATGTATGTATCTATGATTTTGTAGAAGAACAATTTAAAGTACATTGAGTTTTTCATATACAAGAACTTTCAAATAAATGTAGCTTCGTATATAAGGGTTTATATTAATTTTGTATATATATTGGGTTTTAAAATACATATGATTTTATATACGTCAGATCCTTAAGAGTGAAATAATTTCAAACTCGTTCAAATTTCAACTATTTACAATTTTGATCATATAAAGTTTGAATTCTGGGTATATAAGTTTTGATTTTGAACACACAAGGCTCTATAATGTAGCGGCCCGTATTTTACATATTGGAGGATCGTAAAATAATTTTATTTAATTCATATTTGGTCATACGATTCTAATATTTTGGGATATGGTTTTTAGGGATGTTTCACATATGTATGATTTTTCCTGAATTTCTATGTGACCATTTTGCTCCTGAAGATCTTATTTTAGGTATAACTTTTGATAGGAGCCGAATTAGATGCTCTAACCTATTTCATTGCTTCGGTATGGTGGTTTCCCATTCCATAAAGTGGTCATATAGGAAAATCGGATAAGTGGTTAGGAAGTTATAACAGTTTTAAGTTTTAAAATCTACTGACCAGAATTAAAAGGGGATTAATGGGCTGAATTAGCAAGCCCATTAGTCTAATCAGGTTTGGCTATAAATATGAGGTGAGAGAAAACATTTAAAAGTTTGTCTCTCATTTCAAATCAGCCCCAAACCCAAACTCCTCTTTAATTCTCCTTTCATCTTATTGGATTTCATCTCAAATTGTCTCTTCTTACAAATTAAAGGCTAGATCTTCAACTAGGAGCTTGATCTCATCACTTTAGTTGCATCTTCATTCGATTTTTCACTGTCTGGATCGGATCCTCGTCATATTTCATAAATTTGGTAGATTTAGTGAGTGTTTATGATCTCTCACTAGTCTATGATGGATTATATGTTGTAGTTAGGTGATTATATGTTAGAATTATCAAATTAAATTGATTAGACTTATGTAATTTCAGATTTAGAAACCCTAGATTAACCTAATTAAACATGTAATTCGGATTAGATCAATGGCTAGTGTCATTTGTGTATATTTGGCTGTGAATTCTGTGTTAGATTAGATCTATGCTAGAATTATGATGGTAGATTGAATTGGATGATTTGTATGTTCATATTAGATGTAATTGGATGATTTGCTATATTTAACTCACTATTATATTTGAATGGCTTGTTATGCTTGATTCATTTGCTAGTGTTATGCATGTTTTAGGACTTATATTGGTGATTGGAGCATATCGGGAGCAAAGTTCATCGGAATCGCGTAAAACTTGGGCGATAGGCTCTGGATCACGGTAGGAAGATACCTTGAAAATTTCATGACAATTGGAGCTAAGTATTTGGATCGACACCGATCTGATTGGATTGGTACCGATCCAAAATTATTGCCAATTGAAGTGAGATCCACTGAGGAAGAAGAGCATGGGTTTTGGAGATGCTCTATGAAGTTGGATCGGAGGATAGGCCAAGTGTTAAAGATTAGATGGATCATCTTTGTTGGATCGACTATGGTGCATAGAAGAGAAGACCTGAAGGCTAAGAGGGATGGCTAAGGGTCTACGACATCTAGATGGAGTGCACTAGAGGCTGGAAGAAAAATGGAGTCCAAAGTGGTTAAGTATTTGGATCGACATCGATCCAATTAGATCAGATCGGTACCAATCCAAATTATTGACTCTATTGGATGTGAGATCCAGGGTGGAGACTTTGGGGTTGTAGTGGATCATGCTGGAAGTTGTGGCTCGTTGATTACTTCTACGGTTTGGAAGTTATAACATGATGAAGTTTCAACTCTTCGGTCGGGGGCTCAAATAAGGAGTAGGATCGAAGGAGTTGATAGATAGCTCGGGATGTAACAAGGCTGTGGTATAATATACTGGGTTGAGTGGCAAGACCCGTGCCCGAAAATGGATTGGAGTTACTAAAGCTTTGAAGATTTGAGAGTGTCAAGGAATCGTTGATAACTCAGAGTGTTATAGTTGTGTTCAAGCAGAGGTACTATATGCGGGGGCACCTGAGGGCTGGTAGCACTAGTCGTGTATCCTAGATTACTCTGAGAGGGTCTAGTGTCAAATGGTATTGAGGTACTATAGGAGACAACCGAGCAGAGTTTCGGACCTGAATGTATGTGGAACATAATCAAGAACCATGATTTCCATTAGTCTTTGGCAATCGAGGACGAGGCCATACGAGTTATCATATATTCAAGGCTTTAGAAGATGATAGCTAGATTTTGGTTGATAGATGTTATGGTTGTTATGTTTGCTATTTCTCTTGGGTAGGCTATCATCTATAGGAATGTTAGAGAAGGGATTGGGAATAGGGTCAATGGAGGAGGCTGCTTAGATTCTTATATCCTGTTCTGTTATAGTATCCTATTGTCGTTTATTTGAGTAGCATGTTATATCTTATTATTATGTGCTAACTCTTTGGTTGTAGGGATAGGTCAGGTATGGGTTTTTGTACCTGTCTAGTACCATATTTTCTAGTATAGCTTTTGATAGTCATTTACCGCTCACACTAGACCGTTGTCTGACCCAAGCTTTTATGTTTCCTCTTATTATCTTGGGTACTCTTAAATGAGTAGACTAGATGATAGGTTTGGAGTCGCAGCTGCTGTATGAAGACAAGCTTAGAGAAGCTATGGCGTATTACTCTATATTTATAGTTTTTGTTGTCTGTTTCTATGTACTCTAAGGGATTTAGTGAGAAAATGTTGTACCGAGATATTATGACGTTTGTACCATAACTCATGATTTAGTGGAGATGTTATTCTCATTTGTTATGGCTCACTATATTATGTTGTATATTTCCTATATTATATTTTATCCATGCAATGTGAGATATTCAACAGGTTTTCTGCTTTAAATTTCAACATTAATGATCGTTCCATATCAGCCTGCCACGGTTAGAATGCTCTTTTAGGTCATTGATGTGTGGATGGTATGAGGCTCTCGTCACATATAATAAGTTAGCTTTGTAATATTTATGATTTCAAGTCACAAGGATATATTGATTTCACATGAAAGTTCCAGTTTTTAGTATATTTGTCTTCAAATAAGTGTGTTATCAAAATTCAAGTTTATTAAGTTTCATAGTGTATTCGGCATTCAATACATGTTAGTTTTCCAAATAACCTGAGCTCGTTATATATATAGGTTTCAAGTGAATGTATTCCTTTAAGGTTCACATATATATGAGTTTTAGAACATGCTTAATTTCTGGCTTTGAATAAGTAAATTTTGAATATATACATTTGCACATATGTAACTGTGTTAAGTGTATCACATTTTGAGCAAGTAAAGATTTTTGAATGTGTATAATTTTCAAAGTGCTTACCAAGTGCATTTCATAAAATTTTAAGTATGTATATCCCTATTTTGAAGTGTATATCCATGTATAAATGGCTTCCAGTGTGTGCATTAAGCCTCTAGAAGTATATAGATATTATATATATATATATATATCTTTACTAATAATAATGAGAATTCCTTGAATAGGAATTCAACCGTGTCTTTTTGAAATACCAGAAATACCCCTCATTATAATAATGGAAATCATTCCCTCTATCTTTATCTTTACTACTAATAAAGAGAATTCATTGAATAGATTTACTTAGTATCTTTTTGAAATTTCAAATATACCTTTTTACATCTTATAGAGAAATAGTATTCAAATAAGGGAATATAGCCTGTTATTTTCTAAGTACAACTGTTAGTCCCCACGGAGAACTACAGTGTACGTTCACAAGATGAAGTATCCGAGTGTTTCATATTGTCCGTAATTTAGGTGGGAGTTAATCGGTCGAAGTCTCGTCGGATTCCGAGTTAGTATGAAGAAAATATTGCAGTCTGAACAAAAAAATAGCGGCTTCTGCACTAGGCAGAGTTCAAATATGGGGATGCGGTATCCTGTTATTTTCTAAGTACAACTGTCAGGGCCAATAGAGAACTACAGTGTGCGTTCACAAGATGAAGTATCCGAGTGTTACATATTGTCCGTAATTTAGGTGGGAGTTAATTGGTCGAAGTCCCACCGGATTCTGAATTAGTATGAAGAAGTTATTGCAGTTTGAACAAAAAAAATAGCGGCTTCTGCACTAGGCGGAGTTCAAATATGGGGATGTGGTAGCCTGTTATTTTCTAAGTACAACTGTCAGTCCCCGTGGAGAACTACAGTGTACGTTCACAAGATGAAGTATCCGAGTGTTTCATATTGTCCGTAATTTAGGTGGGAGTTAATCGGTCGAAGTCTCGCCGGATTCCGAGTTAGTATGAAGAAAATATTGCAGTCTAAACAAAAAAATAGCGGCTTCTACACTAGGCGGAGTTCAAATATGGGGATGTGGTAGCCTGTTATTTTCTAAGTACAACTGTCAGTGCCCATGGAGAACTACAGTGTGCGTTCACACGATGAAGTATCTAAGTGTTCCATATTGTCCGTAATTTAGGTGGGAGTTAATTGGTCGAAGTCTCACCGGATTCTGAATTAGTATGAAGAAGTTATTGCAGTTTGAACAAAAAAAATAGCGGCTTCTGCACTAGGCGAAGTTCAAATATGAGGATGTGGTAGCCTGTTATTTTCTAAGTACAACTGTCAATCCCCATGGAGAACTACAGTGTACGTTCACAAGATGAAATATCTGAGTGTTTCATATTGTCCGTAATTTAGGTGAGAGTTAATCGGTCGAAGTCTCGCCGGATTCCGAGTTAGTATGAAGAAAATATTGCAGTCTGAACAAAAAAAATAGCAGCTTCTGCACTAGGCGGAGTTCAAATATGGGGATGTGGTATTCTGTTATTTTTGAAGTACAACTGTCAGTTCCCATGGAGAACTACAGTGTGCGTTCACAAGATGAAGTATCCGAGTGTTCCATATTGTCCGTAATTTAGGTGGGAGTTAATCTGTCGAAGTCTCGCCGGATTCCGAGTTAGTATGAAGAAGTTATTTCAGTTTGAACAAAAAAAATAGCGGCTTCTGCACAAGGCGGAGTTCAAATATGGGGATGTGGTAACCTGTTATTTTCTAAGTACAACTGTCAGTCCCCATGGAGAACTACAGTGTACGTTCACAAGCTGAAGTATCCGAGTGTTTCATATTGTCCGTAATTTAGGTGGGAGAAATAATTGCGGAAAATTCTTTGATAACACGGATTCCTATTTCTCAATGATATCCCACGATCGAGATAATTGGATGAATCCCGTGAAACCAGGTCGAAGTCTCGCCGGATTCGGAGTTAGTATGAAGAAAATATTGCAGTCTGAACAAAAAAATAGCGGCTTCTGCACTAGGCGGAGTTCAAATATGGGGATGTAGTATCCTGTTATTTTCTAAGTACAACTGTTAGTGCCCATGAAGAACTACAGTGTGCGTTCACAGGATGAAGTACTCAAGTGTTCCATATTGTCCGTAATTTAGGTGGGAATTACTTGATCGAAGTCTCACCGGATTCGGAATTAGTATGAAGAAGTTATTGCAGTGTGAACAAAAAAAATAGCGGCTTCTGCACTAGGCGGAGTTCAAATATGGGGATGTGGTAGCCTGTTATTTTCTAAGTACAACTGTTAGTTCCCATGTAGAACTACAGTGTGCGTTCACAAGATGAAGTATCCGAGTGTTCCATATTATCCGTAATTTAGGTGGGAGTTAATCTGTCGAAGTCTCGCCGAATTCCGAGTTAGTAAGAAGAAAATATAGCAGTCTGAATAAAAAAAATAGCGGCTTCTGCACTAGGCGGAGTTCAAATACGGGGATGTGGTAGCCTGTTATTTTCTAAGTACAACTGTCAGTCCCCATGGAGAACTACAGTGTACGTTCACAAGATGAACTATCCGAGTGTTTCATATTGTCCGTAATTTAGGTGGGAGTTAATCGGTCGAAGTCTCGTCGGATTTCGAGTTAGTATGAAGAAAATATTGCAGTCTGAACAAAAAAAATAGCGGCTTCTGCACTAGGCGGAGTTCAAATATGGGGATGTGGTAGCCTGTTATTTTCTAAGTACAACTGTCAGTTCCCATGTAGAACTACAGTGTGCGTTCAGAAGATGAAGTATCCGAGTGTTCCATATTGTCCATAATTTAGGTGGGAGTTAATCTGTCGAAGTCTCGCCGGATTCCGAGTTAGTATGAAGAAAATATAGCAGTCTGAATAAAAAAAGTAGCGGCTTCTGCACTAGGCGGAGTTCAAATACGGGGATGTGGTAGCCTGTTATTTTCTAAGTACAACTGTCAGTCCCCATGGAGAACTACAATGTGCGTTCACAGGATGAAATATCCGATTGTTCCACACCGTCCGTAATTTAGGTGGAAGTTAATCGGTCGAAGTCTCGCCGGATTCCAAATTAGTATGAAGAAGTTATTGCAGTCTGAATAAAAAAAATAGCGGCTTCTGCACTAGGAAGAGTTCAAATATGGGGATGTGGTAGCCTCTTATTTTCTAAGTACAACTGCCAGTCCCCATGGAGAACTACAATGTGCGTTCACAAGATGAAGTATATGAGTGTTCCATATTGTCCGTAATTTAGGTGGGAGTTAATCGGTCGAAGTCTCGCCGGGTTTCGAATTAGTATGAAGAAGTTAATGCAGACTGAACAAAAAAAATAGCGGCTTCTGCACTAGGCGGAGTTCAAATATGGGGATGTAGTATGTTATTTTCTAAGTACAACTATTAGTCACCATGGAGAACTACAGTGAGCGTTGAAGTGGGGATATAGCATGTTATTTTCTAAGTACAACTGTCAGTCACCATGGAGTACTACAGTGTGCGTTCACAAGATGAAATATCCAACTATACCGTATTGTCCGTAATTTAGATGGGAGTTCATTGGTCGAAGTATCGCCTAATTCCGAGTTAGTATGAAGAAGTTATTACAGTCTGAACAAAAACAATAGCGGCTTCTGCACTAGGCGGAGTTGAAATATGGGGATGTGTTAGCCTGTTATTTTCTAAGTACAACTGTCAGTCCCCATGGAGAACTACAGTGTGCGTTCATAAGATGAAGTATCCGAGTATTCCATATTGTCCGTAATTTAGGTGGGAGATAATCTGTCGAAGTCTCGCCTGATTCCAAGTTAGTATGAAGAAAATATAGCAGTCTGAATAAAAAAAGTAGCGGCTTCTGCACTAGGCGGAGTTCAAATATGAAGATGTTGTGCCATGTTATTTTCTAAGTAAACTGTCAGTCCCCTTGGAGAACTATAGTGTGCGTTCACAAGATGAAGTATCCGAGTGTACCATATTGTCTGTAATTTAGGTAGGAATTCATCGGTCGAAGTTTTGCCTGATTCCGAGTTAGTATGAAGAAGTTATTGCAGTCAGAACAAAAAAAATAGCGGTTTTTGCCTAGGCGGCGTTCAAATGTGGGGATGCTACTATCAAATCTACTTCCACAGGTACAAATAAAAATGTATGCATATTGTGGTTAAATGCAGGCCCACCTGGGCGTGCATATGTACTCGTATATATATATATATATATATATATATATATATATATATATATATATATGTTCGGCTTTTTAGAATCATATAATCTTTTTCCTTTTTCCTACCGTTTTCAAATTGAATAATTTTTTTTATAAAATATGGCATTTTGTGTTCGCCAAGATAGTTAGATAGTTTTGAAAATATTAGCTTTAAAAAACTTCAGCCAAGTTTTATAAAGCGGTTACCTTAATGAAGCTTTGATAGTAGAGTTTTAGGTTATTTGGGAGTAAAGCTGTATAGTTTATTTCAGCTGCCACTTAAAAGGTTGTACCTTCAATGGAGTGTCTTGGAATATTGAAATATGATAATTATGAAATAGAAGTAACATATGGAGAATAATGTACATCTGTGAAATTTGGATCATATTAATGCGTGTATATATTGGATTAGAAAAGATGCAATTTTAGGCATATAAATTTTAAATAAATATTTGATTTTATATATGTGTAAAGGTTCAGATATGTAGAGCCTTTACATACATACATACATACATACATATATATATATATATATATATTCAATTTTGAATCTAACAAGTTTTGACTGTATCTATGACAAGTTCTTAAAGGAAAATGTGCACAAAACCTTGAGCATGTGAAGACAACAGACACATATATAAAAAAATTCAAACAACTACTGTACTATATGTGTAATTTTTTTACATGTATACAGGTTTTATATATGTATTTATAAGTAAGTGAGCCTCTGATGATGGCAGTATGAGGAATGTCATTCGTACATAGTTTTGAATACATGATATGTATATATGGTTTTAGTAAATGTATATTGAACTCTTGCAAACATAAACCTTAGATGTATGAGATTTAGAATATATACAAGCTTGGAGAAGTTCAATAGTTATTAAAAGAGTGTGATTTTGTGTTAAAAATATATGAATATATGAATATCATTTTCAGGTATATCAAGTTTTTTTTTCATATGTATAAATTTTCAAGTGGATATAGCTCCACATATATAGTTTTCATATCAGGTTTCAAATGTGCAAGTTTCATGCGAACATATAGTATTGAATGTAGTTTTGAGAACATGGAATCTTCAAATGTATATATATAGACACACACACACACTTATAAAAATCCTTACATACATAGTATCAAGTATTTCAGATTGCCAAACAAAGGTTTTGAATGTGTAATGATTTCGAATACATATCTTTGAATATGAATATCATCAAGGTCCAGGTTTATATAAATGTATTCAACTTTCAAATATATATATATATATGTATGTATGTATGTATGTCAGTTCCCAAAGACATTAACTTTTAAATGAATAACATAGGAAAATATAAAAGGCTTCGTATAGGTAATACTATCAAAATTTTGAAATATGTGTCAACCAATTTTAGATACGTGTGATTTTACACATGTATATATCAATTTTCAATATGAAGTTTTGTACGAGCATAACTTCAAACATTTGTAAATTTCTATAAATTAGGCTTTCCCATACCAGTGAATTTCTAATGATACATGTAACTTTAGTTCTTCGTTGCAAGACTTGAATTTATGTATAGTAACGAAACTCTTTGCTATAAACCATTTACTAGAGAAAGATTATTTTAGAAGAGATTCCTATAAAAAAGCATACTCTTGTCTATAGAGTCTATCTGTTCATGAATCATGAATTTTCCGACCTGTAAACAAGATATTTCTTTTCACTAAGAAAAACCTGAATTGATATAATTTTACATCTTATAAAGCTGAAATAATATACACCAATATCTATTTTAACAAGCAATTTCATATGAGAAGTTTCACCAAACAAGTCTTTCGAAAAATATTTTGGAATCAAAAGATCTATCACTAATTACCCAATGGGTTATGAAAACATATATTTATCTATTTCAAGGGCAGTTCATAAAATATTTGAAGGAATATGTTGTTTAACACTAGTAATTTCTTATGAAAGATTTTGATTTAAAATGTGTTGGCAAAAGTATCCTCAAAACTTTCAAAAATCATTGAAAAGAGAATCATATTTAATATTTTTGAAGAATGTTTTTGGAGCTATTAAGACTCATTAGCACCGCTAAAACTCTAATTAAAAGAGTATATTCCCGATTAAAGGACTATTGGCTGATGAATCATGACCACTCAGTCTCTTATTTGAGATTTACATTTCTATCATGAGATTAGCACAAATACCCTTCTTGATAACAACGCTAAGAAGGGGCTTCTCTATTAAAGGATTTAAATATCCAAAAACTTTTCGAGTCATTGACTCAAAACCCAAATCAACAAAAAGTGTTTTATGAAAGGCCGATTTAAAGGAAATATTTCTTGACTTATTGAGAAAATTCTTTCTTCTAAAGGGAATTTTTAAAATTTTAGTTTTCAGAAGAACTTACCAAATATATATTAGTTGACTAAAAGGCCATGAGATTACTTTAATAAGCAAATTTTACAAAGCTTCCTTCAGTTTAGTGGGCAAGAGTCATGATAAGAAAAGCCTCCTCAAAAATCTATAATAATTATAAGAACTCGATACTCCTCCGGGTATAAAGCCGACCCAAGGTGTGAGGCGAACTGTGCTTATTGAAGCTTTTAACCTGACGAGGTCAATAAAGAATCTTTGAGTAAAGGCATGCCTTATAGCCCGTAGGTGTTCCTCCTGGATGAAATGTTCAGGGGTTGCCCAATCACTGACTTTGGAAGACTAACGCAAGAGTCGGTTGGAGATCTAAATCACTTGTAAGGGGCCTAAATCACTAGTAAATGGCATAAAAATAAGACCTATGTCACTAAGTAAGGGGCCTAAATCACTAAGTAAGGGGTCTCAAAATCTTAGTAAGTGGCAAAAAGATGAAGCTTAAATCACTAGAAAGGATGCAAGAGTCCAAAGCCCAGAGGCAAAAGGGGACACAAGAGTCCAGCCCAGAGGCGAAAAAGCTCAAAGGTGGGACAAAAAGGTCTAAAGCCTAGAAGCAAGCAAAAGAAAGGACGCAAGAGAACAGTGCCTAAAGAGAGGTAATGAAAGGAAGGACGCAAGAGTCCAATGCCTAAAGAGAGGTAATCAAAAGAAGAACACAAGAGTTTAATGCCCAAAAAGAGGCAATCAAAGGAAGGACACAAGAGTCCACTGTCCAGAGGAGAGGCAAAGAATTCAATCAAAGCTTAAAGTCCTTACCAAAGGAGGTAATAAGGGACGGAGGAGTATAGAGCCTAAAGAAAGGGCAAAAAAATTAACTAAAGATCAAACATTACTTATTGACATAATAAAGGATTAATCAAAGTATGAATCATTGCCCATTACAGTATTCATGACAGATAAATCAGGCTCTATCTAGAGAAATGGATCAAAGTAATCTTTTAAAAGTAGTCAAATGCAAACAAATTTGTTCATAAGAAAAGAGAAAGGACGCATGGATCCAAAGCCTAAGAAGAGAGGCAATTAAAGAAAGGGATGCAAAGGTCTAAACCCCAAACATGATGCAAAAGAAATCGGTCAAGGTTTGATTCCTTACCAACGTGTAAGAAGGGACAAAGAACTCCAAAGCCTAAGGAAAGGGTAAAAAAAATGGATCAAAGTCCAAGTTTCTACCTATGGCAGTAGCAATAAAATCAATAGAGTCAATTGAGCTCTGTCTAAAAGAATAAATCAAGACAAATCTTCTAGAGGAAGATCGGTTAAATAAGAGCTATTGTGCTCCTCAGAAAGATATTATTGCTAGATGGATTTTGTGGTCTTATATTATTATTGCCAGATATGGATCTTTGGACTTCTATCATTATTATAAAAATGATTTCTGGTCTTCTATTATTATTTCCAGATATGGATTTTGGATCTTCTATTATTATTGCCAAATATGGATTTTTGGTCTTCTATTACTATTATCAGATGGATTTCTAGTTTTCTATTATTATTATATGATGAATTTCAGGTCTTCTATTATTATCAAAAGGATTTTTTAGTCTTTTAATGTTAGCAAATGGATTTTTAGTCTTCTATTATTATTAGAAGGATTTCCTAGTCTTCCATTATTGCTAGACGGTTTTTTGGATTTTTATGGCCAAAATGAATTGCCATTTTCCCCTCCTATAATATTATCAAACAACTTCCTAATTTATTATTCAGAAATTTAAGATCGCCACTTTATTTCCTTAGCTTCTATTCGGAAAATTATTAGTACATTGAACATAATTTCGACTCATATAAAAAAAGGGAAATTCCTCAACTTCATGTTAATTCATAGCTTGACAAAATCCGAAAAGGATCACTATAGTTTAATATACTAAGTTATAATGAAATTATTGTTTATTTTGTATTGTGTAGGAAAACATGATTAGAAAGAAAGCATTATGAAGAGTCAGCGATACAAAAGTATTCTCGGTTCTACCCTAATGAGTAAAAGCAACTTTTATACAAGGAAGGAGGAAAATATAATCCACATATTTTATAAGCCAAAGAGCTCATTAAGATTAATGTCAAGATCAAGAAATATGTTCCAAAATCTTGTAGAGAGAATGTCGAGATTCACTTAATCGTTAGTGTCGACACCGCAAGCCATATAGGATGGAATGGTAATGATTACCAAGCCATGAAGCAATGCCGCTTTTCAGCCATGTTGACCACCTTCAGTATCGCACAACATCAATATCATATATGTCACATCTCACCACTGAATGGCATGTTGAGAGTCATCTAAAGCAAAGAATGTCAAACGCCATCGATTCCGCTCTCTATCAACAACGCTTTTCATAGATGTCGCCTTCTATAGATATTGCACACCATCCATGCCGCGTATAATCAATAATGCATGTTGTCGATGCCATATCTCTTTAGTGTCACTTCCTCCCCAATGCTGCCTCTGTTTCATGCTGTCCCTCTTCAATGTCAACTCTTAAGCAATCCCATGTTCATTCCAAGTAGCACAAGCTCCATTCCGTACTTTATCTACCCCGTGCCTTATTAATGCCGCATGTTGTCAAATCCATGAAGGATATTGACCAAAACATGTCATAAGCCATAAATCAAGGCCGCAATTCATGATAATCGATATTGCACGATACCAACGCTAAACCATGTTGAAAACCACGCAAGGAAGGAGGATTAGTGTCATTCACAAAGCAAGTTCAAGAGGATTAGTGCACTTTCCTTAATAAGAGCTTCAAAGGCTTTCATATTCTACTACATGCTCCATGTTGAGGCCACTACCAAGATAGAAACAAAAGGCACCATAAGTCCCACATCGCCAACGGGAACAAGTCTACCCCCTTCCAACTAATATGAATAGAGATGCACCCTCTTAAGGAAAAGGGCCCTTAACTTCTTTCTCTCTTAAGCACTTTCTTCTAAGAATAGTTATAGAGAGAGAAAGAGAAATATTTGTTAATTAGGGCTTGAGCAATTAAGAAATTGCATATTTGCATATCTTACAACATATTAATGATTGAATAAAAGGACGTGACTTAAGCATATTGCCTATTTGCCTATTGACTTATGGACTTGCCTATTTGCCTATTTACTTATGAACTTGCCTATTTGCCTATTTGATTTTTGGACTTACCAATTTTACCCTTAGAACTTATGGACTATGATTCAAACAAACGTGTGATTTATCATAAAACCAAGAGGTATTCTTGGAATTTCTTCGAAC
The DNA here is from genome assembly GCA_030737815.1 of Allium fistulosum. Lineage (NCBI taxonomy): Eukaryota > Viridiplantae > Streptophyta > Magnoliopsida > Asparagales > Amaryllidaceae > Allium > Allium fistulosum. The sequence continues at coordinate 853,096,777 of CM060904.1, read as the reverse complement.
GTGCCCTCTTGTACACATATGTTGAACGTTGAACCAAATTCCAATTTAACATTCAATACCACCAACAAATAAATGGACAAACTGAGAGACTTCACAAAGTTCTAAAGGACTTGTTGCGAGTATGTGTATTATATATCGGTGGAACTTGGGGAGATCACTTGCACCTAGTGAAGTTTTTATACAATAGTGGTTACAAATCCAATATCAGAATGATGCCTTTTGAGGCATTGTATGGAACACCTTATATGTCACCTTTATATCAATGCAAGACAGGAGATATACTTGTGTTAAGATCAGATTTTGTAAGAAAATCTTTAGAAAAAGGTCGAGAAAATTCAGCTAATAATGAAGGAAGCTCAATTAAGGAAGAAGAGCTATGCCAATAGAAGGTGGAAATACTTAGAGTTTAATCAGGGGATCAAGTGTTTGTTAATGTTTTGCCGATGAGAGGAACTTTGAGGTTCGAAAAGGCTAGAAAGTTAGTGTAAAGATATTTTTGCACATTTTTGATACTTGAGAGGGTATTTAAGGTTGCCTATATGGTTGAATTACCAAGTACGTTTGCTAGGGTCCTTAATATGTTTCATATATTTATTTTTAAGGAAATGTATCCATGATCCCAATGATATAGTAAGCCCGAGAGCCATGGATGACTTGGTTGTTGAACTAATCATGACATATTAAGGAATCCCATTTGGATAGTAGATTGAGCTGTGAAGAAACTTCAGAAAAAGTTTGTGTGGGTATAGTGGAGTGAATATCGAGATGATTATACTTAAGAAACAAAAGATAAATTTAGGAGCACTTATCCCAAGTTGTTTGTTTAGACTTAGCATGTAAGTTTGCTATGTTTTGTTATGAACGATATATATGTGTTATTATGGCTGATTTTGTTATGTATTAGTAAATGCACTAGTACATCGTAATTGTGACACATGGTTATGGAACTTATGTGTTTATGTTAAAGCGAACATGAGATAGATTAAAAATTACTACCGTACCTTGTTTGTATTTCTGGGACGAAACTCTGACAAGGGGAGAAGCTTGTAACACCCCATTCATTGATTAATAAATAATTGATTTAAGAATTAATTATAAGAATAAAGAATTAAGTGATTTAAACATGGAATATACAAGATAACATGGAAAGTATGTAAATATTTGGGAGAAATTTATTTAATTATTGTAAATTAAATTAAAATGAGAAATAATTTAGTATGATAGGTGATTGGGTGTACATCTGCTTATCACAGTACAATTTAATTTAACCGGATGAATTAAATAAAAAAAGGGTTACAAGGGTCGGCAGCCTAACTCATTAGGGGATAGTGAAAACAACATGATTGTTACTTATTTAATTCATTACTCTCAAAATAAAAATAAAATCTTTTCAAACTTGTTAATGGTGGTAGCTGCCTAAGAAAAGAAAAGATAAAGAAGAAGATTAAAAAGCTAAGGAAAATTTAAACTCCTAAGGATCAAAGCTAATTAAATGTTCAGGTGAATATTATCACTCCCGTTTTCATCACTTTCATCTATATTGAATACGACTTTAGTTAATATGATAGAGATCATTTTATTAAATGTTCATAAATGATTGACAATGTTTTAGTGAGTGTTTCGGGTTGAAATGGATTTACTGGAGGTTATTTAGCTATGATCCCTGCTCTAATGATTTCGAAATGAAGTAAAAATTTAATATGTTGTTTAATATGACTTTTTAGATTAGGTTTTGAGAAATTATCAATGATAAAATAATGAATTGTGTATTTTTGAAGGAATCATATGAGATATAAATAAGATAAAATGGCTTAAACATAGGAGCATCGATAATAATGAGCATAGAAATATCTTTATGAATTTTTCTGGTAATTTAGTAAAATTTTGTAAATAGATTCCAATGTTGAAATAAACATTTCCAAAATAAAGAATGTGATAGCCAAACCGATACATTAATATTGAAGGTTATTTTATAGCAACAAAATATCTAATAAATAGGTAAGAGACAAGTTCCAAATCAGATGATGCAAAGTAGGTAATAATTCCATAGCCAACTGAAAAGAGTGAGGTGGAACGAATAAAAAGGAGAAACATGGAACAATATGTACATGCATGTACAGTTTTGCAGGCATGTACGGTTTTGCTAGTAGTATTATGTATACCGAGAGGGGTTATTCCAAGGGTATGATTACCAAACTTTAATAAACTAAGCAAGACTAAAAAAAGTTCTAAGTAAATTAACTAAGTAAATTGTAAATCGAAGGTGATGATCAAAGGTGGCAGATAAGGGTTCCAGATGAGGGTGATCGAGGAGGAAGATTACCGAAGGTGTTCCTAATGAGAATGTGTAGTCAGGGCTTCCTAATACGAAACCCAAAGGTATTGTTTTATTTATCGAGACCTATTGACTTTTGAGGAGAGTCAATGCCAAGACTTATTAACTTATGGTAGAGAGTTGATGCTGAGATCTATTAGCTTTCGAAACAAGCTAATACCGAAATCCAAGGCTTAAGATGGCCGAATGTAGTAATTAGAGCTTTCTAAAGCATGATGCATTGTGAAAATAGTTCCGAGGCTTAAGATAGCCAAAGGTAGGTTGGGATACTTACGAAGCTAAATGAATAGCTAAAGCCGAGACCTAATAAATGAACAACTAGGTGAAGTACTAAAAGTTAAGGAAACAAAAAAGTTAAAGTAAGAACGTACAATGTAATTCATGGAAGTGCTATTGACGGTGAGTGGGGACGCTCACTTGAATGTGCCTACTTTAACGGGAAGGGTTCTGCATTCGACTTTGGATGGGACGTAGGACATCCAAGCGGGATGTACACTTTTGCGAAAGTGGAAGTACCTCTTTTATGAAGTTCAAACTTAAGTTAATGAGATTTACCGAGACTGCATAGGATGTATTTTTTTATTACAAAGATAAAGATAAAGAGACTGCTTGGGGATGTACCTTGTAATTTAAATCTTAATGAACAAAGACTGCTTGGGGATGTACCTTGTAGAATAAACAAAAGATAAAGATTGACCTAGACAGTAAGAGTTGTACCTTATAATATAAAGTTGAGAAAAGAATCACTAAGATCATTTAGGGTTGTATCTTATGTATATGAGATATATGAGCGGAACTAATGGTTGTTTTGAAAGCAGTGTTATCGAAACCTATATATGATCACATCTTGACCGTTATGAAAGTTTGTGTGGATCGGTTGTATGGATAAATATACTAATTTAAAACTTGTGTGATATACCAGCGGAAAATAGTCGATAAATAAAAGAAATGTAAAGCGGTAAGTAAATGACACCAGATATTTTTATACTGGTTCGAACTTCCCGTCGAACTTCCCATTTTACGTCCAGTCCTAGACTTCTTCTGGATTTACTAACACCCTCGCTTCACCCGGAGGTATAGGCACCTAAGCAATCGAACATGATTTCAATACACTTGCTCGAGCAGCTGAACGGGACTTCCAATACAAAGTATTTAGTTTTTTGACTTGATGTGTTCTTGAATAACACTGATTAGTCGATATAGTACACCCTTCCTATAATCTTCTCCTTTGTGGTATGTAGTGTTTGTACGTGAAGAGAATGGAAGATTTAAATAGAATTCTCAATAGAATGCTTGTATGAATGTTTTAGAAAGCAAAGACTATAGAGAGTAGAATCAAAATAGGATAGAAAGAATTGTAATGATTGTTGTTTAAAAGAATTTGATTCTTGGCTATATTTATAATGAATCAAGAGTTGTTTTCTTTCACGAACAGTAGTGCTGAAAAGAAACGGAAACAACCCTTGAAGTTGAGATGTTTCTCTTCATTGAAGAGACGAACCTCTTCATTAAAAACTAGCTATTATATGAATTCAGCAGGTTGACTGCAGAAGATTCAGTCGTCTGATCCAAACCCGAAAATAAATAGTGCAAAAGACAGTATGTTCAGCCGTCTGATCCAGTGGATTCAACCGGTTGAATATTGTGGTAAATTTAAATTTACCCATTATTCAGCCGGCTGAATAGCTGTAGTCAGCCGGCTGAAATCTGTGTCTTATGCATGTGCATACTTCTAAGATACGTGTCAATTTTGTTTTGCAACATACCACTTTGGAGAGATTTTAACATATTTCTAACTAGACTCGGAAATATTAAAACATCTAATCTATCTTCGCATATTTCTGAATCCATCCTTCAAAGATTTATCTTCTCCCGCAAATTTGGTTAGTATACAATAATAATATAGCTTATATAGTTGTCACATTCAAAATCTTAGATTTCTGGATCTTAACAGGTTATGTTACCATAAACCTAAACCCTAGATAGTTTAGGGCGTATTTTTATTTAGATACATTATGTATTTTTGGGTTAACATATATTTAGTTGAGACTCATGACTTATTATAGTCTCATATTTACTGTGTACCCTAGGTTAGTGTGGGAAAACCACATTTCGTGCTTTAGCAGCATGATCCCACTAATGGAGGAATTTAGATTAGAAATTATATTATTCATACTAGACTTATGTCCGACCTTTATTTTTATTGTTTTTTCCTTAACTCATGGGTATTCATTTGAGTAGGCTAAGTTTATAGGATTTCAAATCTCATATTTTAACCGAAGGTAGGGTAATTTCTGAGACTTTGCTAAAAACATAGATTGGCATGAGGCCTTATTATTATTGATATTATTACTTATTGTAGTAGGTTTAGTTCCACTATGTAATGTAGATATTTGTTAAGTCCTAGGGACAACAAGCGGTCAGTATCATCATATGTCGGATTTTTGATGCTATAATATAATGAACTATATTTTACCCATGCATGGGCACAGTTTGAAATATATGGAAAAAGATGTAAAGATAATTTTATGTGATGTAATTTCTTTAGTTGCTTTGTTTACTTAAACTATCGAATATTTATGCTAATCTCATTCTATTATTGAAAAATAATTCCAATGTCATTGTAGCACATTAGGGTTTCATCTTTAGGTTTTGGAATAGAGACATGCCTGTCCCTAGGGGCAGGCTGCCAAAGGTGTCGCCTAAAGCTATTGACGTGGAGGGAGCAACAGTAAAGATGGTGACAATGTTGATCCTCTAAAATAATTAAAATCATATAATACCACACCACTAGAAGATGCAACATTTACTTACCTAGTTTTACCGACACCATTTTGACACCCTAGGTAAAGGCATCGACCAGGTGCTGGAATAGCATTGATGACTTACTATCTAAGAAAAATTACCAATGTTGTTTTGACGCCTTTTACAAGGTGTCGGTGGAGCATTAGTCTGACATCGGCCTCAACCATACTTACCCAACCGACGTCCTCTTCGTTATCACTTTTCCCACTCCAAAATTAAAACACAAAACCCACCTGAATCCCCCATTAGCCCCCTCCTCCATCCTCGGCCTCGTTTGCTATCGCCTCCTCCTCGCTCGATGCTACTGCAAATCCTAACCCCAGTCTTCGTTGCCTGCATCCCCCTACCTCATCGTCGCGAATCCTAAATCGCCAGTCGATCACTACAAGCCCAAACTGCCACCTCCCAAGCCTAGTGCCAGCTCCAAGCCACCGCCAGCATCTTAAATTCCAAGCCCTATGCCACCTTCATCGGTATAATTTATTACTCTGATTCATTTTTTATTCAATGCTATGATTTGATTAGCTTCATATATAATATACATTGGTTGTTTATATTCTTGCTATATTACTGCTGATATAGGTTCGATGGTATGATAATTCATATGTGATTCGAGATGTTGTTGGTTGTTTTTAAGTTGTTCGATAATTCATTGTAATAACCCACCATTCCAAAACCTCATAACTACAAAACAAAGTCCCAAAACGAGTCGTTATGCGATACATATTGATATACAGAGAGAGCATAAAACAAAAACTATACTAACTAATAACTTTTAGAATCTCACATCCAATGGTCTCACAAAATATCATATCACATAAATATATCTGATTACATATTTGATATTACTACATAAGTTTATATAACCCAAATCAAATCAATTCCACATAGCGTTATGTCATGTCTTTAATATACAAATTATTTTCATCATTTATATACAATATTTACAATATGTACAAGTCCCCACCTCCTGATCCATCTCGTGTCTAGACTCTATCACCCTGAATATTATAGACGAAAGAAATATAGGAATGTGTCTGACATATGTCTCAGTAAGTGAAGCCAATCTAACCTATATATACTGCTATGACAGTGATATAACATGATTAAGTCTAACGTATAACACTTTCTGGTCCCGTCTAATGAGCTTTAGAACAATGTTAAACTATCTAAGAAAAGATTAGATCCCAAAAACCTATGGTAAAGGATCCTAATAGGTAATCTTGTCTTGCCACTTGCGGTAAAGGATTACGTGTCTACATTTACTATCTGGTTTCGCCATCTGTGGTAAAGGATAGTAATACAAACTGGACTCATGCCTGGTCTTTCCACGTGCACTACAAGTTGACTTTTGTCCACATCAAAACTCCCAAACCAGCCTCATTACTCTACAAGAGATTGCATATCAATATCATGAACCAAGGACCCATCGTGTGTGCTACATGATTCAGGTATTCATTCATCGTCTGAAACTACATACATTACACTTGTATCTCATTATCATCGTTAAGTTCCACATCCAAACAGCGACTATACAAGTCAAAGATGACACTAAAGAGTCACAGGAGAATGACACGTAGAAGGCCAAAGCATCGTATATCGTGGCAATTAAAAGCCCAAAATCCAAAATCTTTGTCGTCCACTAGTGGACCGGTGTGCACCCATTGATGCATCGGTGTACAGCCTAGATACGGGTTTTCCTTCTCATTTTGTATATTTTGGTTCCAGATTTCGGTTATTTCCTTTTTCTTTGTTTCTAATGATTGTATATCATATATGTATATATATATGTACTAAATCTAAGTTCCTAAGGTCCCTAACACACACACACACACACACACATATATATATATATGTATGTATATATACGAAGTTTCTTTAGGTTAACAATTCAAATTTATATTAAACAAGGTTTCTGCTAATTTTTCTAAAAAAAGAATACGTTCTTTTCATTTTTTTGTTTCCAACATCAACGTTTAGATTAATATAATTCAATTTTTTATAAGTATTCATTAGAATGGCACCTTTCGCTTTCTGTCAGCATATGATTTCTACCCATCATGTGCCACCTTTATCACTCATATGAAGGTGGAAACAAAGAAATGGAGAAATGATAAGGAGTTGGAATTTGAAGTCTGTCAGCATATCCTTTCGCTTTCTATCAGCATATTTAGAGTAGAAATGATAAGGGATATGTCAAAGAAAGTAGAGTTGATAAGAAAAAGGATAAAGGTGGCACATGATGGGTAGAAATCATCATGCTGACAGAAAGCGAAAGGAGTTGGAATTAGAAATCATAAATTTTTATAAGTATTCATTAGAATGGCACATGATGGGTATATATACATTCACTTTTTCATTTACACACCTGTATCACTCATGCATATGCATAACCATTCAAACAAAGCAACCATCTATACTCATAGCTATTCTAAACATATATATAGGTCCTAGTTAAAGAATTAGCATTCAAACATTTCATATAATGAACATGATCACAATAACTTGTGAAAATCTAGCATAATGCAATTAATGTGATAAATGCACCTTATATGAATACAAGAGCATGACAAAGTAGGCATGTATGCATAGCAACCCTAGTATAGAAACATGAAGTTCTTTATGAATGAAATTTTAGGGACATATGAGATAGTATATAATATAACATCTAATAAACATCGTGTACAAGTTCTAAGATCTAATCTACGCAACCAAAACCTAACTCTTAGCAAATCATACCAACCAAAAGAACTTACTAATAAAGAGTTCGGGATGGGAAGCCCATATTTTCTCCTCAGGATCCTATGTACTTTCCACCAGATTATCTCCCTATTGCACCTTCACTAACTTAGTCGCTTTATTCCTCAGTCTACAAATCTCAAGCTCCACTATCCATGCTGGTCCATTGGATGAACTCACTTTAGCTTCTGCTTCAACATTCTCATATTGACTAGGCTCCATCACTGTAGCCATTTTATCTGGTAGCTCCACCCTATAAGCTAAACCTCTAATGTGATCCAGCACTTTAAATAGTCCAACAAATCTCGACGCCAACTTTCCTGAGCTTCCAAACCTTGTCACATGCTTAAGTGGCGATACCTTCACGAACACAAGATCACAGACTTCAAATTCCAACTCCTTTCGCTTTCTGTCAGCATATGATTTCTACCCATCATGTGCCACCTTTATCCTTTTTCTTATCAACTCTACTTTCTTCGACATATCCCTTATCATTTCTACTCTAAATATAACCTCATCTATCAACTCCCACTAACATGAAGGTGGTTCACACAGCCTTCTGTACAATGCCTCAAATGGTGCCAATCCAATACTAGCCTGATAATTGGTATTATACGTCAATTCCACTAATAACAAATGATCTTTCCAAGCACTTACAAAATCCAAAATGCACGCCTTTAATAAATCCTCAACACCCTATTCACCTTCTTGGCCTGCCTATCCATCTACAGGTGATATGCCATGCTTAAACTCAGCTCTGACCCAAGCTTCTTGTAGGCTCCTCTAGTACTCACTCCTGAAGAGTAGGTCCCACTGACTCATAGTATTCACTGGTATACCATGCAACCTCACTACTTCCTTAATATATAATGTAGCTAAAGATGATGTTGTCCTTGAATTCCTTACAGGAATGAAATGTGCACTTTATATCAATCGATCCACCATTACCCAAATATTCTCATTACCTCTTCTACTCCTTAGCAACCCATCTATAAAGTCTATTGAAACACTTTCCCACTTCCACCGCGGAATGTCTAAAGGCATCGGCAATCCACTTAGTTTCCTCTACTCCACCTTAACCCTTTGGCAATTGAGACATCTCTCTTTATCAATGGCCAATAATAAACCTTCTTCATATCCCTATACATTTTGTCATCACCAGGATGAATGGTTGTCCTCAAATGATGACACTCCCTTAACACCTCTTCAATCAGCTCTTTTGACTTTGGCATGTGCAACCTTGCATCCTGCCTCAAGTATCATTTCCCATCCTTTGTATATCATTCCAAATCAACTTCTCACCTTTCTCTAGTTGAGTTAATCCATGATCTCAACCAACGTCGCATCCTTTCTTTGATTCGTAACAATCTAATCCAATCATAAAGGTCTAACTTTGAAGGTCGCTAATAATCCAGGTTTAATATCCGTTGGTTGTCAAAAATTGAATCCAAAAATATACTCCAACAGCTTCATCTCTAACATCATAGCACTCAATGTCACATGCTTCCACTCAATGCATCCGCCATAAAATTACCCTTTCCAAGGGTATAAGCACAACTAAAATCATAAGATTCTAAAAATTCCATCCACCTCTGCTGCATTAAGTTCAAGTCCCTTTGCGAGAATAAATACTTAAATGACTTACGGTCCATAAAAATCTCAAATCTTTCCCCTAGAAAATAGTACCCCCATGACTTCAAGGCAAATACACTCACAGCCAATTCTAAATCGTGTGTAGGGTAATTCTTCTTATGTGTCTTCAACTGTCGACTCACATATGCTACAACCTTACACCCCTGCATCAAGATAGCACCCCAAGACTAGTACCACAAGCATTAGCGTAGACAAATGGTTTGGTACCATCAAGGACAACCAAAATAGGTGCGCTTGTCAGCATCACCTTCAACTTGACAAACACCTCTTCATACTTCGCACTTCAAACATAAACAAGGTACTTTTTCGTAAGCTTCGTTAATGGTGTCGATATCCCCATAAATTTCTTTATAAACTTTCGATAGAACCTAGCTAATCCAAAAGAAACTATGCACTTATGAAGCATTCTTTGGAACCTTCCAATCCGTAACAGATGCTACTTTTCCTAGGTCTAACGCCAACCCATTACTAGATACCACATGCCTTAAAATCAGACCTCACACCTCCAAAAGTGGCACTTCGAAAATTCCACCCTCACCCGATTCCTTCTCAATACATCTAATACTTTCCTTAAGTGAAATTCATGCTCCTTCTCATCTCTAGTAAACACCAGGAATCATCACAAAACACAACAAGAGATTTGTTCAACTGCTTCCGAAAGACCCTACTCTTTAAGTCAACAAAATAAGCCAAGGAATTAGTCTGCCCCAATGGCATCACAACCCATTCGAATAATCCAAAGTATGAAAAGAGGTCTTCGACTATCCTCAGAAACTCTTAACTGATGAAATCCTATGCAAGGTCAAGCTGCGAGCAAACCCTTGCCCCGATAAGTTGATCGAAGAGGTCAACAATGTAAGGCAATAGATAAAGGTTCTTCTTCGTTGACTTATTCAATTCCCGATAATCATCGCATAACCTTAGGAAACCATCTAATTAGTAGTAGAAACGAAAAGTGCTCCCCATTTTGAAATACTTCACCTAATAAACCCTTTCTACAACAACTCTAAAACATGTTTATCTTACTCTCTCCTCTCCTTTGGAGCCATATGTCTCAAAGGCATCACCAAAGGTCTAGCATTTTTCTCAAGGTCAATTCTAAACTCAATTTCTCTATGAGGTGGAAGTCTTGAAATCTCAGCGAATACGTCCAGGAAATCTTTGACTACGAAAATAGATGCTAACTCATTTTGTAATAGGTCTAATAAATACAAATACGACTTCATTATGGAAACATCATGTAATACCCAAAATTTTTTGATAATATTTTAATTAAAAATTAATAATATAATACTGTGAAAAATAATGGAATTATTGAATTAATTAAAGAAATTATATAGAAGGGCAAAATGGCTAGTTTGCAGACATTGGAATTTAGCGACGAAACTAGTGTCATTTCAACCATATCGTTTTTCTAATTTGCGTAATATATATATTTATTTCGTTTGGAGCTCATATGATGGAGATAGGACCAAAAACGTCGTTGAGTTGAATGGACACTACGCAATTTGAATCCAAATTTAAATTTTGGCGGTGGGGCGGTAGTCTAACTGTTTTGACTTGAAATAAAAATGCATACATCATTTCTCATTTTAGAAACTAAATTTTCAGTTTCTTATTCTTCTTCCTTAATTTCTCTGGCTAACCTTAAATCCCCAAAATTTAAAATCAAACTAAGAAATTGAAACCCCAAATCGAAGAGAGAGGCAAAGAAAAGCACATAGGAGCTACTAGAGCTATTAGAGCAACAAATTTAAGGGCGTTCTATCTTTGGACAACGGACAAAAGTGAGACTATAAGCTTGAATTTGGAAGGAATCGACAAGGATGAGTGGATTTGATTAAATTTTATATTTACTCACTTGATTTCAAGGTACAATATGATTAAAATTGGTAATTAAGTAGCTAAAATTCGAAATTAATCTATATGTATTCTGGAAACCTTGCCTAACTTGATTAATTAGTGAATTTTTGTTAAATAAGTTATTTAGTATAATGATGTAATGCATATGTGATTATTATATGCAAAATTAGGTAAATTAGAGATATATGTTTGTGAAAACCATAATAAATCAATGAGAAATTTATATAAAAATTTCTAAGAATAATATCGATAGACCAAGATATGATTTTTATGAATTTTTGTATAATTTAAATGATTTAATATAACGATATTTTAGTTATGTGCAAAAACAGTCCAAAAATATGAATTTAATGGTTTGGCATATTTAAATATATCAAATTGACATGAAATTAATTTTTGAGATTAGGTATGATGATTTCAGGTCTAAAATGTATCTTTTTTCATAATTTAATTCAATTTGTATGAATTTATAAGTATATATTTTATAATATGTGAAAAATAGGCCAGAAATTGTATATTAATGATTTGGTGTGTATAAATATATCAAAATGGCATGAAAAGAATTTTTGAAGTTAAAGTATGTGGTTAGATGAATTTAATTTTTGATCTTAGATTCATAGAGGTATACCGTACGTAGATATGATTTATTTAGTGAAAATGCAATAAAGGGGGAAAGCGTGTGTATGTGAGAATGTACATGAACTATTTATATAAAATATATTTTAAAATTCAGGCTTTGATTTATGGAAACTTAGTACATATATTTCAGTATGGAATATATTTTATTTTGAATCAAAACTACACACACACAAACAATATGTTTTAATATGTGCAAATTAGAGAAATTAGAATATATGTATATATGAACGCCTGTGTGTATATATGTACGCACACACTTTGAAAATAAGGTTTTATTTTTGGGGGTTTGACGAATATATTCCAGTAAGAAAAATATTTTTATTTTGAATTTAAGCTATACATATGAAATTATATAGTGTATTTTAATATGGGCAAGTTAAGGGAAAGCATAATTTAAAAATAGTAAAATATGAAAAGAAATTGTGGAAAAATACAATAAGGTGTACCATGAATATGTGTCCTAATTATGAAATCATAAGGCTAAGAAATTACCAAAATAAACGAATAAAAATGAAAATATACAAGTGCAAAACAAAGCCAGAAATGAGCATCTAGCACAGTGGACAGTTGGCCCACCACATTAGTGCATTGGTCGCCGAATAAATTTGGTAATCTGAACCTGGGCCTAATATAGGCCGTAATATATAAGTAATATATATAATTATAGGCTCGCTCCTGATTCTTTGAGTATGTATGGCACGAGTGAAAGGGTAAAGGATGTACCCTAGCCTAAGTAGCAATGCGTGTTAGTGAACGGATATCACATGCCTTCAAGGGGTGATGTTTATAAGTAATATGATCTAGTTTGGTTATTGAATAGGAATAGAGCCAGAACGAGAGGGATTCATGACTTTGGATGTTGCAGGTTGGCTGCAACACAACTTTAATTGAATATAACAGGTTCACGGTTTTTCCGGTTTATCTGTGATACAATTATACAACTTACATACGTACGAGTGTGAAAGTAGTCACCTCATTTTAGAATGAATATAGTAACATAGCTATATGAAACTCTGCAAATATGAATTGTATATTGGATTTAATATGAATTGAATATGAACCGAGATGTATAATGATATGGTAGCTTATCATTTTTTATCATGTTATATTATGAAACAAGTATAGTAAATGTTGAATTCAGTTATATTCTCTCACTAGACTAGGTGTCTGACCCTCTTCTCTACCATGTTTCCTTTGTTTATACTATATGATAGATTGACGAAGATAGGTGACGTTGGTGGTTCAGGCGACGAAGCGTTTTATGTATATTAGTATGTATATGTGATGACATGTGTATATACGTAAGATATTTTAAGTATTGTATGCATTTGGGTTGTACTCTGTGTGTGTCTATCAGTGACATATGAAACTATGTATGGTTTGGTATGGTAATGACATAGTACTATTTGATTATTATATTTTGTGTACCTTCTGCTATGAGTTTTAAAAGACAAAATAGATAGTTTTCTATTTTGTTTTCTTATATCAATCACCTAATGATCCATTGCTTTATGACTTCTCTTGTAAAAGTTATTATTTTCTGTAGGAACTAGAGGTGTGAAAATGATGGGTTGTTACATTTGGCATCATAGCAAAATAATAGGGCTAGGCACGTATAAGCGAGCGTATTTATAATTATATTTTATAAATAATAGAAATATGTAATGATATGTCATTCTTACACTTAAAAACGACACTTAATACATCTACGGTATTCATGTTCCGATCATTTAAGTGTCTAAAAGACAGGTCATTAGGGGTGAAAAGAAAGAAAGATAGAATAGATAAGAAGAAACTAAACGATCACAGAATCTCACAACGCAATGTAATAACATATATTAATCAACATAATTCTTTACAAAGTCATTTCCAAATGATACATCAGAGTTATACCAGTACAAATTCTACCCTAGGACAGTTATATCAGCCTGCCCCTACCTAACTGATACAATATACATACATACACAACGAAAATAGATAATAACTAGCTAATGGTGAAGCCACCCACTCCAGCTCCTCCAAAATGCATCCGTAGGAAACTTGAACTACTTGGCTGCCCATAAAATTTTGAGCACCCAAGAGTTTAAGGAAAATAAAATAAAACTCCGAGTCAGACATGGGTCTGGTGTGAGTAAACTCAAACAACTGAATTATTATGCTTAGAACCCTTTTAAAATCAAAGGTATCACGTAAGACCACGCGATGTACATAAACATAGATGGGTTTTTACCTTACGATAAGCAAAACACTTTTTTTTATAGAAAATCTAGTGATATTATAATAATGTCTAACGGTTCAAGTAAAATATGAATATAGCTGAATTGCTTGCATCTCACATTTCAACATAGTTGGGTACATCTAAAACCATAAAGGCGCGTATTGGAGAATGGATTCCATACTATGACAAGGTAAGGGACTACCTTTCAATAGTACATCTCTAGATAAAATGCACCAGGGTCTGATAAGAAAATCTTGTACCCCTGCCACACAGGGCTGGCCTACCACTTGACTAGTAGTACTGAATATGATCGCCCTACTTTGGGCACCGAAGCATACATGAGTAGACAGTAATCGATCTAGATTTCGGATGACCATACCCTGATGGGAGCAACCCACTTGGACCTGCTGCATGCTCGATTTTTGTCATTTCCTGTTGATGAGGCTTGAGGTTACATTTTACCTTTATTTAGCACTTCCTACTTAGAATGCTACACTTCCCTCCAATCAATAACGTAATGCCATCTTTCATCCATACAAGTTCATTTTGGGACTGAACGAAACCGAAGGCACTACCTCCACTACACCCATTTTGGAATCACCCTAAGGGTCTGTAGCAAATTGCCCTTGTACTTCAAAACTTCATCTTCAATTCCATACTCTTCAAGATATCTTTAGTTAAAAACGCTTAAGTTGGATCGAAGTGGTTTTCGGATAACATATCCGATCCCGGTCTTTTCGAAACAACTTTCGATAATTTCCGGTAAACTCAACCCTGGTTCTTTAGAAAATAAACAGACAAGATAAGAGTAGAGATCACCTCCTAACCGTTAGTGGACAGATTTCCTTATCATTTATGCTAGAAGAACGAACCGAATTTATACGTATAGTATAGCACCACCGACGGTAACTGTACCATATAATTTTCATGTTTCTCCTAGATATTTCCAAAGTTATGTTTTGGTCAAGATTTTGATAGTCGGTTATTTAACTATCAAATAAACAAATCTTCAAAACATGAATTTAATCCCATATTGAATCCACTAAGCCTTATTTAATTAATCGTTACTAATTAAAATCACTTTATAAACATTCGATCAAAGATCTTTACAAAACACTATTCCCAAACCCCTTACATCCCTTTTATACTTAGACAAACATTTATATACTTATCTCAATGGTATAAGTATATTTACCAAACTTTACAATAGTTTCCTTCTTTTCAAGTTTCTTTTTGAAAACATTACTTACTATAAACCGATCCACTTATCCTTTATAAAAAGTTCCCTTTTAAAAGCTCACTTCACATTTAAATTTCTTTATAAATTTCCAAAATCAATTTATAAAATACTATTATAAGTCTAAAAGTCAATTTACAAAATCTCTTTACAAACCTCTAAAATCATTTATAAACATTTCCCCGTTTAAAACTCCTTTGATAAATCTTCTTTAAGAAAAATCCTTTACAAAATATCTTTTGCAACTCGTCCTTTTAAATCACTTTAAATAAACCTTTTTACTTAGTAAAACCCATTTTTATAAGTTATTATTTATAAATACCTTTATAAAATAATAATATACCTTGAAAAATCATTTATAAACCTTAACCCCAAACTGATTAAAGAATTGAGGCTAATTTAAAACCATACTTCATAATTTCAAAAAAAGGCTTAGCAAACCCAATGGTAGTAATTTAAGGTACCATTTAACAACAATTTCACTTTCAAGTCACTTAACCATTTATTTACGTAAGTCGACATATATGTAAATGCAATTCATATCCAAATCTGGGAATAACATGTCAATACAACTCAACTAGCATATACATGTCCAAATAACATAATAGTAGGACGGTGATTTGTCCTGCTAAATAGATGTCCAAACAATTCACTACTTATAGCAATGGGAATTAATTCTACTAGACATATGTCCACACAATCAAACCATTTACATAACTCATTCACAATTGTTTGTCTTCTTAATGACATCGACATTTGAATCCCTTGTGTTCAAAACCATCTTTGAAAAAGAATTACCTCTAAAACCATTTGATTCTTTGAAAACACAGAATCTAATACTTAAGACTCCTTCTAAAAAAATATTATTTACAAGTTAAACCCTTATTTAAATCATAATCGACCTTAATTAATTCTTAACTTAATTTAATTATAAATCAAGAAATAATTAAACCTTTAATAAATAATTAAACAATAATTAATAAGTGATTAAACCCTAATTAATCATTTATTAATTATTAAATAATAATTTAAACCTTCATTAATAATTAAATATTAATTAGTCAGAATTAATAAATTTAATAACCTTTAATTAAAACTTAAATAATAAATTAAGCCTTTATTACAAATAATCAAATCATAATTAAGTTTTAATTAAGTCTTTAACTTAAATTTAACTTGATTAATAATTAATTAATAATTAAACCCTTTATTAAATTAATAGTTAATTAAAATAAATCATATACTTAACTCATAATTAATTAAAATTTAATTAAGTTATTTAATAATTAATTAAAATTAATCTTAACTTTAAAAGATAATTAATTAGTAACTAGTCCTTATTTAATTAAACTTAATAATCCTTGTTTAATATTGAATTAATAATTCACTACTAAACTTAATTAATTAATAATTAACAATTAAGAACTTAATTAAATTTTTAAAACATATTTGTAATTAAGTTTGTAAAACATTTACAAAACTTTTAAAGTAGAAAAACTTAAACTTTTCAAAAATCGAATTTTCATCGAAACCACATCCATAGCGACTATCGCTATGAATGCCATTTTCTTAGAATTTTTCTCTTACTTTCTTCTTTGAACCCATCCACTTGGAAAGTTACTAAATTTTTGAAAACCCAAGTAAGTATTCGAAAACTATAAACAAAGTTACTAACTTTTAAATTGGTTTTGGTTTCTAAACCAGAGCTCGTATTTTCGTATAAGAATTATTCGTCGATAAACCAAACCAAAGTGCTATAATACTTAGCAAAACGACACAAAACCATGTCTACAACATCCATAGCCAAGTCATAATCATAACCACAAGTAAGAATTAAACTTTACGATTATTCACAAAACTAGATTCCAAATCCAAGCCTAATCTAACTACATACAAGAATCACATACATAAGCAACATCACAACATGATATAAACCCAACATTCAACATTATTAGCAAGCACATGTAATACCATAAATTTATGCAATATATCAAAGTTTAAACTTTTATTTTAAAACCAAAAGTTTACTCATCGAATTTTGAAAACTTTGTCTAATTTTGCAAAATTAATGGCTCAGAATTTCACTTTACGAAAACCAAACTCAAACTTTTGGACCAAAACAACCGAAATTGGTTCAGCCATGAAGAGTACGCACAACCTAGGGTTGCTACATGGCTTGGCCATGGTGTTCATGGGTGATGAAGGCTTGGGTTTTGAAGTAAGAGGAGATAAAAATGGAAAAGGAGTTTCAAACCCTTTTGAAATCTTTTTACGCAAAATAAACTTTTGAATCTAACTTTTAAAATTTAAAGAGAAGCCATGGAAGATGCTTTCAAGCTTAGGAAATTTGCGAAGTGAACAAAGAATGAAAAAAATGCAAGAGAAATTAGGAAAATTAGCTTTAATATTATGTTAACATGTTAAATTACTAAACTACCCCTCGTACTTTGCCCTTCTCTCTCCTTATACCACCTAACCACCTCCTTTCCACCTTACCTAAATCTGCCCCCTCTTAGCCATCCTTCCATCAAGTTAATGCAAACATCCATTAATCTCATGTGTACTTATGTTGGAAAGGTATCTTTTTCTATAATATATATATATATATATCTTTTTATATAAAATCTTGCTTTATACTATATATATTCACTTAAGTTTATATATATGTATATTCACATGCATTCAAACATGTCTAAAGTAATTTATAAATGTATGTATGTGGATAAAAAAGTGTTACGACCTTTCCGACAACTTTGAGCCGACAAAAAATCGAAAAATCGAAAAACGATTTCCGGACACATTTTCGATTTTCCTTTGAACTAGATATTTTTATAAAAAAATTTGGAAAAAAATTTCATCATTATTATCCATTATTTAAAAGAGTTTTATTTCCATTATAAAATCAATTATTTGAATATTTAAAATTAATTAAATATTCGCAAATCAACGTAGCGAAATTCCGGGTCGTTACACTCTTCCTCCTTAAAAGAATTTCGTCCCCGAATTTACATCCCAACCTATCCTAGAAAACACTCAACACTATACTTTAGTTCGTATGATGTATATAGATCATTCATATGCAAAATCTGATTCGATCAACACTCGAGTATAAAATTTCCCTTTCGAACCAGTATCGCTTACACGATTTTCTTATGTGGACTCCGATCAGGTTCCTTGATTTGGAACCTCTGTTTTCCTTACATAGCTGTAACTATGATAGAAAACATTGGTCCCATACCAAAAATCCTTATCAAGTGCTCGTCGTCAAAAGTCAAGTAATAGATCCTTATCCGGAATGGCGTGAAACACCTCAAAGTCGTGTACTTGAATCTTAGATAATAACTATATGAAACGAGAAATGATCTACATCCAACTTACACACTTGTTTAATTAGTTCTCCCTAATACCAATTCTATTTCCACTAATTTATTTATGAAAACATTTCATAAACTTAGGTTCACTTGGATACTACTCCACTACATCCTAAGAGTATATACAATTATTTGATTCAACTATTCCATTTTGCATTTATTTTCCTAAGAAAACTCAAGATCCAAATATCAGGTTATTATTTCAAAGACATTTTGAAATGAAACTCTATATTTTAATCAAATATGTGTGTGTGTGTGTGTGTGTGTATAAAGCTCGAGTAACTCCAAAGTGATACTGAGGAACTGGGTACTACCAAATAGTATCATACACTCCCTTACCAAGAAGGGTAATACTCAAAGAAGTGTTTACCTCCAAACACATCTATTCCCCAATTTTAAGTTATTTTCAAGCCGCTCGAACTAGTTAACTTAAAAATATTTCTTTCATTTCAAAATCCAATTTTTGAAACAATACTTTATATATTTCCAATAAAACATTTATTACCAACTTACTTTAGGTTTGTCCAGGTTGAACTTATTTCGATTGTACAATGATAAAAGGAATATTTACTAAGTACCCCACAGCGTTCTCCTAGGCAAACATCAGACTATCACTTAGAAGATTATCCAGATCATCACAAAACAATCGAGACTCATTTTCCCAAACTAATCCAAAGAAAACACTTCTTACTTAACCTTTTCATTCCCGAAACCTTATACTTGAACCAAAAATATTTTCAAATAATACTATTATTATTTTTCCAATCCATGAAAACCATTTTTCAAAAGTCCTGGGATTTTAGTCCTCTAGTTTCAACTTAAATTATTTTTAATTAAAAGACACCTTCTTATAAATTCATTTTATAAGATCAACTTTTATAAAACATTTTCCAAATATCTATTTCAAATATTCTATCTTTTTAATAAACGTATTTTATTAAATCAATTTAACCCCACATTATCAATCGAACGCCTTACAGTCAAATTTTGAAACTTAATTCACAAGATATTTGTTTCAATGTTTTCCCTATTTCTATTTACCCACCCCAAGTCTTAAAAAGGGAAGCTACCTATACACACTAACAATAGTCAATGCTCAACTAGACGAGCATGACTAAACAAACCTTAAAATATTATTATCTCCTAACAAACAACACCTCAAAAATACTATACTATACTATTTTTAAAAATCATTCTTTATATATATAAAATATATTCTAGGTAAAATTATTTAATCTACCTAATTTCAAAACAACACTGTGTCCGTTGATCTTGTTAAAGTGTTTAGGAATCCCTACCGACAACGTTGATCAAGCGCGTCGAACATAATTCATAAGCTGCTTAACAGATCAAATAACATAATATAAATCATTTTATATCACTATCAAATACGCGCTCTTATTTATATACACACTCAAACTCATCATAAGGCTTTCCATTACCTTATCTCTTAATGAGTTGCCCCACCAAAGCCAAGGTTCTCGCTTAACCTTGCGCTCTAATACCAAATGTAACGATCTACCTATTTTACACATAAAGACGACACTTAATAAATATACGGTATTCATGTGCCGATCATTTAAGTGTCTGAAAGACAGGTAATTAATGGTAAAAAGAAAGAAAGATAAAACATATAAGAAGAAACTAAACAATCACAGAATCTCACAATGCAATGGAATAACATATATTAATCAACATAATTCTTTACAAAGTCATAGTCAAAATGATAAATTAGAGTCATACTAATACAAATTCTACCCTAGGACAGTTATATCAGCTTGTCCCTACCTAACTGATACAATATACATACATACACAATGGAAATAGATAATAACTAGCTAACGGTGAAGCTACCTGCTCTAGCTCCTCTAAAATGCATCTGTAGGAAACCAAAACTACTTGGCTGCCCATAAAAATTTAAGCACCCAAGATGTAACGATTGAGATCTTTCGACGTTCGAAAGTCGACATTAATACGTCCACTGTATCAAATGCCGTGCAATCGAATGCCGGAAAACCGAGCCATTAGGGATAAAAAGAAGAGGTAGAAGAAGACAGAAGAAAAGAAAGAATAGAAAAACAAAAATAGAAACAATATCAGAATCTCACATTCGCAGCGGAACAATTTATAATATATAATCACTAGTCTTTTAAACAAAGAACTATATCAGTCCATACAATACAACAATGAGAGTCAATATACAACTCAATACAACAATGGACAGTTATATAAACTTGTCCCCATACAAAATACACAGCAGAATAAATAAATAAGTACGAGTGTACGTCTCGCCATCCAGCTCGTCTCCAAAGCTCCAGAATATCTAGAATATCCTGATAACATAACTCTAGGCTGCCCGTGTGGAAAATTATGGGCACCCAGAGTTTAGAAAGGGAACAATAAACTCCAGGTCAGTCATGAGATTGGTGTGAGAACTTAAAACAGTTATTATCCTTAAAACAACAACAAAGGAAGTAAAAGACATCTGCAATGCTTTTTGGAAAATGAAACTACCATAAGACCTCCCACCACACACACAATGCAATCGCAGACTTGGAGGAGATTTCTTCTTATGATAGTCAAACATGCTTACTATGCAAAATCCTTTTGATATTATTATTAGTGCATAGTGTACAAAATCATTTCGAAAATACAATATTAATCTTAGCCAGCATAGGTACCATTATATTATGCCTGCTATAGCTGCCGCCTGAGGAGACAGGTTATACAAATTGCAATCGTAAAGGCTCGCATTGTTTCTTTGGATTTTCCAACAAATGGTCAGGCTAAGGAACTTCCTATTGCCACATGGGTATGCCTCTGGATGGACGTCCCGAGAACTAACTAGCTCTCTGCCAACACAAGGCCGGGTTACCCCTTACACTAGGTAACTACTACACGAATATGCCACCCCCCGGTCCTTTGGGACCTTTATCCAAGCGCTCAATAACCAACAACATCACACAGTAATAAATATAGTGTGTCCACATGAGTAAGTATCTGGGCTCCATACCATGATACCACCCTTTTCCAGAAGGAAATGACATACCCTAAAGGACGCGACCCTGATAACCTTACCGCATCATTCCTGTTTCGACCATTTCCGGGGTGTGAGGTCTAACGAAGTCTCGTCCACAAAGCTACGCTTCTCATAGAAGCCATGCTTTGATCAACAAATGATCAAAAAATGATCAACACACAGCAGCACTCAGCATGTCACATTACCAAATTGGGAGTATATCGCTGATAACCTTCAACTACATAACCTCTGAGCTCGTACGTCTCATAGAAGGGTGTTAAACTAAGAGAATAAATTCTCCGCCACCAACAGAAATGTATTTGAAAGAAATCTTCTTTATATCTCAAAGTATAATGTCAGACATGTAACCATACAAGTCTGTTTCGGGTTCGAACAGAACCGAAGGCACTTCCAAAGAAGCCCTTGCAATTCTAGGTATCCACAATCCCGATCGGATTTCCCATCACAAAGGAAATCTCTATACCGTAGCTAACGGTGCAGAGACAATCGATAGGTCATCCTATCGTTTTCACAAATACCCGGTCTTCACCACCGGTCTTCAAATGTTATCCATATCGTCATATCACTTATTCGGAATGGGTTATATGACACAAAGGTCCTTTCCCGACTAAACCGAATAGTGAGCACAATATTTAAAACATATGGATATAGGGATTTCAATTAAGTCACAACTTATTACCCAAATCCTTTCCTTTAAATGGTTTAAACAAATTACCATTTTAAATCTTTAAACAAAAAGATTTACTTCACAAAGTTCACCCAATTTCACAAAGATTCATTCACAGATTCCCAAATCATTTCCCATTTCAATTGGATTAACCCATTAAATCTTTAAATTAAGATTTAACTTATAGCTTTCAAAACTATTCACAATTCAAGTCTTTTATAATATAAAAGATACACCTTTTAAAATCTTCTTTGATTTCAAGATAAAGCTTAATCATCTTCACAAAGGTTAATTCATAGTTTTTCCAAACTATTCACAATTTCATTTCAACTTGAAATGTTTCGATACAATTTGGAAATCTTTTCACTTTATGAAAGCTATTATTATTTGAAAACAGATAGTTTTCGTTTTGGGAAAAACTGATTACAATTATACAGGTTAAAGCCATCCATGTATAAAACTTGGATTTAAATTTAAATTTCCAAAACCATATTTTAAATGGTTAAAAAAACCCATGTATAAAACTTGGATTTAAATTTAAATTTCCAAAACCTTATTTTAAATGGTTAAAAAAACCCATATAAACACCTTTTATACTTGCATAATCTTTTAAACCAAAATTCCTAAATTATTGAATTTAATTTCAAGATATTGAATTCAAATTTTAAATCAAATTATTCAAATTTCAATTTTATTAAGTTATTTAAAATAACTCTTATTTTCGAAACTCATTTTCAAAAAAACTTTCAATTCCAATTTCCGAAACTAATTTGGATTCAAAAATTCAATCTTTAGAATTGTCAAAAATCTATGACTTAACCGATTTCCATGTGAAATCCACATTAGTGTGTGTATGGTGTAGTCCAGGGGTTTAACACAATAGTGCAACAACATCCAACCATCACAGATCAGAACACAGAAATATAGTTGATAAGCGGTATAAACTATGACGCTTATCTTTAATTCACAGATCACAGATCACAGATATTCATATCATAGATAAATAGATCACAAATCACAACACAGAACATGATATATCACAAAGCATCACATATTTGGGATATCAAATAATTCAACATCCAATACGATTCAAACATCCATAAGTAGGATTACTTTAATTATCTGACTAATTTAAATCAGGTAAATTTCTATGAATAAATTTTACTAGTTATGGTAAATTAATAATCAATTAATTACAAAAACATTTATTAAATTATCCTTTAATTGATCATAAATTAAACCTTAATTAATAACTAATACTTAATTAATTATCCTTAATTAATTACCAAAACCGATAAAATTTCCTTATAAATTTCCAAAGTAATTTCCTTTTTAAAATAAATTTCTTTATCTCTTCAAATCTATTTAAAAATCCAAATTTTAAATAAATTCTTCAAATTATAAATAATATTTTCAAAATCCATTTATTAAGCCCTTTTTCCCGAAATTTGAAATTTTATTCAATATGGTTTAAAAAATAACTTTATCTTTTAAAACTCCTTTTTAATTTATCCAATTCTCAAAAATAAATTCTTAAAATTTCAAAAATCCAAATTTTTATTTATTTCTGGTATCCAACGATACCAAAAATATATCCGGTTAAACCGTAGCCTTCAACAATTTCAATCACAAAAATAATCACACGGTGATTATAAATAATCAACACACAACATATGAAACAAATTCAAATGTTTGAGGAATCCTGTAGGATCCCTCCAACCTATTTCCCTGCATCCATAGACGTTAGCACAATACCAATTCCACTTCGAGGTGGAATATCGCGGTATATGGGATTTATAAAATACTATCCGCTATTATGCGGTGCAATAGGGTCTCATCCGCTATATAATGTGGGAAATCAACTCCAAATACATATATAATACCAATTCCACTTCAAGGTGGAATATCGCGGTATATGTTTTTAATATAATAACCTCCGCTTAATATGCGGCGTATAGGGTCTATTTCAATGCAACAAATGACAACCATCAATTCAAACACACAATCAACCAATTTTAAATTTAACTATTTAAAATTTAAATCGAAACACAATTCGATTGAGTGAGAAGTTCTCACCTTGAGTTTCCGATAACAGTTGTAGTGTTTCGTTTCGAATAAAATTAAACACGCGTTTAATTTTACCCGAAATTATCACTGGCTCCAATTAACTCCAAACAGCTCCATTGCGTAGTTCTCGATAATACGGACCCAACGCAATTTGTTTCATCAGTTTTCGACCTCGTATGACAAAGTTACGATATTTAGAAGTTAATACAATTTAATATAATATAAATTTTCAATTTATTATTTAACCTAGCTATCATCTGGCCGTTGATTTTCAAAATAGCAGATCTGGGCCACGCGTATTGTTTCTTCTTCATTCACATTCAACAGCAGGTTCAAAGAGAACCCATAGCCGCCACCATACACGGAATTTTCGCACGCACCTCGTCGACTTTAACGACGATCGGAGACTTCCACTAGAACGTGCGTCACGAGCTCTACCCCGGCCGACGAGAACGGCAAGCTCGGCCTCCATCTCGCGTGGAAATATGCATGCGAACGCGCTGCCTTCCAGCTCCAATTGTCGTCGATCGACTTCACTTTAAACGATCTCCACCGTTGGATGTGAAGTACTCGGCGCGCTCTACGTTTTGCTAGTTGGAAGATTTGGATGAAAGTCGATGGATGAGGAGATCGGAGGGGATGAAGTTCATAGCATTTCGGCCAT
This sequence comes from Allium fistulosum, assembly GCA_030737815.1. Classification (NCBI taxonomy): domain Eukaryota; kingdom Viridiplantae; phylum Streptophyta; class Magnoliopsida; order Asparagales; family Amaryllidaceae; genus Allium; species Allium fistulosum. The sequence continues at coordinate 853,071,479 of CM060904.1, read as the reverse complement.
TGAAAATAGCTAGGGCCGGCTGAAGCTTGAAACCCTAGTTTGTTTGCAAATGGAAAATAAAACGTCCTTATATAGAAAATTTGACGAAACACTATTCATCCGAGATTTTCCGAACTCCAAATCTCGCGTGGTGACCGGCGTTCCTAGGGTTTTACCCGCGTTCCGGACATAATGGAATAGGTATCGAGAGCCAATTCGATCATATGTGCGAGTTATGGAAATAAACGATCACATTTAAATTAAATCGATTAAACTAATTTCTATGCGTTTTGGCTTGCCCCGGACAAACCGTAAATCCGATTGACACGAAATTTGAAACCTTACAATAATATAACATTACGGATTCGATGAAACTTGTTTCGTCGAAATCCGAGACTGTTTTAAAAAAATGACTATTTTTAGTCGTCAATTAAATATTAAAATAATCAATTATCACAATTCAACTTTTAATTCCATTTTAAAAGTTTACAAACATCATTCTAACTCGAATATGATTTAATATAACTTTATAAATCATTTTTATTCACATTTAATCCAATTTCCAATTATTTACGCAATTTCAAATATTAAATTGTCGATTTAATTATCCAATTAAATCTCTATATTCGAAATTAAATTTATTCGACTTACAAATCTTACTTGTTAATATTTAAAATTAATTAAATATCTGAATTTCAAATGACAGAAATTCTAGGTCGTTACAATCTTTTCCCCCTTAAAAGAATTTCGTCCTCGAAATTGCCAAGTAAGAAAAATGCCCCAAATCCATTAACTTTTCAAAAATCCACTTAGTGAAAATTTTATATTCACCTTTTCCAAAACCTTTAACTTTAACCAAAACAATGGTTTCCATTTTCTAGTTCAATTCCTACGTTTTATTACAATTTGGGAAAATGACTTTCCGTTAACAAAATTTTTCCAAAAGTTTAAAAAATTTCTAACTCCTAAAATTTACGGAAAATTTTGGCAGAGTCTCCTTTGTACGGAGGAGCTTTTACAATATCACAATAGATATAAATATATATACATCAACCCACACGGTCGGAAAACAGAAAAACAGTTCATATTTCCTATTTTTATTGCGTAGGCGTACCTTTTTAGCATTTTTTAAGCAAAGCAGTTATTTATTAAGCATTTTGCGCAACCAAATCCCGCCAAACAATAGCCCCGGTACCTGTACTTACTCAGTTTAAATATGTAAGTGCCACATATATGAAGTTATTAACATTTTACTCTTTTAAACAACTACAACATATGCATGTTAAAAGAAATGCATACTAAACAAGGTTTATAAGCAACTTATATGATTTCGACATTACTTGTAATTGTTTACAACCAATTTATATACAACGACATTCAATTGTTCATTTTCAATTAGTTTACATTCACTAATTTAAATTCAAGTTGATTCACTTTCAATTTAAATCCAATTACATAGCTTTCAATTTCACTAATTCAATTTCATTAACACTTAATGAATTATATACAATCAACCAACAATCATATAACAACCAATGTCATAACCAACATAACCAAGTTATTGAATTTACTTTCAATTTGGTTTAACACTTTTAATTTCAATTGGTTTAATATTAAGTTGACTTCCATTCGATTCATTCAAATTCCAATTTATTAGCTTTTAATGAATTAATACTTACATCCATTATTCCATATCAATTTATTCACATTCGATTGATTAACATTCAATCCATTTATTAATTCAATTGCTAATTCATTTTACAAATAAAGTTGAATTTCATTTATATAACTCAAGTTCACATCCATTTAATTCACTTTATTATTTTACTTCGACGCCAAAATCAACTTCTATTTTATTCAACTTTTACTTAAGTTCCAATTCAGATTTCAATTCTAAAGTAAATTCTATTTAGCTTTTACCAAAATCAAATTTATATCACTATTTCAAATTCATATCTCGTTTTGCTTAACAAAATTGTTTAACCATTTTGATATTTGGTTTTACTTATCTTTTCTCATTCTCCAAGTTATACAACTTATTTATTTAAACTTCCAAATTCATATTATAACCACTTTAACATTCAAGTTTATATCTTCAATTTCAATAACTTACCTAAGCTAGTTAAAATCCAATTAAATTTATTTAACCTTCCTTTAGTTAAATTTCAAATCACATATTTTATTATGCTAACTCAATTTCATTTCAACTTTACCAAAGTTAAATTTATTATCTCATATTATAAGTTCAAAACTCGTTTTACTTATATTTATCAATTACAACTTGGATTTTAATTTCAAATTTGTTTATCACAACAACACTTCAATTTTCAATTTACTATGGTAGAAAATCCATCACACAGAAACTTGAAAATGATACTGATGATGCTGCAGTCATCACCCTTATTATTTCCCAGTAATAGTAGTGAACTCAGTGCTTTAAATTCTTTCAAAAATTTCCTTTTATTTATAGATCACATTTATAAATCCTTTTCTCATATAATTTCACTATTTTACTTTACTTATACAAGATTATTTCACAATTGTTAATCATCTTAATTATAATTCTATACTTATACAATTGTTGCTTTTATTTAGATTATTCAAACAACTTTTATTGACTTATATATACTCTTACATTTTCAACAACCAAACAATTAATTTTATATACACTTTAATAATTCTAAAAAATTATTTCCTTTATATACAAAATATAATCGAGGTAAAATTATTTCATTTACCCAATTTAAAATGATACTATGTCGGTTTATCTCGTTTAAGAGTTTAGAAACCCCTATCGATACAGTTAGCTAGACTGCACCGACCATAATCCATAAACAATCAAACGATAAGTCAACACAATACAAAACAATTTCATATTCACTAACAAATACGCGCTCATATCTATTATTACATTCAACTCATTCTAGAGTACTACAGACTCTATCTCAAATGAGTAACACCCAATAGAGCCAAGGTTATCGCTTAACCATATGCTCTAATACCACATGTAACGATTGAGATCTTTCGACGTTCGAAAGTCGACATTAATACGTCCACTGTATCAAATGCCGCGCAACCGAATGCCGGAAAACCGAACCATTAGGGTTAAAAAGAAGAGGTAGAAGAAGACAGAAGAAAAGAAATAACAGAAAAATAGAAATAGAAACAATATCATAATCTCACATTCGCAGCGGAACAATATATAATAGATAATCACTAGTCTTTTAAACAAAGAACTATATCAGTCCATACAATACAACAATGAGAGTCAATATACAACTCAATACAACAATGGACAGTTATATAAACTTGTCCCCATACAGAATACACAGCAAAATAAATAAATAAGTACGAGTGTACGTCTCGCCATCCAGCTCGTCTCCAAAGCTCCAGAATATCCAGAATATCATGATAACATAACTCTAGGCTGCCCGTGTCGAAAATTATGGGCACCCAGAGTTTAGAAAGGGAACAATAAACTCCAGGTCAGTCATGGGATTGGTGTGAGAACTTAAAACAGTTATTATCTTTAAAACAACAACAAAGGAAGTAAAAGACATCTGCAATGCTTTTTGGAAAATGAAACTACCATAAGACCTCCCACCACACACACAATGCAATCGTAGACTTGGAGGAGATTTCTTCTTATGATAGTCAAACATGCTTACTACGCAAAATCCGTTTGATATTATTATTAGTGCATAGTGTACAAAATCATTTCGAAAATACAATATTAATCTTAGCCAACATAGGTACCATTATATTATGCCTGCTATAGCTGCCGCCTGAGGAGACAGGTTATACAAATTGCAATCGTAAAGGCTCGTATTGTTTCTTTGGATTTTCCAACAAATGGTCAGGCTAAGGAACTTCCTACTGCCACATAGGTACGCCTCTGGATGGACGTCCCGAGAACTAACTAGCTCTCTGCCAACACAAGGCCGGGTTACCCCTTACACTAGGTAACTACTACACGAATATGCCACCCCCCGGTCCTTTGGGACCTTTATCTGAGCGCTCGATAACCAACAACATCACACAGTAATAAATATAGTGTGTCCACATGAGTAAGTATCTGGGCTCCATACCATGATACCACCCTTTTCCAGAAGGAAATGACATACCCTAAAGGGCGCGACCCTCATAACCTTGCCGCATCATTCCTGTTTCGACCATTTCCGGGGTGTGAGGTCTGACGAAGTCTCGTCTACAAAGCTACGCTTCTCACAGAAGCCATGCTTTGATCAACAAATGATCAAAAAATGATCAACACACAGCAGCACTCAACATGTCACATTACTAAATTGGGAGTATATCGCTGATAACCTTCAACTACATAACCTCTGAGCTCGTACGTCTCAGAGAAGGGTGTTAAGCTAAGAGAATAAATTCTCTGCCACCAACATAAATGTATTTGAAAGAAATCTGCTTTATATCTCAAAGTGTAATGTCAGACATGTAACCATACAAGTCTGTTCCGGGTTCGAACAGAACCGAAGGCACTTCCAAAGAAGCCCTTGCAATTCCGGGTATCCACAATCCCGATCGGATTTCCCATCACAAAGGAAATCTCTATACCGTAGCTAACGGTGCAGAGACAATCGATAGGTCATCCTATCGTTTTCACAAATACCCGGTCTTCACCACCGGTCTTCAAATGTTATCCATATCGTCATATCACTTATTCGGAATGGGTTAAATGACACAAAGGTCCTTTCCCAGCTAAACCGAATAGTGAGCACAATATTTAAAACATATGGATATATGGATTTCAATTAAGTCACAACTTATTACCCAAATCCTTTCCTTTAAATGGTTTAAACAAATTACCATTTTAAATCTTTAAACAAAAAGATTTACTTCACAAAGTTCACCCAATTTCACAAAGATTCATTCACAGATTCCTAAATCATTTCCCATTTCAATTGGATTAACCCATTAAATCTTTAAATCAAGATTTAACTTATAGCTTTCAAAACTATTCACAATTCAAGTCTTTTATAATATAAAAGATACACCTTTTAAAATCTTCTTTGATTTCAAGATAAAGCTTAATCATCTTCACAAAGGTTAATTCATAGTTTTTCCAAACTATTCACAATTTCATTTCAACTTGAAATGTTTCGATACAATTTGGAAATCTTTTCACTTTATGAAAGCTATTATTATTTGAAAACAGATAGTTTTCGTTTTGGGAAAAACTGATTACAATTACACAGGTTAAAGCCATCCAATTATAAAACTTGGATTTAAATTTAAATTTCCAAAACCATATTTTAAATGGTTAAAAAAACCCATATAAACACCTTTTATACTTGCATAATCTTTTAAACCAAAATTCCCAAATTATTGAATTCAATTTCAAGATATTGAATTCAAATTTTAAATCAAATTATTCAAATTTCAATTTTATTAAGTTATTTAAAATAACTCTTATTTTCGAAACTCATTTTCAAAAAAACTTTCAATTCCAATTTCCAAAACTAATTTGGATTCAAAAATTCAATCTTTAGAATTGTCAAAAATCTGCGACTTAACCGATTTCCACGTGAAATCCACATTGGTGTGTGTATGGTGTAGTCCATGGGTTTAACACAATAGTGCAACAACATCCAACCATCACAGATCAGAACACAGAAATATAGTTGATAAGCGGTATAAACTATGACGCTTATCTTTAATTCACAGATCACAGATATTCATATCATAGATAAATAGATCACAAATCACAACACATAACAGGATATATCACAAAGCATCACATATTTGGGATATCAAATAATTCAACATCCAATACGATTCAAACATCCATAAGTAGGATTACTTTAATTATCTGACTAATTTAAATCAGGTAAATTTCTATGAATAAATTTTACTAGTTATGGTAAATTAATAATCAATTAATTACAAAAACATTTATTAAATTATCCTTTAATTGATCATAAATTAACCCTTAATTAATAACTAATACTTAATTAATTATCCTTAATTAATTACCAAAACCGATAAAATTTCCTTATAAATTTCCAAAGTTATTTCCTTTTCAAAATAAATTTCTTTATCTCTTCAAATCTATTTGAAAATCCAAATTTTAAATAAATTCTTCAACTTATAAATAATATTTTCGAAATCCATTTATTAAGCCCTTTTTCCCGAAATTTGAAATTTTATTCAATATGGTTTAAAAAATAACTTTATCTTTTAAAACTCCTTTTTAATTTATCCAATTCTCAAAAATAAATTCTTAAAATTTCAAAAATCCAATTTTTTATTTATTTCTGGTATCCAACGATACCAAAAATATATCCGGCTAAACCGTAGCCTTGAACAATTTCAATCACAAAAATAATCACACGGTGATTATAAATAATCAACACACAACATATGAAACAAATTCAAATGTTTGAGGAATCCTGTAGGATCCCTCCAACCTGTTTCCCTGCATCCACAGACGTTAGCACAATACCAATTCCACTTCGAGGTGGAATATCGCGGTATATGGGATTTATAAAATACTATCCGCTATTATGCGGCGCAATAGGGTCTCATCCGCTATATAATGCGGGAAATCAACTCCAAATACATATATAATACCAATTCCACTTCAAGGTGGAATATCGCGGTATATGTTTTTAATATAATAACCTCCGCTAAATATGCGGCGTATAGGGTCTATTCCATGAAACAAATGACAACCATCAATTCAAACACATAATCAACCAATTTTAAATTTAACTATTTAAAATTTAAATCGAAACACAATTCGATTGGGTGAGAAGTTCTCACCTTGAGTTTCCGATAACAGTTGCAGTGTTTCGTTTCGAATAAAATTAAACACGCGTTTAATTTTACCCGAAATTATCACTGGCTCCAATTAACTCCAAACCAGCTCCATTGCGTAGTGCTCGATAATACGGACCCAACGCAATTTGTTTCGTCAGTTTTCGACCTCGTATGACAAAGTTATGATATTTAAAAGTTAATACAATTTAATATAATATAAATTTACAATTTTTCTTTTATTATTTAACCTAGCTATCATCTGGCCGTTGATTTTCGAAATAGCAGATCTGGGCCATGCGTATTGTTTCTTCTTCATTCACGTTCAACAGCAGGTTCAAAGAGAACCCATAGCCGCCACCATACACGGAATTTTCGCACGCACCTCGTCAACTTTAACGACGATCGGAGACTTCCACTAGAACGTGCGTCACGAGCTCTACCCCCGCCGACGAGAACGACAAGCTCAGCCTCAATCTCGCGTGGAAAAACGAATGCGAACGTGCTGCCTTCCAGCTCCAATTGCCGTCGATCGGCTTCACTTTAAACGATCTCCACCGTTGGATGTGAAGTACTCGGCGTGCTCTACGTTTTGCTAGTTGGAAGATTTGGATGAAAGTCGATGGATGAGGAGATCGGAGGGGATTAAGTTCATAGCATTTCGGCCATTGAAAATAGCTAGGGCCGGCTGAAGCTTGAAACCCTAGTTTGTTTGCAAATGGAAAATAAAACGTCCTTATATAGAAAATTTTACGAAACACTATTCATCCGAGATTTTCCGAACTCAAAATCTCACGTGGTGACTGGCGTTCCTAGGGTTTTACCCGTGTTCCGGACACAATAGAATAGGTATTGAGAGCCAATTCGATCATATGTGCGAGTTATGGAAATAAACGATCAAATTTAAATTAAATCGATTAAACTAATTTCTATGCGTTTTGGCTTGCCCCGGACAAACCGTAAATCCGATTGACACGAAATTTGAAACCTTACAATAATATAACATTACGGATCCGATGAAACTGGTTTCGTCGAAATCCGAGACTGTTTAAAAAAATGACTATTTTTAGTCGTCAATTAAATATTAAAATAATCAATTATCACAATTTAACTTTTAATTCAATTTTAAAAGTTTACAAACATCATTCTAACTCCAATATGATTTAATATAACTTTATAAATCATTTTTATTCACATTTAATCCAATTTCCAATTATTTACGCAATTTCAAATATTAAATTGTCGATTCAAATATAAAATTAAATTTATTCGACTTACAAATCTTACTTATTAATATTTAAAATCAATTAAATATCTGAATTTCAAATGACAGAAATTCTGGGTCGTTACACAAGAGTTTTAGGAAAAGAAAATAAAACTCCGAGTCAGACATGGATCTGGTGTGAGTAAATCCAAACAACTGAATTATTATGCTTAGAACCCTTTTAAAATCAAAGGTATCACGTAAGACCATGCCGTGTACATAAACAAAGATGGGTTTTTACCTTACGATAAGCAAAACACTTTTTTTTATAGAAAATCTAGTGATATTATAATAATGTCTAATGATTCAAGTAAAATATAAATATAGCTGAAATGCTTGCATCTCACATTTCAACATAGTTGGATAAATCTGAAACCAAAGGTATCACGTAAGACCACGCCGCACATAAACATGGATGGGTTTTTACCTTACGATAACCAAAACACTTTTTTATAGAAAAGCTAATGATATTATAATAATGTCTAACGGTTCAAGTAAAATATGAATATAGCTAAAATGCTTGCATCTCACATTTCAACATAGTTGGATACATCTGAAACCATAAAGACATGTATTGGTTAATGGATTCCATACTATGACAAGGTAAGGGACTACCTTCCGATGATACATATCTAGATATGGTCTGACAAGAACATCTTGTACCTATACCACACAGGACTGGCCTATCACTTGACTAGGTGTACCGAATATGATCACCCCACTTTGGGCCCTGAAGCATACATGAGTAGACAGTAATCGATCCAGATTTGGGATGACCATACCCTGATGGGAGCGATCCACTTGGCTCTGCTGCATGCATATTTTTTGTTATTTCCTGGTTGATGAGGCTTCCGGCTACGTTTTACCTTTATTTAGCACTTCCCACTTGGAATGCTACACTGCTTTCCAGGAAACAGTGCAATGTCCGGATTCATCCATATAAGTTCGTTATGGGACTGAACAAAACCGAAGGTACTACCTCCACTACACCAATTTTGGAATCACCCTCAGGGTTAGTAGCAAATAGCCCTTGCACTTCAAAACTCCATCTTCGATTCCATACTCTTCAAGATGTCTTCAATTTGAAACATTTGAGTTGGATCGAAGTGATTTTCAGATAACATATCTGATCCCGGTCTTCTCGAAACAACTTTCGATAATTTCCGGTAAACTCAACCCCGGTTCTTTAAGAGATAAACTGACAAGATAAGAGCAGGTATCACCTACTAACCGCTAATGGACGGATTTCCTTATCATTTATCCTAGAAGAACGAAATGAATTTATACGTAAAGTATAGCACCACCAAAGGTAACTATACCATATAATTTCTCTATTTCTCCTAGATATTTCCAAAGTTACGTTTTATTCCAGATTTTGATAGTCGGTTATTTAACTATCAAATAAAAATACCTTCAAAACATGGGTTTAATCCCATATAGAATACAATAAGCATTATTTAATTAATCTTTAACTAATTAAAATCACTTTATAAACATTCGATCAAAAGATCTTTAAAAAACACTATTCCCAAACCTCTTACATCCCTTTTATACTTAGACAAACATTGACAAACTTATCACAACGGTGTAAGTATATTTACCAAACTTTACAAAAGTCTCCTTCTTTTCAAATTTCCTTTTGAAAACATTACTTACTGTAAACCGGTCCACTTATCCTTTATAAAATGTTCCTTTTTAAAAGCTCACTTCACATTTAAATATCTTTATAAATTCCCAAAACCAATTTATAAAACACTTTTATAAGTCTACAAGTCAATTTACAAACCTCTTTACAAACCTGTAAAATCATTTATAAACATTTCCCTATTTAAAACTCCTTTGATAAATCTTCTTTAAGAAAAATCCTTCACAAAATATCTTTTGCAACTCATCCTTTTAAATCACTTTAAATAAACCTTTTTACTTAGTAAAACCCATTTTTATAAGTTATTATTTATAAATATCTTTATAAAATAATAGTGTACCTTGAAAAATCATTTATAAACCTTAACCCCAAACCGATTAAAGAATTGGAGCTAATTTAAAACCATACTTTATAATTTCAAAAGGAGGCTTAGCAAACCCAATGGTTGAAATTTGAGTTACCATTTAACATCAATTTCACTTTCAAGGGACTTAACCATTTATTTGCATAAGTCAACATATATGTAAATGCAATTCATATTCAAATCAAGGAATAACATGTCAATACAACTCAATTAGCATATACATGTCCAAATAACATAATAGCGGGATGGTGATTTGTCATGCTAAATACATGTCCAAACAGTTCACTACTTATAGCAAAATAGGAATTTATTCTATTAAACATATGTCCAAACAATCAAACCATTTACATAACTCATTCACAATTGTTTGTCTTCTTAACGGTATCGACATTTGAATCCCATGTGTTCAAAACCATCTTTGAAAAAGAAGTACCTTTAAAACAATTTGAGTCTTTGAAAACACAAAATTTAATACTTAAACTCCTTTTAAAAAAATATTATTTACAAGTTAAACCCTTACTTAAATCATAATCGATCTTAATTAATTCTTAACTTAATTTAGTTATAAATCAAGAAATAATTGAACCTTTAATAAATAATTATAAAATAATTAATAAGTAACTAAACCCTAATTAATCCTTTATTAATTATTAAATAATAATTTAAACCTTCATTAATAATTAAATATTAATTAATCAGAATTAATAAATTTAATAACCTTTAATTAAAAATTAAATAATAAATTAAACCTTTATTACAAATAATTAAATCATAATGAAGTTTTAATTAAGTCCTTAACTTAAATTTAACTTGATTAGTAATTAATTAATAATTAAACCTTTAATTAAATTAATAGTTAATTAAAATAAATTATATAATTAACTAATAATTAATTAAAATTTAATCAAATTAATTAATAATTAATTAAAATTAATTTTAACTTTAACAGATAATTAATTAGTAACTAATCCTTATTCAATTAAACTTAATAATCCTTGTTTAATATTTAATTAATTATTAACTACTAAACTTAATTAATTAATAATTAAAAACTTAATTAAATTTCTAAAACATTTTGTTAATTAAGTTTGTAAAACAATTACAACACTTTTAAAGTAGAAAAACTCAAACTTTTAAAAAATCGAATTTTCATCGAAACTGCATCCATAGCGATTATCGTTATGGATGCCGTTTTCTTAGAATTTTCTATTGCTTTCTTCTTTCAACCCATCCACTTGGAAAGTTACTAAAATTTTGAAAACCCAGTTAAGTATTTGAAAACTAAAAACAAAGTTACTAACTTTTGAATTGATTTTGATTTCTAAACCAAAGCTCGTATTTTCATATAAGAATTCTTCGTCGATAAACCAAACCAGAGTGTTATCTTACTTAGCAAACCTACACAAAACTATGTCTACAACATCCATAACAAAATTACAATCATAACCACAAGTAAGAATTAAACTTTACCATCATTCACAAAATTAGATTCCAAATCCAAGTCTAATCTAACTACATACAAAAATCACATACATAAGCAACATCACAACATGATATAAACCCAACATTGAACATCATTAGCAAGCACATGTAATACCACAAATTTATGTAATATACCAAAGTTTAAACTTTTATTTTTAAAATCAAAAGTTTACTTACCGAATTTTGAAAACTTTGTCTAATTTTGCAAAAGTAAAGGCCTAGAACTTCACTTTAGGAAAACCAAACTCAAACTTTTGGACCAAAACATCCCAAAATGGGTTTAGCCATGAAGACTAGGCTCGGCCTTGGGTTGCTACATGGCTTGGCCATGGTGTTCAAGGGTGATGAAGGCTTGGGTTTTGGAGTAAGAGGAGATAGAAATGGAAAAGGAGGAGTTTAAAGCCATTTTGAAATCTTTTTACGCAAAATAAACTTTTGAATCTAACTTTTAAAATTTAAAGAGAAGCAATGGAAGATGCTTTCAAGCTTAGGAAATTTTCAAAGTGAACAAAGAATGAGAAAAATGAAAAAGAAATAGGAAAATTAGCTTTTATATTATGTTAACATGTTAAGTTACCAAACCACCCCTCGTACTTTGCCCTCCTATCTCCTTATGCCACCTCACCATCTCCTTTCCACCTCACCTAAATCTGCCTGCTCTCAGCCACCCTCCCATTAAGTCAATGCAAACATCCATTAATCTCATGTGTACTTATGTTGGAAAGGTATACTTTTCTAATTATATATATATATGAAATCTTACTTTATATTATATATTCACTTAAGTTTATATATATATATATATATTCACATGCATTCAAATATGTCTAAAGCAATTTATAAATGTATGTATGTGTATACAAAAGTGTTATGACCTTTCCAACAACTTTTAGCCGACGAAGAATTGAAAATTAGAAAAAGCGAATTCCAGTCACATTTTCGATTTTCCTTTGAACTAAATATTTTTGCAAACAAATTTGTAAAACAATTTCACCATTATTATTCATTATTTAAAAGAGTTTTATTTCAATTATAAAGTCAATTATTTGAATATTTAAAATTAATTAAATATTCGGAAATCAAAGCAGTGAAATTCCGGGTCGTGACAAAATACATATGTATACAACTTTTTCTATTCTAGTATATTATCCGATTTTATAGGAAAGTACTAATTTACCCCATTTTTCAGATACTCGAGGATGAGTAACTCCATATAAGTGATTAGAACAAAGGCTATATTTGAAGTTGAAGCCAGACCTGACCCATTGAACATTGCCAATGTGAATACTCTGATATGGTTCCACTGCATGGTGTAAGCTTTAAGTCAAGTTAATGAGACTCTAATTACACCTATTACAACTACAGCCATGGAAATTCCCCCGGTCAACCACCTACTAGCAATTTCATCAAGTAGTGTAAGGATTTTATTAGCCTAGGTGGAAAGGATTTTAATGGAACTAAGCCTTATGCGGAAACTAAGACATGGCTAAGCACATGTAAGGAGATTTTTATATTATTGGGATTAAGTGATGTTGAGAAGAGGCATTCGTCTATATAGTATATGAAGCAAGAAGCTAGTGTGTGGCGGTAGATTGTTACAACTGAGGTGAATGTGAGGGATATCATTTGGGATCTATTCACAAGGAAGTTTGATGTTAAGTTTGTTTCTGAGGTGGAGAAATGATGTATGTTGGAGAAGTTTATCAGCCTGAAGTAGGGTGAGATGATAGTTTCTGAGTATGTAAACATGTTTGAAGAATTGTCAAGGTTTGGGTATGAGTTAGTTAACACCCCGTTTAAAAAGGCGAAGAGATTTGCTGATGGATTGAATGCACCGCTATGGGAGATGCCGATAAACCAAGTACCACATGGAGCTATCTACAGGAATTTGGTCAAGCTTGTTTTATCGAATGCTATGAAGGGAGAAGCATATAAGGAGTAACCTAAGAAGAAGGCGAAGCATAATAATTATTGGAAATGTAAAGGAAATAATCAACAAGGTGGAAATAATAAGAAGGGAGCAAAAAAATTTAATTGTCGCAAGACTGGACTATTGCGAGGCACTACAAGACGGATCTCTCTAAAGTTAAGTGTTATGGATGTAATCAAATGACACATAGAAAGCTTAACTACTCAGCATTGAAGAAAGAGAGATATGTGATTAAGACGTATGCATTGGAAGTTGGTCCCACTACCCAAATTGATCCACTGACTACTACGGAGAAAAGCAAGTAGATCATTATGGAAGCCGTGTTACCATTACTTGATTCTCTTATTCGTACATTGTTTAACACTGGCGCTTTGGATTCACTCATATCAAGTGCATTAGTAGAAAGTTTGGGCTTAAAACCTCATATTGTGCAAGAATCTCTTTCGATACCAAATCATATTGGAGTACCGGCTATTCTTACTAAGGTCTGCCATGACTTAAAATTGGTAGTTAGTTGTGTGGTCTTTCATTGTGACATGTATGTATTAGGATTCGTGGGTATGGATCAATTTTTCTAAGAAGAATTTGGTTTTTGAATGGAATGATGATTGTGAATGAGCCTTTGTCAAATTAAAGGAGCTGCTGACCTCTCCACCAGTTCTCATTTTACCCGATGGTTCAAAACCTTTTACCGTATATACATATGCTTACAGCATTGGGTTAGGAGCTATTTTGATGCAAGGAAAGGTGGTAGCTTATGCTCTCAGATAGCTTAGGATGCATGAAAGGAATTACCCAACCCACGATCTTGATTTGGCTACTATCTTTTTTGCTTTGAATTCATGTAGACATTATCTACTTGGAGAAAGATTTGAATTATTTACGGATCATAAGTCTTTGAAGTATTTGTTCTCTCAAAAGGACATGAATCTAAGACAACAAAGGTGGATGGAATTTTTGGCATCATATGATTTCGGGACTGCAAGTACAACAGGAAAGTGTAATGTTGTAGCGGTTACTTTGAGTAGGAAGCATACAGTGTTAAATTTGATGATGTTGGAGATAAGGCAATTGGTGTTTATATCCGAGTTTGATTTCTGACCTCATTGGAGTATGCACTAAGATTATTGGTAATTTGGAAGTCTGATCGGCATGGATGGATCGCATAGGCATGAGTCAAAGGTATGATGCTACTTCAATAGAGATTATGGATAAGTTGGAGAGAGGCAAAAGATCAAGTCATTAGATCGTTGTTCTGAGGATTAGAAAGGGCACTTAAGGTGAGACGGTAGATTGTGCATACCATAGGTAAAGGAATTAACAGAATGAGGTAATAGCTGAGTGTCACCACTAAAGGATAACCATTCATCCAGAAGGAGATAAAATGTATTGGGACATGAAAAGGGATTTCAACTGGCCAGGTATGAAGAGACATTAGTAGAGCTCGTAGCAAAATGTATGACATGTTAGAGGGTTAAGGCGGAACAAACAAAACTAAGAGAACTATTATTACCTTTGGAAGTAACTCAGTGAAAATGGATGAACATCTCTATGGATTTCATCGATGGATTACCCAAGAGTAGGTAATAGTGGATAGCCTTACAAAAGTGCACATTTCATTCCAATAAAGAGTACAAGAACCATATCGACTTTAGAAACTTTGTATATCAAAGAGATATTTTGATTACATGGACTACCAGTTAGTATAATAAGTGATTGAGACCCACTTTTTACTAATGAGTTCAAGAGAAGTCTACAAACTGCTATCAGAACGAAGTTGAATTTGAGTACATCATATCATCCGCAAACAGACGGACAGACGGAGAGAGTAAACCGGGTATTAAAGGATTTATTAAAGGCATGTATTCTGGATTTTGGAGGAGCATGGGAAGATCATTTACCATTTGTGGTGTTTCCTTATAACAATAGTTATCAAACACGTATTGGGATGGCATCGTTTGAAGCTTTGTATGGACGACCCTATAAATATTCGTTATGTTGGTGGGAGAATACGGATAAGATCATTCTTTGACCGAAGATGATCAAAGACACTTCAGAAAAGGCAGAGCTGATATGAAAATGGATGAAGGCAGCACTAGATAGAAAAAAAATCTTATGCAGACAAGAGAAGGTTATACTTGGAATTTGCTGTAGGTAATTTGGTGTTTGTCAAGGTTTCACCGTTGAAAAGAGTAGTTAGGTTTGGCCATTTGGGAAAATGGGCATCCCAATTTGTTGCACCTTTTCTTGTGATAAAGCAGATTGGATGTTTGGCCTATAGAGTAAGACTACCTGAGAAGATGGCTGGTGTTTATGACGTGCTGCATGTTTCACATTTGCGAAAATGTGTACATGATCCATTTACTGTGATCGAACCTAGTCAATTAGAGGAAGTGGAACTGGAATCTAAAGCGAGTTCCTTCTGTGGTCCTACACAGATTATTGAGCATAGAGGGAAATGACAATAGAACAAGGTTGTGAAGTTAGCTAGAGTCTAGTAGGGAAATGATCTGATAGAGAATACATGGGAAATAGAGGAGAAGATTTGAGTTTACCATCCACGTCTCTTTACCAATATGTTCCTTACACGTATTTTATTTTAAGATTGGATGCATAATTGTAATGCTTGGGTATTGATTGATTGGCTGACTTTAGGTAGAATAAGTTAGAATATATTACCCTATATTGTGTAGTTATCGTTTCTGGATTCATATAGAACTTGCATATTTATTAGGGTGTTGTGCATCATGCCTGATATGTCATATAAACTGCATTCATATAGGTGGCCAAAAGTTAGAATTGCATTATTGCATTTTGATATATGCATATCATATTCATGCATGTTTGAATACCTTTTTCCATGTTCACTATTGACTAGTTATTGTTTGATTTAATAAGAATATGCACATGCACGAATGACGCAAGTAACATGAGTTAAAATTGGAATTAAGCGCGATTATTATATTCATCCTATCCTTTGTGAATTTCAAGAACGAAATTCATTTTTTGGGGGGGGGGAGAGCAATACCCTAAAATTTTGGATAATATTCTGAAAACTAATAATGTGATATTGTGAAAAATAGTAGAATATTGAATTAATTAAATAAATAAATTATATAGAAGGGAAAAATGGTCATTTTACAAACATTGGAATTTGGCAATGAAACCAGTGCCACTACGAATGTCTTGTTTTTCTAATTTACGAAGTATATTTATTTATGTCATTTGGAGCTCGTATGAAGAAGATACGACCAGAAACATCGTCGAGTCAAACAGACGCTATGTAATTCTACAATTGAGTATCCGAAAAGGATAACTTAAAGAAACTGAATGATAAACTCAATCAAACTCGAACAATCTAGAAACTCACCTCATTCCTTAGTGGATGTCCTCGTGGAAGGATAGCCAAAGGCTAAAAGCCAGGAATAAGGTTAATTCAACACTCGATTGCCCGATTGGATATCAAACCCAAACGGACAATCAAAACTCAACAAAGTCACCTTGACTAGAATTCGAGTTATATCATCAACATTTCGATACTCAAGAGTGAATTCAGAAACTTCGGAATCATCATTAACATTCCAAAGTGATAGAAATAATAAACCAATCAAAATAGAAAACCTAAATATACAATAGGATCCTATAAAACAAAGGATTGGACTTAATATCAAATATGTCAATCCATCTCAAATCAAATGCATCTCAGGATTGTGAGTAACAAACAAATACTCACAAAAGCAACATCAAATAGAAATCTCAGAATGCTCACAATGAGCCAATCATTGTGGATCCCCTCAATACGATTCACAACTCTCAAAGAAACACAACAATAATACTCAAAGGAATCAATAAGCTTCATCGATACGAACTCACTCGCATCGACTAAATAAGAATAGAATAATCCTAAACAAGATTATTTATAAGATAAGATAACATCAAACTCAATTATGGAATACTACAGAATACAATATATAATCCTAGACATATTCCATCTCAACATATCCCAAAACTCGAAAAAGAATCAAAGCACGATTCGAAAACAAGCTCGAATAAAGGACAATGATTCACTCGTATTGTACTTCGACGTATCGTGATATACGTACTGTTTTGTGTTTATTCTACTTTGTTCTGACCACAGCTCTGATACCATGCTGTAACGCCCCACCTCGAGACCCACCTTAGTAAAGAGAATTAACGAGTAATTCCGTCTACTAAAGCGGAGAATAGGGCTGGTTAAGGGCGACCATCTATAATTTTGTCTTAAACATCCACTGAATACGTCGATAAATGCAATATAAGTTTTCTTTTCAACTCAAGTGGATCGACATAACCAGTAAATGCTTAATCCAAAACTATAGGTGGCTAACGGATCTATCAGAAAAAAATACAATAAATGAATGTAAATAACATCACAGAACAGTAACCCACATCATATATATACATATACATTGATACATGTTCAGTACAATATAATATGAATACAATAAGGGTGGTACTCGACCACACCATATACATCGAATCAAATGTAAATACATCAGAGTACGCGGAAGAAATAAACTACTCAAGCGATAAATAAGCTAATGTCCAACATCAACTTTAAGCTAAGCCCAATAGATGATACCTGAAACAACTCGGTCTGACCCGAGTATAAATACACGGGTCAGTCTAGCTACACAAATCAGTCAATATCGATAATATGAAGTAGAATGGATATAGTGATACTTCTTCTCGAATGAGGAGAAGGATTAGAAAACTCATAGCTCAACACTTAAGCAACAAACGCTACCTAAGTGACTAAATACCTCGAAAGAGGTAACTCAACTCAATACTCAAATAAAACACAAGTGCCTCATATCATCGGCGATAACCCATAATGGACTCAAATCAACTCATATAAAACTCAAGGAAAACCCAAATGGTTCGAAGAACCATTACCCCAAAAAGGAGAAAACTCATCTCAATCACAAATAGGTGTCATGAAAGCAACACATGATAACTCCATAAGAATGTGAGATCTCAAACTCATAAGTAAGCCAAGACGACTAAATCTCACACATACATCTCAATCTTAAAAGCTCATGGAAGTTGATACGAATTCAAACTCATAAAATCTCAAACTCAATAAAGAATTCGATGCAAGTTCAAAACTCAGAAAATCTTAACACTAATGCGCCAAAAACGGCGAACTCAAAACTCAGAAAACCCGGATTGGCCAGATCCCCGATTGCAATGCCGAATCAATGCCGCACGTGCTAAACTCAGACGGCCGAAGCCTCAGATAATGTCGCTAACACCTCCCAAAGCAGCTCGTCCTCATGACAAGGTCGCTAACACCTTTCCAAGCTGTTTTGTCAGCCCTAAAAAGGTCGCTAACACCTCCCAAAGCAGTTCGTCATCATGACAAGGTCGCTAACACCTCTCAAAGCAGTTTTGCTAGGTAAACATCGTGAATGTGTCACAAACTCACGGATAGGAACTCGAAAAGTGTTAACGTGTGTCCCATACCACACGTTCGCACTTAGCGGCTTACCAGCCGCTAGTCGATGCCACACTAGGAACATCATAAAACTCAGAAAATCATATCTCGCCTCGTCTCATTGGCGAGCGATAAAGAGACACCATACTCATCTCATCTCATCGACAAGTATTAAATGGCATCGTAACTTGTCTCATCTCATCGACAAGTGAAAACATCGTGATGGTTCCTCAAAAACCATAAATCTCAAAATATGAAATCATATACTCAAGACTTGCCTTATATCATTGGCAAGTAAATAAAACATCATGATAGTTCTCATCGACCATACTCCTACATAGGAGATCTCAAACCATAATACTTGCCAAATATTGGCCATATTAAATAATTCCAATAATTAGGAATTATAAAACTAAAAATACGCCATAAAATGGCAAAACATCTCAGAATCAATTATCTCAAATAGCTTCGATCGTACAAGTCCGAAATTAACCGAAATAGTAAACGCACATGTCCCATACCACGTGTTTGACTAAATCGTTTAATTCTCTTTATCATACGTTCGAATAGTGTAAAAGTGTATGTTTTATATATAAAATAGTTTACTAGAGAAAACAAGCTTCTAAAACTTTTTTTCCCCGAAAAGATTAATAAAACCAATATTTGAAATTCCTTTATTATAGGAAATAAATAGGTTTTTATATTAGAAAAATAATTGTAAAATACTATATAATAATAATTTTAATTGTCCATTTATTTCAAAAATCACTTCAAAAATGGTTTAGTGAAAACCGTGCTCGAAAACAATGAAAAACAAGAAAGATAACTCAAGATCGATAACTTGAGTTCAATACGAATTCAATTCTAATTTAACCCAAAATCAATTCAATTTCTATTTAAATTTGAATTTCAAATTCTACAAATATGGCTAGCCTATTGATAGGCATCTTAGCTCTCAAAACATCTCAAAAACACATCAAAATCGAATAAGAATGAGAGCAAAAATAAGCTAATACAATTCTCAGGTCAATAATTGTTATTGCTGTCGTTTTGCTCTTGGATCAGCAACAGACAAACACCGTTTTGACCAAGCAAACGTCAAAATTTCAGGGAACACAAAACATGAAACTTTTAGTACAAGGTTTAAGCTTTCCAGAAAATCTAGGATTATTAAATTTGAATAAGAAATGAAAAGGTTATGATAAAAATAGTTTAGGTGTATGAATTGCAATACCTCTGTCATTTTTGTCTCGGGATAGCAGCAATCAAACACATTTTTGACCAAACTAACATCAAAATTTAAGAAAACTCAAAACATGAAACTTTTAGAACAAAGTCTAAGACTTTTGGCACATCTAATATTATTGATTCGAATAAGAAATGAAAAAGTTGTGATAAAAATAGTTCAGGGGTATGAATTGCAATACCTCTGTCATTTTTGTCTCAGGATAGCAACAATCAAATACATTTTTGACCAAACTAACATCAAAATTTAAGAAAAATCAAAACATGAAACTTTTAGAAAAAAGTCTAAGCTTTCTAAAACATTCCAAATTATCAAAATCGGTTAAGAAACGAAGAAGTTATGGCCAATTTCGTTTCAGTTTCAAACACAGAGCAAATATTGGTTTTGCTCTCGGGACAACAGTAGAAAAATTCGATTTTGACATAGCTAACCTCAAAATTACAGAAAACTCAATACACGAAGATTGTAGTACATGATTTAAGCTTTCCGGAACATCTAAAATTATCAAATTCCGATCAAAAACGAGAAAGTTATTGTAAGGCGCTGGTGGATCTACAGCCATTATCTTGGTGATGGAAGTAATTTCTGATGATGGTGAAGATTGTTTGAAGAAATATGGTGATGATATGGTGGTAGTTTATTTAAACAGGTAATGAAACATAGCAAGTTATGGTAGAAATGAATGAAAATGAGAGATAAACCGAGGATTTACTAAGCAATTGAATTGGAAATGATTGCAAGAATGAAGAACAGATAAAGAAAAGCAAGAATTACCAGGAAATGTAATTGAATAATGTAGAAATGTGAACAAGAACAACAAATGTACATAAGGCAGAAAAAAGGTATTGAGATGAAATTGCATATAAAAGAACAAAAAGAACAGAACTTATCTAACTCTAATCTAACAAGGAATTAACTAAGAACAAGTATAAGAAACATGAATTAAAGGAAGAACCAGCTGACAAGCATTCTCAAAGAAGAAGGAAAACGGCTGAGCAGAAAATGAAATGTAATTGCTTCAGATTTTTCTTCTCCCCTGGTACATTGCCTGTTCACCATATTTATACACATAACCAGGCACATGCCTCTTTGACTCAGCCTAACCACTAGCACACTTCAACTAGATTCAACTGACAAGGGTTCAACCCATTTACAAGCCCAAAACAGGATACAACACTTAACACTACATTTATATACAAACACACACACCATCAACAAACTGAAAATGACATGTATCAGTTGTGCACTTGCACACACTGATACACACAAATAACTTCCACCTCAGGCCATGTCTTCACCCACTGGTGCACCTGACACCTTCCTGCTACTTCCAGCCACCAACTCCGACGATCCCCAGCCTCTCTGGTGAACTGGGCCAGAAATGACCTTCACTTGAATTTCTGCCTGCAAGAACAGTGGTCTTTCTCCTACAAGACCGTGGCAATCAATTCATAGTCGTTACATCTCCCTTCCCTTGAAGAATGACCTTTTAATCAAGGTCAAGAGATAGAAAAGGAGGTGGCCATGGTGGTTTATACGGTTTATATGGATTCTCATTGAAAATGACAGCTTTAAATGCAAAGAATGTTCCCTTGTCTTCCTCAATATAAATTGTGTTAGCAGCCTTAATGAGCAAGCAAAATTCACTTAAACCTTTAATAATACCACTTTTAGAGAAAAAACAAACAACTTCTAATTGTTTCTGTTCAGTCGCACCATTCAATTCATATTCAAAATTATCGATGTTCTCCATAATAGTTGCTTCTTCAAAAACCATATCATGTGATTCCTTTGAATCTGAATCTATGTCTCCATGCTTACATGAAGCTTGACATGAAGATGTGGCTTTAGTGTCTACTTTTGATTGACAGGGAACACTAAATACTTCAGTTTTTTTCTCCACTGTTTCAGGTTCAGATAGCACTAAACACTCTTGGGCTGTTTGAATAATAGCAGGTTGGCAAGAAGCAACAGAGGGCGAGTCATCCTTACCAACCAAATCTTCATAAATTTGGGGAATTGACAATTCATGTCCAACTAGGCTACTCTCACAAGAAGAATTAGCACGCGTACATTCAGCACGAAAATCAATAGTGCAAGAACTCTTTAATAGTTCATCCAAGATCACAGCGAAATGCCCAAATTCGTTGAGATATAAGTCGTAACCTTCTGGAAATTCATTTGTCAATTCGATGCAAATATTCCACATTCTATAAGGAAGCCCGTTGATCCTTTTTTTCTCAATCTTTGAAAGAGATGTTGCTAATAGGCTGCTATGAAGGGAAGTGATAGTATCACCAATCTTTTTGTTGATAGATTCGATGATCATCATTATGGTGCTTAACTCCATTGATTCCAAGATCTTGATTGAATGCTCTAATTCAAATATTAGCCATGTCGGTGATTCAAAATCTTGGGTTTGAGAGATGTTAAAGGTATTGTTAGCAGCAGTTCTTGAGCTTTGGAAATGATTTGAATTATTTGGTAATAAGGTGGTTCTTGATGAAAAATTAGACGTTCTTGGAGCATTTGCAGGGAGTCTTGGGGGTGCAAGTTGAGGAAATGTAGGCATTTGCATAGGGTATGGATTTAGCAGATGAGGATCTTGATATGGATAGCTGATTTCTTTTTGCCTTGCCCACGCTAGATCTTGATATGGTGGAAAGATTTGGGAACAAGTGCTGGCGAAGTAAGGATCTGACTGGTTGTCAAAGGTTGCCCCAGTCGTCAGCTTTGATACCAATTTGTAAGGCGCTGGTGGGTCTACAGCCATTATCTTGGTGATGGAAGTAATTTTTGATGATGGTGAAGGTTGTTTGAAGAAATATGGTGATGATATGGTGGTAGTTTATTTAAACAGGTAATGAAACATAGCAATTTATGGCAGAAATGAATGAAAATGAGAGATAAACTGAGGATTTACTAAGCAATTGAATTGGAAATGATTGCAAGAAAGAAGAATAGATAAAGAAAACCAAGAATTACCAGGAAATGTAATTGAATAATGTAGAAATGTGAACAAGAACAGCAAATGTACATAAGGCAGAAAAAAGTATTGAGATGAAATTGCATATAAAAGAACAAAAAGAACAGAACTTATCTAACTCTAATCTAACAAGGAATTAACTAAGAACAAGTATAAGAAACATGAATTAAAGGAAGAACCAACTGACAAGCATTCTCAAAGAAGAAGGAAAACGGCTGAACAGAAAATGAAATGTAATTGCTTCAGATTTTTCTTCTCCCCTGGTACATTGCCTATTCACCATATTTATACACATAACCAGGCACATGTCTCTTTGACTCAGCCTAACCACTAGCACACTTCAACTAGATTCAACTGACAAGGGTTCAACCCATTTACAAGCCCAAAACAGGATACAACACTTAACGCTACATTTATATACAAACACACACACCATCAACAAACTGAAAATGACATGTATCAGTTGTGCACTTGCACACACTGATACACACAAATAACTTCCACCTCAGGCCATGACTTCACCCACTGGTGCACCTGACACCTTGCTGCTACCTCCAGCCACCAACTCCAACGATCCCCAGCCTTTCTCTGGTGAACTGGGCCAGAAATGACCTTCACTTGAATTTCTGCCTGCAAGAACAGTGGTCTTTCTCCTACAAGACCATGGCAATCAATTCATGGTCGTTACAGTTATGGCTAATTTTGTTTCAACTTCAAACACAGAGCAAATATAGGTTTTGCTCTCGGGATAGCGGTAGAAAAATTCGATTTTGACATATCTAACCTCAAAATTACAGAAAACTCAATACATGAAAGTTGTAGTACATGATTTAAGCTTTCCAGAACATCTAAAATTATCAAATTTCGATCAAAAACGAGAAAGATATGGCTAAACACTTCTCAGTAGCTAGATTTTGTGAGTTTATATACCCACCTTGCTGATTTGTTGCAAAAGCTCGGATTTTGGTAGAAAGTTTGAAGCTTTTCGTCAAGAATAGACCATAGAAACCTGACAGAATTTAGAAGGAAACATGCAAACCAAAAAGGAGCAGAAAATTAACAATTATCACTGTAAATCAGATTTTGATATGAAGAGGGGTTTTAGAAATCGATTACCTGAGTTTGCAGTTTAGAATCTCATTTTAAATCATCAATTTTTCTTTTAATTTGATGGATTTTTCATAAAATTTGAAGAGGAAAATGTTTCAGCATTCTGAAAACTTGAGGAAGAAAGTGGAAAATGTACGCACAGGTTCTATTTTCTCATTCTCTACTCTTAGGTTAGCAGGCTAAGTTAGGTTTAGGTAATGGGCTAAGGTCCAAATTAAAAGAAAATTAGCTTAACTCCATAATTTAGCCACTAATTACGTATTGACAATGTTTTCTCACAAATCAAATTATGAATTAAAGCTAATTTTCATATATAAAAATTATAAAACTTTATATTCATGATAATAAAATGTTTTACACTCAAACTAAAAGATTATTTATATTTTTAAAACATTTTATTAACATATTTCTCTATTTTAAAGTAAATAACAAATTTACATCTTTAATTACAAATCTCATTGTAATTAACATTATAAATTACAAAAATCACATTTTTGTGTAATAAAATTCTATAACTCATTTCAAATATAATTTTATACTCAAATTATATTTTTAAACTCAATTCCATTATTATATTCAATATTTCTCATTTTAAAATTAATTACTCCTTTTAAAAATCATTAAAAGAAGTAAATAGCAATAATTAACAAAATTATTGCATTATCTCTAAATAAAACCCATTTTCCTCATTTTATTAACTCAAATCATTTTAATAAAGTTTCAAAAACTTTATTTTCTTATTTTATTCTTAATTATATTGTTTATTCCCGGTAAACAATTTAAAATTTTCATTTATTATTAATTCACACTATTAAATTATAACTGCCATTATAATTTAATATTCTTAGGTAATCGCTAAAAGCAGGGTTGTTACAGACTCTCCCCCTTACAAAAATTGCATCCCCGCAATTTTCTAGAAAAAGAGTTGTAAACAACATAAAAATTCAATCGACAAAGGAGAAAAGACAAGCTCGAAACTCAAACCATTCATACTCTCAACATAGAATGGTAGAGAGAAACAAGGAAAAATTCACTTGGTTACTCCAATGGCCCATCAAATGCTAATATAGTGATGAGCAAACCATCGAATTTTCCAAGCAGCTCGAAAGAATTTCGAAGATATCCCGTCTTCGAATCAAAACTCAATAAGATGCGCAATAATTAATCAATCGAAAATGATTGATTTCACAAAACTATACGAATAGAGTCGGGATCAAACTCACTTAAACCCGAACTCTATGCAATAAAGAAGATCATCAATAAGATTTTCCGCATAAATATACGGAAAGAACATCTTCACAACTGGGTAGACACAATAGACAAGATAGATAAATCACAAGTTGACTTCTCACAAGGCCACCAAACTCAGACGACCGCGAAAAATGCACGTCGTTGATAATAGCTCAAAGTTAGAATATACTCAAGGACAAGGATATAAGCTCGAATTATCTTTTAATCCAAGATATTTAGAATTTTAAAGCTCAACATCTTTTAAATATTTAAATCTCAATTTTAAACATTTGAAAATTTCTCAAACTCTTTACTATATTACTTAGTAAGTAATTCAAAACTCAAAGTTAAAATTCAATTTTCTTCTCTTACTTCAAAATTAATTTCCGAAGAATTTTGTAAATCCATAATAATATTCCTCAAAATAAATTAAGGGTTTAAATTCACTTACACTTCTATTAAACCACTTAAATAGTTTTTAAAACAATCTTTAAATTCTCTTATTATACTCTTCCCTTAAAACATCCAATGTATATGATATAGATTCTAAAATCTCATAATATACTTCCAATAAAGCGCAGCTCAAAAATAATCTCATTTATATTCTCATCTTTATAATTTAAAAATAAATAAATGGCATTGCCTCTCCATTGAGTCTCTAATAAATAAATATATCTGTTGGCTGCAGAGTTGACCGAACGATCAAAACTGCCTCGCCACTCTATTACTCGTCTCTAAAATCAATGGCTGCAATTACCATTCAAAAATAAATTTAATATTTAATCTCAAAATATTATTTTCAAAATCTCAATCTTTAAAACACAAATCATCATGTCGGATTGCCTCATCATAGCATTTAGGAGATTCCTATCGATAACGTTGATCAGGCGTATCGACCATAACTCTTAACTACTCGATGGATAACCCAACACTCTCAAATTATTTCTATAAAAGAATACTACTCATATAAATATATTCTCAAAACATTCTTTGATTTTTAAAATATCTCAAAACTCCAATTTCTCTTTTTAAAACTCATATATATATAGCTTCAAAAACTCAAGCCAAAGAACATTAAGAGAATGCATAGATGGAGTGTTCATCAATCTCTTACAAGATGATGAGCCACTCTCGGAAATCATCAAGACACAAGATAAACAAGATATTCTTCTCGAAGGAGAAGAAGCACACAAACAACAAATCATTACTTCAAACAAAGTAATTCTACAATTGAGTACCCGAAAAGGATAACTTAAAGAAACTGAATGATAAACTCAATCAAACTCGAACAATATAGAAACTCACCTCATTCCTTAGTGGATGTCCTCGTGGAAGGATAGCCAAAGGCTAAAAGCCAGGAATAAGGTTAATTCAACACTCGATTGCCCGATTGGATATCAAACCCAAACGGACAATCAAAACTCAACAAAGTCACCTTGACTGGAATTCGAGTTATATCATCAACATTTCGATACTCAAGAGTGAATTCAGAAACTTCGGAATCATCATTAACATTCCAAAGTGATAGAAATAATAAACCAATCAAAATAGAAAACCTAAATATACAATAGGATCCTATAAAACAAAGGATTGGACTTAATATCAAATATGTCAATCCATCTCAAATCAAATGCATCTCAGGATTGTGAGTAACAAACAAATACTCACAAAAGCGACATCAAATAGAAATCTCAGAATGCTCACAACGAGCCAATCATTGTGGATCCCCTCAATACGATTCACAACTCTCAAAGAAACACAACAATAATACTCAAAGGAATCAATAAGCTTCATCGATACGAACTCACTCGCATTGACAAAATAAGAATAGAATAATCCCAAATAAGATTATTCATAAGATAAGATAACATCAAACTCAATTATGGAATACTACAGAATACAATATATAATCCTAGACATATTCCATCTCAACATATCCCAAAACTCGAAAAAGAATCAAAGCACGATTCGAAAACAAGCTCGAATAAAGGACAATGATTCACTCGTATTGTACTTCGACGTATCGTGATATACGTACTGTTCTGTGTTTATTCTACTTTGTTCTGACCACAGCTCTGATACCATGATGTAACGCCCCACTCGAGACCCACCTTAGTAAAGAGAATTAACAAGTAATTCCATCTACTAAAGCGGAGAATAGGGCTGGTTAAGGGCGACCATCTATAATTTTGTCTTAAACATCTACTGAATACGTCGATAAATGCAATATAATTTTTCTTTTCAACTCAAGTGGATCGACATAACCAGTAAATGCTTAATCCAAAACTATAGGTGGCTAACGGATCTATCAGAACAAAATACAATAACTGAATGTAAATCACATCACAGAACAGTAACCAACATCATATATATACATATACATTGATACATGTTCAGTACAATATAATATGAATACAATAAGGGTGGTACTCGACCACACCATATACATCGAAT
The DNA here is from genome assembly GCA_030737815.1 of Allium fistulosum. Lineage (NCBI taxonomy): Eukaryota > Viridiplantae > Streptophyta > Magnoliopsida > Asparagales > Amaryllidaceae > Allium > Allium fistulosum. The sequence continues at coordinate 853,043,533 of CM060904.1, read as the reverse complement.
CAAATGTAAATACATCAGAGTATGCGGAAGAAATAAACTACTCAAGCGATAGATAAGCTAATGTCCAACATCAACTTTAAGCTAAGCCCGATATATGATACCTGAAACAACTCGATCTGACCCGAGTATAAATACACGGGTTAGTCTAGCTACACAAATCAGTCAATATCGATAATATGAAGTAGAATGGATATAGTGATACTTCTTCTTGAATGAGGAGAAGGATTAGAAAACTCATAGCTCAACACTTAAGCAACAAACGCTACCTAAGTGACTAAATACCTCGAAAGAGGTAACTCAACTCAATACTCAAATAAAACACAAGTGCCTCATATCATCTGCGATAACCCATAATGGACTCAAATCAACTCATATAAAACTCAAGGAAAACCCCAATGGTTCGAAGAACCATTACTCCAAAAAGGAGAAAACTCATCTCAATCACAAATAGAAGTCATGAAAGCAACACAAGATAACTCCATAAGAATGTGAGTTCTTAAACTCATAAGTAAGCCAAGACGGCTAAATCTCACATATACATCTCCATCTTAAAAGCTCATGGAACTCGATACGAATTCAAACTCATAAAATCTCAAACTCAATAAAGAATTTGATGCAAGTTCAAAACTCAGAAAATCTTAACACTAATGCGCCAAAAACGGCGAACTCAAAACTCAGCAAACCCGGATTGGCCAGATCCCCGATTGCAATGCCGAATCAATGCTGCACGTGCTAAACTTAGACGGCTGAAGCCTCAGAAAATGTCGCTAACACCTCCCAAAGCAGCTCGTCCTTATGACAAGGTCGCTGACACCTTTCTAAGCTGTTTTGTCAGCCCTAACAAGGTCGCTAACACCTCCCAAAGCAGTTCGTCCTCATGACAAGGTCGCTAACACCTCTCAAAGCAGTTCTGCTAGGTAAACATCGTGAACGTGTCACAAACTCACGGATAGGAACCAGAAAAGTGTTAAGGTTCGTCCTCATGACATGTTCGCACTTAGCGGCTTACCAGCCACTAGTCGATGCCACACTAGGAACATTATTGTAACAACCCTGTATTTTACAATTATTTTTAAATTGATTTTTCCAGATTTAAAAGCTTTATTTATGAAAAGAATAAATTTTGTTATTGTAAATATAAAAACTTTGATTTTGTATGTGGATTTGAATTCCAAATATGACTAAATTTAATATTTCCAGAAAATGTGAATTTTGGTCAAATAGTCAAACTTTGACTTTTAAACTTAAAAATTTAAAAGTTTGAAATTATAAATTTTATCTTTTATTATAAAAATAGATTTAATAACTTGAATACTGCTTTTCGTTTCGTTGAAAACGGATTTAAATTGCAAAAGTTATACTGTTTTCAATATTGTGTGTATATTGGGTTATTCAGCAATATTCTTTATTTTAAAATTATATAAATGACATTTTTATTTGATATATTTTATTCTAATTTGTATATTTAAGTTATATAATATATATTTTGGCTTTTAAATATTTTTTTAAGTAAGGTAGGAATTTTTCCAGAGTTAGTAGTATTTTTCTTGCAAATTTCCATGCCCTGTTTGTAAATTTTAAACATTTTTCTTTAATCCTTTTTCTATTTTCTCCAATTTAAATATCTATTTTATTTTGAAAATGATAAATAAATTATTTTAATTCAAATTTTCACTTCATAATATTTTTATAATGAAGTGTATAGTTTTTCAAGACTGACAGTGATTTATTTATAATTTTTGAACACTGTTTGGTATTTTTAAGTAATTTTCTTCATTCTTTTTATATTCTTCCAAAAACTTATTATTTGTTTTCTCATATTTATAATTGATTTCGGTTTGTAAAGTATTTTTCTGAATAATTTTGTTTATATAAAGATTAAAAAGAAAAGAAATATGAAAGGTTGTAAAACACTTTGAAACTTAAGCCCTTTTTTGTCCAAACCCTTCATTTTCTTTAACTCCTCAAATTTTGCCCTAGCCATCTAAAACCCTAGTGTAGCCGCCACTTTTTTTCTCATCTTTTCACGTGAAAACAAATCAGCTCCTCATTTCTCACGGCTTCATCCAAAAATAGGTAATGGCCTCCACCACTTTTTCCACTTTCTTCCAATTTTTTTCTCATATTTTGCCTTGTTTCTCTCTTCTATTTGCATGGCCTCTTCTCCATAGCCACGGCCACCACCTCCAACACCTTTTCCTTACCATCATCACCAGCTACTCCTCTGGTCTTGACCATGGTTGAGACTCCTATGATGCCAAAAATCCAAAAAAATGCAACTAGGCCCTTGAAACCATGCTAGTTGACCAGTATTTGCTCCACCACTTCATTTTTCACCACCACCACCACCTTTGGCCACCACCACCTCACTGACCTGATCACCACACACCCCTCCAGCCACTAATAAGACTTGTAGCACCTCTGGCCGAACCCAAGGACCCATGGCCGAACCATTTTGGTGAACTAAAACCATGCTATGTTGCATAAGCCCCTTCACCTTCATGCTTTGCAACTTCTTCTCCATGCTTCACCACTTTGGCCATGCATTCTTATGCCCATACCTAAGCCATTCCCTGTTCAAACCAGAGCCAAAACAAACCCTTGACCAAAAAAAAAATATAGAGGAAGCAAGGCAAAAGATTTGACATTCAAATCTCTTTTCGTTTAAAAGTTATTCCATTTCAAGTGCGTTGAAATTGTGTTTGTTTTGATGTATGTTTTGGGTTGTAATACAAGAGTTGTAGCTTTGGATCTTGCTCTCCACTCAAGTCCGTAGTCTTGTCATCGTGCTTTTGTTCCATTGTGTCATTGGTTTTGATATCTCCAGCACAAGCAGGTGAGTTATTCTCACCAGACAATATGTTCCTATATAACTAGTAAATTGACACCCTGTGAATCTGTAGAAATATATTATCATGTTATACTTGACTATATTATGATCATATGATGTTTATACACCTGTTATATCATATGTTACTGTTATTTAATGTTATTCTGTTATTTATATCAGTTATCACCATTGCAAGTTCCCTGTAGACTAGAATCACTATGGGTTGAAATGATACATACCCGAACAGACTTTAGAATAGGGAAAAATCGTTATGGGCTGAAATGATAGGCCTGAATGGTTTTTATTTAATTTATTTTAACTTGGGATTGCGGGTTTGAAATGATAGAACCTGGATTTTTCTTTTTTAACTGCGGATTGAAATAATACATATCCGTATCACTTGACCTAGGTTAGAAAATTATATACATGCCCGTGGTTATTTTATAAAGTGTTTTGGATATTTTTAAGTATTTTAAAAATTATAAATTTATGAAATTTGATTTAAATAGATTTTGAAATGTTTTAAAATAAATAAATTATGATTTTTCTATGTGTTAAAAATGTAATTAATGAATGGTTTAACTGGATTTTTGAAATATAACTTAAGTTGGAAATTTGGAATTTTGGTTAAAAATGATATTTAAGTTATATAAATAAAATGGATATTAAATTTTATTTGGAAATGGTAAATATGATAATTTGATTAACTTTGAATTTAAGTGATTTATTAAAGTATTATTGATTTTTCTATGAACTTAAGTGGTTAAATAAATGAATGTTTAAAAGTGATCTTTTAAAATATAACTTGACTAGGAAATGTGAAATTGGTTTTAATTAAAGGTTTAAGTTAATTAAATGAAATTGGAAATTTAGTTAAATTGTGAAATGGTAATTTAAATTTGAAGTGTTAAGTTTATTTGTTGAAATGTAAAGAATTGGACACTTTTACACTTAACTTTATTAAGTAAATTGTTGAAAATTGGATTTGATTATAAGAAATTTATTGTGAAAAGATATATGTTAAATGATATGTAAATGAACATTTTAAATGTTAAAATATGATTTTTAAAATGTTTATGTGTTTTAAATTTAAGTTATTTAATTGCTGGAAATACACTAACACCTGAAATTAACTTTTAATAGCATTCAGAAATGCTATAGATTCTGTTTTGAACTAAAATTGTGTAAAAAGTGCTATTACAGCATTTCTGAAATGCTGTAGTTGCTGTAGTTGAACTTATAGGCTAATATTGAACTCAGGCCTATTATAGCATTCTCTGGAAATGCTATAATGATCTGCAGTCTATGTTGAAATCAAATTTAACCCTTGTTTTGAAATCTGAACTACCGCAGCACTTCTGAAATGCTGTCTTTTCTGTTTTGAACTATAATTCAACTAAAACTGAGTTTTAACTGCAGTTTTAAGTGCTGTCTTTGCTGAATTAAAAATGTTTTCAAATATAACTTATAGCAGTTGTTTTTAAATGCTGTGAAATGCTGAAATTTTAATAATTAGGGTTTTTGACTTAGTAAACGAACTCAGAATGGTTTGAAACTTTGGAAATTGAATACTTGATTTGAAAAATATAATAATTACACTTTTAAAGGTTTAAATGAATTATTTTGATTGGAATATAAACTATTTAAAGGTGATTTGAAATGATAGTAAATGAACGATATCTTTGAATTTAAAAGGTATTTAAAGTTGAATATTTGGATTTGAACTGATAGGATATTTTATTTTATTAAAATGATTTGAAATGAAGTTTTGTAAGGATATGATATTTTATTATATTAAAATGATTTGAATGAAGTTTTGTAAGGATATGATATTTTATTATATTAAAATGATTTGAAATGAAGTTTTGAAATGATATAAAATTTAAATATATGGAAATGGTTTGGAATTGATTTAATCTTTATTTTGATAAAGATATGGTTTGAAATGATATTTTATTTTGAAGTAAAGTATTGTTTTTAAAAGTTATAACCACGGGTTATAATAACGATCGGTTGGCAAAGAGACCGAGATCGGATATGGACATACTCTCTGTCGATACCGAAAACCACTTTGACAACCGTGTACGCGGTGGAGATTCCAGAATGAAGTAGGATGGTGGCGACGTTCTTAAGGTATGTTACGTGGACCCAACTCCCGTGAGTTGGCATAAGGTGGCTAAAACAGGAGCGATCTCAGACCAGTGAGGTAGCACCTCTTCTCGGACACATTTCTTCGATATTATACTCTTACTTGTGATTGATTAGATGGCCATCCTCCGATTTGGGAGTGTTGTTCGAGGTGGACGGTAGTGGCTGCTATGCGCTCCATCAGTCCGTGTGCGTAATTGGTATATCTACCCTGACATTGCCTAGTTGTGCCGTGTCACCTACCATATCGAGCTTTACTACAATTTGTGATTTCTCCCGTAGCCTGTGGAGTATCGAGGGTAGCCCCCATTTTGGAAGTATGCTAATACTGGATAGACTACTGGGACTATTACGTGTTAAGGTGGAAAATGTAAAGCCTTAATGCTATTTAAAAGTATGTTTATTTTATATTAGACATTATTATAATATCGAATATTACTACATAGTAGATAGTTTAACGGATCCTTAGAGAATGGGCGATCCCAAGCATTCTTTAAGTTACTTGTACCTTTATTACAGTTCACTTGAGTTGGTTTACATTATATAAGTATATATTGTCCTGACTCGAGTGTTTTGTGTTTTGTTTTACGCTCGGGTCAGCCTGAGTTATTCACAGATTTGGATTTCCACTCTCTTGGAGATTTGAATCGCTGGAGATTATCTGCTTGTCATGTCCTATCTATTTCAATTCCGTTGTTCTACTCAGCTTGTACTTGGTTATTTTATTGATACTTTTGTTGTACTCTATTTCTTCTGTTGTATCTTATGTAACTCTGACATATTTAGATAGTAGCTTCATGAACTACTATTTCTTTTACTTCCGCTGCATTATTTTACTCTGTGTCTGTGATCTGTGATTATATTTATTTACTGTATATTCTGAGATTTGCCAAATTTTAATTACAATGCGGTATTTTGAGCAATTCAACTCCGGCATGAGTGTCTACCTATACACTTATAATGGATGCGAATGGTTGAAAATATCGGGAAGTTACAATCATAAAACTCAGAAAATCATATCTCATCTCGTCTCATTGGCGAGCGATAAAGAGACACCATACTCGTCTCGTCTCATCGACAAGTATTAAATGGCATCGTAACTTGTCTCATCTCATCGACAAGTGAAAACATCGTGATGGTTCCTCATAAACCATAAATCTCAAAATATGAAATCATATACTCAAGACTTGCCTTATATCATTGGCAAGTAAATAAAACATCATGATGGTTCTCATCGACCACTCTTACATAGGAGATCTCAAACCATAATACTTGCCAAATATTGGCCATATTAAATAATTCCAATAACTAGGAATTATAAAACTAAAAATACACCATAAAATGGCAAAACATCTCAGAATCAATTATCTCAAATAGCTTCGATCGTACAAGTCCGGAATTAACCGAAATAGTAAACGCACATGTCCCATACCGCGTGTTTGTCTAAATCATTTAATTCTCTTTCTCATACGTTCGAATAGTGTAGAAGTGTATGTTTTATATATAAAATAGTTTACTACAGAAAACAAGTTTCTAAAACTTTTTTTTTCCCGAAAAGGTTAATAAAACCAATATTTGAAATTCCTTTATTATAGGAAATAAATAGGTTTTTATATTAGAAAAATAATTTTAAAATACTATATAATAATAATTTTAAATGTCCATTTATTTCAAAAATCACTTCAAAAATGGTTTAGTGAAAACCGTGCTCGAAAACAATGAAAAACAAGAAAGATAACTCAAGACCGATAACTTGAGTTCAATACGAATTCAATTCTAATTTAACCCAAAATCAATTCAATTTCTATTTAAATTTGAATTTCAAATTCTCCAAATATGGCTAGCCTATTGATAGGCATCATAGCTCTCAAAATATCTCAAAAACACATCAAAATCGAATAAGAATGAGAGCAAAAATAAGCTAATACAATTCTCAGGTCAATAATTGTTATTGCTGTCATTTTGCTTTCTGAATAGCAACAGACAAACACCGTTTTGACCAAGCAAACATCAAAATTTCAAGGAACAAAAAACATGAAACTTTTAGTACAAGGTTTAAGCTTTCCGGAACATCTAGGATTATTGAATTTGAATAAGAAATGAAAAAGTTATGATAAAAATAGTTCAGCGGTATGAATTGCAATACCTCTGTCATTTTTGTCTCGAGATAGCAGCAATCAAACACATTTTTGACCAAACTGACATCAAAATTTAAGAAAACTCAAAACATGAAACTTTTAGAACAAAGTCTACGCTTTCCGGAACATCTAATATTATTGAATTTGAATAAGAAATGAAAAGGTTATGATAAACATAGTTCAGGGGTATGAATTGCAATACCTCTGTCATTTTTGTCTCGGGATAACAACAATCAAATACATTTTTGACCAAACTAACTTCAAAATTTAAGAAAAACTCAAAACATAAAACTTTTAGAAAAAAGTCTAAGCTTTCCGAACCATCCAAAATTATCAAAATCGGTTAAGAAATGAAGAAGTTATGACCAATTTCGTTTCAGTTTCAAACACAGAGCAAATATTGGTTTTGCTCTCGGGACAGCAGTAGGAAAATTCGATTTTGACATAGCTAACCTCAAAATTATAGAAAACTCAATACATGAAGTTTGTAGTACATGATTTATGCTTTTCGGAACATCTAAAATTATCAAATTCCGATCAAAAACGAGAAAGTTATTGCTAATTTTGTTTCAGCTTCAAACATAGAGTAAATATAGGTTTTGCTCTCGGGATAGCAGTAGAAAAATTTGATTTTGATATATCTAACCTCAAAATTACAGAAAACTCAATACATGAAAGTTGTAGTACATGATTTATGCTTTCCGGAATATCTAAATTATCAAATTTTGATCAAAAACGAGAAAGTTATGGCTAAACACTTCTCAGTAGCTAGATTTTGTGAGTTTATATACTCACCTTGCTGATTCGTTGCAAAAGCTCGGATTTTGGCAGAAAGTTTGAAGCTTTTCACCAAGAATAGACCATAGAAACCCGACAGAATTTAGAAGGAAACATGCAAACCAAAAAGGAGTAGAAAATTAACAATTATCAGTGTAAATCAGATTTTGATATGAAGAGGGGTTTTAGAAATCGATTACCTGAGTTTGGAGTTTAGAATCTCATTTTAAATCATCAATTTTTCTTTTAATTTGATGGATTTTTCATAAAATTTGAAGAGGAAAATGTTTCAGCGTTCTGAAAACTTGAGGAAGAAAGTGGAAAATGTACGTACAGGTTCTATTTTCTCATTCTCTACTCTTAGGTTAGCAGGCTAAGTTAGGTTTAGGTAATGGGCTAAGGTCCAAATTAAAAGAAAATTAGCTTAACTTCATAATTTAGCCACTAATTACGTATTAACAATGTTTTTTCACAAATCAAATTATGAATTAAAACTACATTTCATCTCTAAAAATAATAAAACTTCATATTCATGATAATAAAATGTTTTACACTCAAACTAAAAGATTATTTATATTTTTAAAACATTTTATTAACATATTTCTCTATTTTAAAGTAAATAACAAATTTACATCTTTAATTACAAATCTCATTGTAATTAACATTATAAATTACAAAAATCACATTTTTGTGTATTAAAATTCTATAGCACATTTCAAATATAATTTTATACTCAAATTATATTTTTAAACTCAATTCCATTATTATATTCAATATATCTTATTTTAAAATTAATTACTCCTTTTAAAAATCATTAAAAGAAGTAAATAGCAATAATTAACAAAATTATTGCATTATCTCTAAATAAAACACATTTACCTCATTTTATTAACTCAAATCATTTTAATAAAGTTTCAAAACTTTTATTTTCTTATTTTATTCTTAATTATATTGTTTATTCCCGGTAAACAATTTAAATTTTCCATTTATTATTAATTCACACTATTAAATTATAACTGCCGTTATAATTTAATATTCTCAGGTAATCACTAAAAGCAGGATTGTTACACCAAACATCTTCTCATAGTTTGTTAAATATGTCTTGGTTGCTATATATGATTTTATCCCTATATATGGCTTTCCACCTAAGTTGGCAAAATCTTTGCAAATCTTCGAAAAGTCAACATTTGATGGTGGGACAACAACCACAGTTTTGGTTGCAGTAACTGGTTCGATGGAGGTAGTGGTGGTACTAGTCTAAGTAGTTACTTGGAGATACCCATGGAACCAAATGGGCATAGTCAAGCCAGGAATCTCAGGGACATCTAATCAGGTACTCGCACCTATCCCGGTATTAGCTCCACTAATATTGGTCTCAGTTCCAGTTTTCTCTAAATTATTCATACTTTAGTTATCTATAAATGAGATTTATTAGCAACTACTCATTAGATAACCGAAAAACTAGAACATAATGTAGTGAAAACTAGAACATAATGTAGTATATTCATATTTATTAAACTCGACTCTTATATATTATATTATATATTTTATAAAACAAATAAGTTATGCTCTATCAATATGTCCCTAATCATATAACCTATGCTCTGATACCAAATGTAACAACACGCCATTTCAGAACTCTATAACAACAAAACAAAGTACCAAAACAGCAAGTCGTTATGTGATACATATTGGTATACAGAGAGAGTATAAAACAAAAACTATACTAACCAATAACTTTTAGAATCTCACATTGAATGTTCTCACAAAATATCATATCATATAAATATATCTAATTACATGTATGATATTACTACATAAGTTTATACAACCTAAATCAAAACAAATCCACATACTGTCACATCATGTCTTTAATATACAAATTATTTACATCATTTATATACAGTATTTACAATACGTATAAGTCCATGCCACCCGATCCATCTCGCCTCTAGACTCTATCACCCTGAACAATGTAGATAAAAAAATTGGAGTGGATCAAACATACGTTTGAGTAAGCAAAACCAATCTAACCCATGCATACTACAATGAAAGTAATATAATAGGATTTAAGTCTAACATATAACACTTTCCGATCCCGCCTAACGCACTATAGAACAATGTTATACTATCTAAGAAAAGATCTAGTCCCAGACACCCATGTTCAAGGATCCCAATACCTAATTCGATCTTTCCACCTATAGTAAAGGATTACATGTCTATAGCTACTATTCGTCATCACCACCTACGATAAAGAATAGCAATACGAACTAGACTCATAACTGGTCCTGCCACATGCACTATCAGTTGACTTTTGCCTACAACAAAACTCCTAGACTAGCCTCATTGCACTATGTATAATACATAAGTTTATACAACCCAAATCAAATCCGAGTCATCCACCGATGGACTAGTGTGCACCAACCGACGCACCGATGTACAGCCTAGAAATGGGTTTTCTTCTCATTTTGTATTTTTTATTTTTGATTCTAGATTTTAATTCTTTCATTTTCTTTGTTTCTAATGGTTGTATATCATACATATAAGTTGCTAAGTTCCCTAACACACACATAAATATGTGTACATATATATATGATTTTTCTTCAGGTTTTTTAATTCAAATTTATATCAAACTAGGTTTCTATTGATTTTCCTAAATACAAAATACGTTCTTTTCATTTCTTAGTTTCTAACTCAATGTTTAGATCAATATAATTCTACCTTAGGCTAGCCGTAAATCATCACATGTCAATATCAAAGGATTATAGCACGATCGAAGAAGATTCACTCACTGATTCCAAGCCAAAGAACCTAATTTCATCCACTGTACAGAATTTCCAGATACCTCAAACTCTATAATAGCCTTCAATTCTTACTTCATAAGATGGAGAATTTTATCATGGTCCCAATGCATATTGTTTCATCGGATTTTGTTAAGAATTGACAATTTTGTGTTGATATGAATAAAGGAGGAAGAAGAATGATTGGTTTTAGAAAATGAGGAAAAAGTGTAAACGGGTTACATACTTTTAAAATGGTCTTTGGAGGGGAATCTGAAACGTTATTTATTTGAATTCAAATTATAGAACCCGACCCTATTCAGCCCAATCTGGCCCACTGCCGGCCCATGGTTTCTGCCTGCTTCATTAAGACCCCAACATCTCTCTCATACGAATCCTGATTTGGACAAATGAATTCTTCATTTCTATTTGAAAAATGAAAGCTACGCAATGATTCAATTCCCGTCAGCTAATCCAACTATCTATAATATTAACATCTAATGGAAATTTACTAAATTACCCACTACTTCATTTTTCAAATTTTATTTATCATTATTATTTAAGTTTCGTATAAAATTTCATGGTATTGCTTTCATTATCATTGATATGATGGATTAATAAAAACCCGTAGATGTTTAATTTGGCTTTGTATGAAAGTTACTTTATATGATCGTTATATAAATATTCGTTTTTTAAATAAAACGGAAATCAATATTCATTTGACACGTTATTTGTTGGACTTTTCCCAATATTATACAAGTTATAAATGCAATAATATTTATTTTGTAAATCTATATCTTAAATCAAATGGTTAATGAAATTTTAAGGGTGCTACTTTCTTGTTCCCCATGTATGCTCTTTTGCTTGAGGTACGGGGGAGAAGGGAGAGTTCTATCAAAATTTTGTTAATCGTTCGACTTGAAATTATTTATGAAACCTAAGTGTTACCGTGTTTCTAATGGGAAGTAGGATGGCCAGCCATTTAAAAAACTGTACAAATCCCTAGGTTATATAGCTTTGAAATTGTTTGTGAATTCCATTGTTTTATAATAAATTAATAATGTTATATAAAGTAATACTAAAATTAATAATTTATTTAAATTAATAACAAATTAAAAATGTTATTTAAATTATTCATAAAAATAATAATGTTATTTAAATTAGTAATAAAACTAATAATGTTATTTCAATTAATAACACTACAGTGTGAAAGATAATGTAAATTTTGTTTACGTGTAGAGTATAAAAGATGGATTATTTGAAAGATCGAAGTTGTATGTACATGAGAGGTAAAAATAGAGTAATGATTCCGTTACACTATAGAAATGGTGTGGATGCATTCATGATAGTGGCATCAAGTAATAAAACAAATATGAAAGAAGTCTGATGTCCGTGTTCGAAATGTCATTGCCTGAAACTTCTAGAGTATTATACTGTGATATTATATTTACACCAATATGATTTTATGCCCGACTATCTTGTGTGGGTAGATCATGGAGTATCACATTATGCAGAAGCAGATTGTAAATATGGATGTGGGTTGCGATGAACCCTTTATTGAAAGAAATACAGATTTAGAAAATAAAATGACTGAAATGGTTCATGATGCTGCTGGTCCGAGTATGTGGATTGAAGAACCAGATTTAGAGGAAGATCTTGAGTTGGAAGCGAATTTTTTTTTCAACTTGTTAGAAGCATCGAAATGACCACTCTATAAAGGTTGCAAAATGACACACTTGGCAACGACATTTTGGTTAATCACTATAAAAGCAAAATACATTACATTAAAAAACCTAATGAACGCAACTCTTAGCTTGTATAAAGAAATGTTTCAACCTGAAAATGTATTGGGGGAGAATAGATACTCCCTTAAAAGAGAGGTCTCTGACTTTAAATTTCCTTATGAAAAATTTGACACGTGTCCAGATTGTAACGACCTACCTTTTTGGACGCTTTAAGCAGACACACGCATCAAACTCAAACCATTCAAAAGGGCAGATTATTATAGGGTAAATAAGAAAAAGAGAAAGAAATAAAACAAATATAGAATCTCGCAGCGGAATGAAAAAATATAATAAATCAAATAACAGTTCATGAAGCTGTTTACAAAAACATTTGATTATATTTATACAACACAGAATCAGAGTTACATACAACAGAGATAAATAAATAAGTGCAGCGGAATAGTATGAATGTAGTGGAATAAATATAGTAAATAATAGTAGTACAAATCTTCGTCTTCGTCCTCCAGAAATAAGGTCTTCAAATCCTGAAATGCTCAGGCTGACCCGAGCGAATTGAAAAGACAAAACACTCGAGTTAGAACTAAAAGATCTTATGTAAGTTAAATCAACGGTAAATATGAGTGTAACGGCGTCAGAGATGTTTACGGGGTTTGACATCTCTTATTCAGTGTCTAACGTGAGTGCAGTTAATCAAGAGATGTTCGGGATTCACATCTCCTAAGGATCCATTAAACTATCTACTATGTAGTACAATACGCTATTATAATAGTGTCTACAATAAAGTAAAGTATTAAAATAGCGTTAAGGCATTACCCATATCCCCCTTATACATTTTATATATTCCCATAGTCTATACAGTACTGTAATCTCCCCCATACTGGGCATCGTCAGAGAGCACTCCATAGGTATGGTACAAAACAAACTCGTAGAAGGCGCGCTGGGGCATGTGAACACGGCACAACTAGGCGATGCCAGGGTAGATATACCAATTACACTTCCGGGCTGGTGGTAATGCATAGTAGCTACTACTGCCCACCTAGGAACACACTCCCAAATCAAAAATCAAGGGTGGCCACCAAATAATCACAAAGTCAGAATATAATATCGAAGGAATGTGCCCGATCGGAGGAATGACCTCACTTGGCCCGTCGATTGTTCCTGTTTTAGTCACATCTAAGCTGATTCATGGGAGTCAGGGTCATGTCATACCTCATACAGAAATCATTGCCACCATCCTACTGCATTCTGGAATCTCCACCGCGTACACAGTTGTTAAAGTGGTTTTTGGTATTGGTAGAGAGTATGACAATATCCGATCCCGGTCTCTTTAACAACCAATCGCTTATTACACACCGGATTGTACTTTTACATTTCAAAAGTCAATTAACAATTTATATCAAAATATCATATTCTCAAAACCAAATCATTTTCGAAATTATATTCACTTTCGAATTCTTATCACATTTGAAATCATATCGTTTCCGAAATCATAATTTCTTCACACATCATACTTCCAAAATAGGTTAAACTCTCACTTTAAAATCATCATATTAAATCAAATATGTTGTATTTAAATCCCAACTTAAGTTATAATGTCATTTAACCATATTCACTTTAAAATCAAGGATTTGAATATAAACACACACAAAAAAATCTTTACTTAGTTTGAAATTTAGAAAAATAGTTTAGATAGTTATTGTTATCCCACTTTTTGACAAAACCGAGATACCCAAAAGTTAACTGAAGATCAATGATTACTAGTCATGCACATCGATTGTGCATCGCAGGTTCACCATGGATATCGATGAATTTTGTCCGAGTCCGGATCGGGCTACAATTGATAAGACACGTCGAGCAAAGCCATGGGAACCAACGTTCCAAATTTCGAGACAATCCGAGTTCGTATGCTCAAGTTATCGCCGGTATAAAATTGAAGGGATATGCTATGGTTCGAATCCATCGGAGCCAAGCCCTAGGTCCGAATCCATCGACCCTGCATTACTTCGAATCCACGAGAAGTACCATTGCTTCGACTCTATCAAAGCAACCTCAACGTTCGAATCCATCCAAAGCCTCCCTTAGTTCGAATCCATCAGAGTATTCCCGCCTTCGAATCCATAAGATAGCCTCACGATCGAATCCATAAGCCCTGAATTAGTTCGAATCGATGAAACCCAGCCTCGCTACGCATCCATCAAACAAACCTACGTTCGAAACCATAAACCCAACCTTGGTTCGAATCGATCGAGTAAAAGGTTGTTCGAATCCGTGAGCTGTGCATAGTTTCGAATCGATCAACATCACTCGAAACCATCGATTCGAGGACTTGCACAAGAGATCGATTCAAACTACTTGTCCCTCGATCGATACGAAGGAACGCACATTTGATCGAATCGAAGGAGTATACCTTTAGATCCTTCTCTTCGAATCCACCAAGTAAACGCGACTAAAACCACGGATTTGACCCAGAAAACTCGGAGAAAAAGGGGGATTGACCCGGAGCACGCGCACCACGTCATCATCTTCACGTGCAGAAGCATGGATTCGACCCTATGGATTCGAACCATATCGATTCGAACAAATCCATAAGGCGAAGAACGTCAACTTGAATCGATCATAACTTGAGATCTACAAGTCCAAATGCTATGAAATTTTCACAGGAGCTTGCGTATACATAGCAGAATGTCCACGCCAAATTTCATCACGATTGGATACTTTCTTGATCGATTCGAACCAAGGGTCGAATCGATCCCAAAGTGGGCCCGGATCTCCAGAATTCGGCCATGTGGGCCCCCTCACGTGCCAGAAGCATTCTTCCCTGAATTTAGGCGAAATATCAGCCTCCTACACCTATAAATAGAGCCCCTGGTCATTAAGAAAAGAGGTCGGACAATTTTGAGAGCTAAAGAGCGCCCAGACTCTGCCAGATTTACTCCAGATCACCATTGCTGCCTTAGATTCAGACTTATCTCAGAAAATCAGTTGTAATACAACACACGAAATTGTAATCTTCAAGCGTTGAGCAATAAAATCATAAAAACCTTGAAGTGGACGTAGGCCGGAGATAGCCGAACCACTATAAATTGTGTGTCACTGTTCATTATTTCTGGATGGTTGCTTGTTACTTGCTTAGATTTGAGATTTGTGTTTGAATATTGCTGATTTGTATTCATACACTGGTGCTTTCACAACACTTGGGGTTTGTGACCATTTTTGGCGCAAACACTTTGGTGCTTTCACTGAGAGGGACTAGCACCCGCTACACCAGATTCCAAGTTTAGATTCGAAAGTCTGAAAGACTCGACAATGACTCGACAAACAAGACAAAGAGCTGAGAGGAGCCAACAGGGAGGAAGTCAAGAGGCATCATCTGGTGCTGGAGAAGGACAAGCTTCGATCTACATTACTAGAGATGAGATGGAGGCTATGAATAACCTAATGCAGGAAAGAATGATGAAAAGCCAACAAGAGATGCTACAGAATTTCTTCGAGCAAATGAGAGCTGCTGGGGCACAGAACCATGGACCAGCTATAGCGGCTGTGAATGTGGAACAAGGAGCTAGGGCTATGGAACCCAACGAAGGACAGAATACAAAACCAGAAGGCAATCAACAAGGGCTTGGGGGCAGGCCCGCAGGATCCAATGCAGAAGGACCTTTGGAAGGAGCTCAACCGGCTAGGGCCAACACAAATGCTAACGAGCCACCCGAAGAGTACGTACCAGAATTCCCTACAAGACTCGGAGGGCAATACAGAGACATGATAAGGGGGCAACCCCTAGATGGAGATGAAAGAATGATTGGCCTAGTGAGACGACTCATGAGAGGAGGGTTGTCAGGAGGAGGATTGGAAGAAGTTAGTCGGAGTCCGTTCGCTCTGAATATCAGGAATGCAAAGAACCCTCCAAAGTTCAAACTACCAATGTTGGATCTGTATGACGGGAAGTCGGATCCAACCATGCATATTACCAAATACATTAGACACATGGAAGTACTGGGAGCATCCGAGGAAGTGATGGCATGATGTTTCCCTTTATTTTTATCAGATTTGGCTGCACTTTGGTTCAGACAATTAGAGACTGGATCAATCAGAACATGGGGCGAGCTTGTGGATTGCTTCATGAAACAGTTCAGGGTCCACGTAACACGGCCCAAGAGTGTGATGACTCTAGCTTCAATAAAGCAAAGGACCGGAGAGTCCATAAAAGATTTTCTACTACGATTCAATGCAACGGTGGCTTCCGTAGATCACCCGGATCCATCAATGATTCTGATGGCGGTAGTGGCAGGAGTTGGGGAAGGCACCGAATTCAAAGACTCTTTGACTAAAGATCCACCGCAAGATCTTGGAGAGTTTTTCCATGAAGCTGAAAAATTCATTCGATTAGAAGAATCACGAGCCGAGAGGCAGGAAATAAATATTGCACAAGGCGAAGGAACAGCCAGGGAACAGTCCAGGGCAGACAAAGGAAAGAGAAAGCAGGAAGACGTACATGATGGTCCTGATAAACGGAAGAAATTCTGAGAGCCTAGATTCAGGCAATACACAGATTTGATGGCAAGCCTAGAAAGGATTTATGCTGAAACTCGGGGGCAACTACCCTATCGAAAACCACCCAGGAGAAATCCCACGGAGCAGGAACGCAGAACTGGAAAATACTGCCTATTCCATGAGCTGGATGGGCACACTACCGATGAATGCCTCCACCTAAAAGATGAGGTGGAAGAACATGCCAGGAGCGGTAGATTGCCACAATATGTCAGAGAGCGAACAGCGGCGGTAAGGTCTGAACAACTACCGCCTCAACCTAACAGGGCTGATCCTGGATCGGGATCACGACTCGTCATCAACTGATCATGATGGCAAGGGCCAAGTTCAGGATATGAGCTTTGGTCACTTAGTTTCCTTAGATTTGATTTTAAAATAAAACGGCTATTCCACTTACTCATGTACGGGAACCAGAGAGATCCCTAGGCATGCTCTGGGATGGTAATAGACCGCTCCGCCCGAAGAGGCATTATCTAGTTTTTTTTCCTTTGTTTGAGATTGAACACTGGAACTTGAATTCAGTAAATAAACATGAATTTCTCTTTGACCAGAGAGTTGAAGGACAAATAATGAAACTTGATATGATATTGATCGTTTTATGACCCTTACCCGGAGAGACGGGGTCCGGAGTGCAAGAAATGAGTCGCTTCGCCGGAGAGCGACAGGGTCGACACACTTAAACGCTATTTCCCCTTCACCAGAGAGTGACAGGATGGGATCCAGCAAGAGCTCGGAGAGGCTGTGATCGGCCTAAGGTTTAGGTCATGACATCGCTTAATGTTCGGAAACACTGAACTAGAGTGCAGGGGGTGTAGCCGCTTCGCCGGAGAGCGACAGGATCGGCTCACTCATCGTTGTTTCCCCTTCACCGGAGAGTGACAGGATGGGATCCAGCAAGAGCCCGGAGAGGCTGTGATCGGCCTAAGATTCAGGTCATGGCATCGCTTAATGTTCAGAAACACTGAACCGGAGTGCAGGGGGTGTAGCCGCTTCGCCGTAGAGCGACAGGATCGGCTCATTCATCGTTGTTTCCCCTTCACCGGAGAGTGGCAGGATGGGATCCAGTAAGAGCCCAGAGAGGCTACGATCGGTCCAGAATGACCAAGACATCGCTATACGCCCTAGCTGGGGCCAGAGTGCAAGGGATAGAAAGCAACGCCGGAGTGCAATAGGATCTTTCTATTCAATCGCTAAATCTAGAATGGGTTTGACAAGGGTCCGGAGTGACCATCGACAGTCCGGAGAGGCTTTAGAATTTCATTCTTAACTTCCGCTGGAAGAAATTGATAACAATTCGGCTTCGAACAGCCATAAACTTGATTGATAACGCTATAACCATGAAAAATACACGAGCCCACAACATTTGATTTGAAGCTATTCAAAACACACCTTTTACAAAAAGGCGTGTTTTGGGGGGCAAAGTGTTATCCCACTTTTTGACAAAACCGAGATACCCAAAAGTTAACTGAAGATCAATGATTACTAGTCATGCACATCGATTGTGCATCGCAGGTTCACCATGGATATCGATAAATTTTGTCCGAGTCCGGATCGGGATACAATTGATAAGACACGTCGAGCAAAGCCATGGGAACCAATGTTCCAAATTTCGAGACAATCTGAGTTCGTATGCTTAAGTTATCGCCGGTATAAAATGGAAGGGATATGCTATGGTTCGAATCCATCGGAGCCAAGCCCTAGGTCCGAATCCATCGACCCTGCATTACTTCGAATCCACGAGAAGTACCATTGCTTCGACTCTATCAAAGCAACCTCAACGTTCGAATCCATCCAAAGCCTCCCTTAGTTCGAATCCATCAGAGTATTCCCGCCTTCGAATCCATAAGATAGCCTCACGATCGAATCCATAAGCCCTGAATTGGTTCGAATCGATGAAACCCAGCCTCGCTACGCATCCATCAAACAAACCTACGTTCGAAACCATAAACACAACCTTGGTTCGAATCGATCGAGTAAAAGGTTGTTCGAATCCGTGAGCTGTGTATAGTTTCGAATCGATCAACATCACTCGAAACCATCGATTCGAGGACTTGTACAAGAGATCGATTCGAACTACTTGTCCCTCGATCGATACGAAGGAACGCACATTTGATCGAATCGAAGGAGTATACCTTTAGATCCTTCTCTTCGAATCCACCAAGTAAACGCGACTAAAACCACGGATTTGACCTAGAAAACTCGGAGAAAAAGGGGGATTGGCCCGGAGCACGCGCACCACGTCATCATCTTCACGTGCAGAAGCATGGATTCGACCCTATGGATTCGAACCATATCGATTCGAACGAATCCATAAGGCGAAGAACGTCAACTTGAATCGATCATAACTTGAGATCTACAAGTCCAAATGCTATGAAATTTTCACAGGAGCTTGCGTATACATAGCAGAATGTCCACGCCAAATTTCATCACGATTGGATACTTTCTTGATCGATTCGAACCAAGGGTCGAATCGATCCCAAAGTGGGCCCGGATCTCCAGAATTCGGCCATGTGGGCCCCCTCACGTGCCAGAAGCATTCTTCCCTGAATTTAGGCGAAATATCAGCCTCCTACACCTATAAATAGAGCCCCTGGTCATTAAGAAAAGAGGTCGGACAATTTTGAGAGCTAAAGAGCGCCCAGACTCTGCCAGATTTACTCCAGATCACCATTGCTGCCTTAGATTCAGACTTAGCTCAGAAAATCAGTTGTAATACAACACACGAAATTGTAATCTTCAAGCGTCGAGCAATAAAATCATAAAAACCTTGAAGTGGACGTAGGCCGGAGATAGCCGAACCACTATAAATTGTGTGTCACTGTTCATTATTTCTGGATGGTTGCTTGTTACTTGCTTAGATTTGAGATTTGTGTTTGAATATTGCTGATTTGTATTCATACACTGGTGCTTTCACAACACTTGGGGTTTGTGACCATTTTTGGCGCAAACACTTATAAATAATTTAAATAAAGTTTTAATAGTCAAATTAGTCTAAAATAGTTAATATAGATTTAAAATAGTTAAATAGATTTAAAATAGATTAACTAGCTTTAAAATAGATTAATTAGATTTAATATAAGTTAAAAATGGTTTAATTAGTTTTAAAATAAATTAAATGGTTTAAAATAGGTTAAATTGATTTAATTTAGTAAATATAGGTTAAACTAGTTTAATAATTTAAAATCTTAAAAATTTAGAATCTTAAAAATAATATATTTTAAACAGTTTATATTTGAAAACATGAATTTGGAATTCATATAAATTTAACTATTTATTTTATTTCAACATATCAGGATAATTTCACATTTCCAAGTCACAAAACCCAATTTCAATACATTTCAAAGTTATATTTCAAACAATTTTAATAACTCAATTCCGGAAAATTTCAATTTATACTTGAAAAATCAAGTTTAAAATTTCAATAAAATTCCTTTAAACAATTCCTTTATACCAATTCCAATAATAATTCAAGTTATATAAATCAAATTCTTATTTCAAAATATCAGTCAATTAATTTCAAAATTTAATGATTCAAAGATCATTTAAATTTAACCAATCCAGTGTCCGTATATAATTCTCTACCCTAGGGTCAAGTGATACAGATATTTATCATTTCAATCCGCAATTTAGAATTTTACGGTTATATATCATTTCAAACCGCAATCTCGAATTTAACAGTAAAATCCATAAAATCGCTCGAGTCTATCATTTCAACCCATAACGATTTTTCCATAATCTATAGATCATTCGGGTATGTATCATTTCTGTGAGGAATGCGGAATATGGATCTTAAGGCTAGAATGAACACTAGAGGGGGGGTGAATAGTGTTTATAAGAAATTACTAAATATTTTTGAGTTATTGTTGATTTCTACACAAATTTATGCAATATTCAAACACAGATATAATCACAGAATCAAACATAGATGCAGAAATAAAGTAAATGCAGTAAAGGAAAGAACACACCGGATTTTATACTGGTTCGGAGTTACCCTACATCCAGTCCCGCACAACTAAGTACGGATTTCCTTTCAAAAGCAATTCAACAATTACAACCCTCGATTTCAAGGCTACGAGGTACACCCTCTAGAATAACAATCCTCTGGGTAGAGATACTTGATTTCTGGGGTAACAAGTTCACCCAATTGATTTCCAAGGCTACAATGACACCTTTTCTCGCTTGATTGATTTCCAAGGCTACAATCACACCTTTTTTCGCTAGATAGATTACAAAGAAGCCTATAACTCTGAATAGCACTGGGATCTTGTTGAGATAGTGATAGAGAATCAAACCAGAGATAATCTAGTTAGATTCAATGTTGATTTCGGCAGAGTGATGATAGGATTTTGAATAAGAAAATGAGGAAGAAGAAGAGAATTAAAAAACCAGAAAATCTGATATAAAATTCGTTGAAACTAACCCCTATTTATAGAAGAACAACAGCTATGTCCATTCGTGAAAAGTTATGGTGAATAGACACTTCTTTTGAAATTCAAATTTTTGAATCTAACTGTCACTATGTCGACATGGGGTACTAGGGCATGTCGACATCCCAAAGCATTTTTTGATGATTTGATTTTCTTTGAAAATAACTTTTATCTTATATTAAAAACTATTTAAACTTTATAAATAAACTTGACTATAGATAAAATACATAGATAAATATAGAGAATAATATATATATAATTTTACTATAATTTTATATTTAAATCTAAGTATAAATATATTATAAGTAAAATATAGTTTAAACAAACGAAGTTTAAAAACCAGAGTTTATTAAAAAAAACAAAGAATATTTTAAGGCTAAAACATCCTTTTGAAAATCATTTGAAAAGATAATTTTTAAGGCTAAAACATTTTGAAAAGCTGTTTTTAAAACCATTCTGAAGTAGTTTTGAAAATCATTTTGAAGTAGTTTTGCAAGCTTCTTCCTGTAGAATATCTCATCATATCAGGACACGAGAACTTGTACAAAACCAGGATGTTCGTGGGTTTGTAAGCCACTTGTCGTAGGTTTGTAAGCTACTTGTCGTGGGTTTGTAAGCCACTAAAAAGGTAGAAATGGGTTCCATCCCAAAAGAAAAATGGAGTGAAGATTTCAGTGCTATTATGAAGTTTTAACATAATTCTAGACTCAATACTTATCTTGAAATCTTGAACTCTTGGTAATCTTGATACTCATGAGTCTTCAATCTTGATATCTTGAATCTTCATACTGTACAGTCTTCATTCTTTGTACCTGCATGGTTAAATCCTGCATATACATATATATCTAAACTATAATGTTAGTATTTATATTTTATAATCTTATTCTAAGGTTGTTGTCATCAAAACCATCATCTCAAGGACTAACAATCTCCCTCCTTTTGATGATGACAACCTTTGTTTATAAAATATTACTTCTATCCTAATAACTCCCCCTAAATCTAATAACTCCCCCTAAATCTAATAAATCCCCCTTAATCTATGCCTAACTCTTCTATTTTATATTTCTCTCCCTTTGTCATCAACAAAAACAAACAAACGCTAAACTATATAACTCCCCCTCATTCTTGTACTCAAGTATCTTCATTAATAAACTATATAATAGAGTATATTAAGAAATAACTATACTTATAGACATGATATTCAATCAACAATTATAAATATATCAATGTATATTTATACATTCATCAATCCACACCAAGTGTCAATCAAATCAATCAAAATAACAATTTCAATCAAAGCAATCAATTCAAACAAAGTAATCAAATTAAATAAAGCAATCAAATTAAACATTACGAGGAACTTCCACCCATCCTTCTTCTCCGAAAATAGGGTCTGCTTTGATGGCATCCCAATTTTCATTGTCATTTGTGAGAGAGATATGAGGATGTGCTTCGTTATCATCCTTGTGCAGCGAAGAAATCATCCATCGAAATGCCTTTCTTGCTCCTTGATCATCTGCATTTGACTCAATTCTAAGTGTCGCTGGTTACGAAGAATGAACGAGAGAATATTCTTGAATGAATTAAGAGTTTCTTCAAGATTCTCAGATAAGTTATGAATTGGATTTGCCATTTTTGAAATTGTGAGAAGAATGAGAGATAGAATAGATAGGAAATAATATTCAGTAATGAATTCTGGAAGAAATGGGTATATATAGGTATAGAAATTCGTTTGAAATGAATAGACATATGGTAGTTATTCAAATTTCAAATTCAAAATTAAGTGTCATTTCTGACCAGTAGATGTCGACATGGTCGTAGAGGGTATGTCGACATGAGGCAATGAAATTTAATGGAAATTTTTATTTTGTGAATAATTGTATATATATATATATATAATATACTAACATTTATTTAAGAGATAAGATAAGCTAGATAACAGAAAGGAAATTCAATTTCATTGCATAGAAGAGTGATACAATGATTAATCATAAACAACTACATAAACACTCAAATTAAAACAAACTTAAGCTAATTCGACATGATATAAAAATATAGAACTAGTTAGAGGATGATGAAGATGAAGATAATCCAAGTTTCTTGCTGACTTTGGAGAAAAACTTGTTCATCTTGGATGATATTTTGTCCAACTTCTTACTAATGGATCTTTTAAGAACCCGTTGATTCTCAACAATAGTCTTTTGGTTTTTGAGAAGGGTTTTGTTGGTAGGATTGGAGGGATTTTCAATACTTTCTAGGGATGTTTCACCTTCTTCTTCTTCTTCTATTTCCATTTCATCCCTTTCTTCTTCTTCTTCCTCTTCCTCCTCTTCCATTTCTTCATGAGCCAAACCCTCTTCCTTTTCGGCAAGAGTCTCATAAGGTTGAAAAACATATGGGATTTTCATGAGAGAAATGTTTGAGATATTAAAAACTTTTCTTGAAATAAATTCTTCTCCTTTGAAATTTACTCCAAAATAGTTGAAAATCCGAGTAAGGTAAATTCCATGATATAAAGTGTTTTCTCCCATTTCAAAATTTTTAGGACGAAGTTCATCCAAAATAACTTGCACCCAATTGATATCATAATTTCCAAAAATAGCAAAAACTGCTTTTCATACTTTTGAAGTTGGATTGTTAAAATTTCCCGATCTTGGGGTCAAAGTATGTTGTAAAAGAAGATTGATAATTCTTGCTTTAGGATGAAAGTTTCGGTTTTTAAATTCAAAGTTTTCTTCTCCTTCAAAAATATGATGAAATGTCTCACGATCATGTTCATCGATTTGAAAACTAGAAAGATCCATTCCCGTGCTTTTGCAATTGAGAATGGTACCCAAAAGATCACAATTCAAAACAATTTTAGTGCCTTTGACACTACTCCAAATTTCATTATCATTTCCTTCATAAAATTCTTGATTGAGATTTGCATAGAAAATTTTAACAAGATTTGGGTAACAAAAAAAATCATTTTGAGAAGAATCAACAAGACTAAGAATTTGATTGTTTGCAAAAAGAGTATCAATTTCATAAGAAGCAAAATCTTGAAAAATAGCAAACTTTCCGGGATGGACTTTTCCATAATTAGCATAATTGATGTATGCTTTTATTGCCTCCGGATTATTAAGGAGTTGCTCTTTCAAGTTTCTGGAAAGTCTCATGGTAGAGGGGTTGCTTGAAGAAGCCATTAAAGTAGAGAGTAGAGAGCTTGAAGTTTTGAAGAGAGAGTTTGAATTTGAGAATGAAAGTGAAAAGTTGTGATAAAAGATAGTGAATAAATAGATTTTTGAAAGACATGTTCTCTGGTCAAAAGATGCCTTTTCAGAGTATTGAATGAAGTGAAAAGGTGGAGGGAAATTCAAGCATTTGAATTTCAAAATTTGTACCCATGTCGACATCATGGTAGGGACCATGTCGACATGTGCCTGTGAATTTCTATGATTTTTATTTTTCCTAAGTATTCTAATATATATATATATACTTATTATTTTAATGTCTATATATATATGTATATATTTGGAATATTATTAGAATTAAAGTATATTTCAGAAAATATTATTATATTATTAAAAAATAGTAAAAATAAAATAATAATAAAATAATAAAATAATAAAAAATAAATTTAAAATTCAATCAACACACCAATTCAAAATCAATCAATCAAGCAGTCAATCATCTAATTCTAAGCATGCAATTTCAATCAATTGTATTGTAAATGTGTACCTTTTTCTGAGTCTGTTTCCTTGAATTCGTTGAAGTCGTGAAACACAAATTTGAATTATCTATCTTCTGATCATCATCGCTTGAGGACGAGTCTGAGTCATCTAGAGTGGCAGTAAATGCACGCTTCCATTTCTTTACTGAATCATTGTTTATAGGAGGATTTTGCCTTTCTAGATACGGACAGTCTCTTTTGATATGGCCTGGTTCATCACAGTTGAAACATTTGACATTGTTTGGCACTGCATTATGATTTCCAGAATTCTTATAGTTGTTTCTCTTGTGATTATTCATCTTTCTATATTTTAGGAATTTCCAAAAATTCCTGGTCATAAATGCTATCTCTTCATCATTATCACTGTTTGAGTCCGATCCGTCGGTTAATGCATTGAATGCCATTGATTGCTTTTCAGATGTTTTGCTTTCTCTTCTCCCGATCATTTGGACTTCAAACGACATTAGATTTCCAATCAATTCTTCTGTCTTTAAGGTACTGATGTCATTTGCCTCTTCAATTGCAAGTGTCTTTTGATCCCATTCTGGAGTGAGAGAATTAAAAAATTTTCTGACTTGATCTTCTTCCGAAAATTCCTTTCCCAAGGATATTAAAGAATGCACAATATCTTGAAATCGACTATACATATCTGAAATAGACTCATTAGTATTCATTTTAAATAACTGAAACTGATTTGTGAGCATGTAAATTTTGGTCTGTTTAACTTTGCTTGTTCCTTCGTGAGTCACTTGCAAAGTTTTCCAAATTTCATATGCAGACTTACAAACTGACACTCTATTAAATTCATTCCTATCAAGTGAACAAAACGGAATATTCATTGCTTTAGAATTATTTTGTGCAACAGTCTTTTGCTCAGTGGTCCACTCCGCAAAATTAGTTGTGGGTTCAGAATATTCGGTTTGTGTGATATTCCAAGTATCTAATCCTACAGATTGTAAATATATTTTCATCCTACATGCCCAATATGCATAGTTACTGCAATTAAAAAGTGGTGGTCTGGCAGTAGACTGACCTTTTACAAATGAACTAGTGACAGGGATACTAGTGTTAATAACAGTACCAGTGTTGGTAGCCATTTTGAAAACTTTTCAAAATTCAGATTATGAAACTTTTGAAAACCTTGCTCTGATACCAAATGTGAGGAATGCAGAATATGGATCTTAAGGCTAGAATGAACACTAGAGGGGAGTGGGTGAATAGTGTTTATAAGAAATAACTAAATCTTTTTGAGTTATTGTTGATTTGTACACAAATGTATGCAATATTCAGACACAGATATAATCACAGAATCAAACACAGATGCAGAAATAAAGTAAATGCAGTAAAGGAAAGAACACGCCAGATTTTATACTGGTTCCGAGTTACCCTGCATCCAGTCCCGCACAACTATGTACGGATTTCCTTTGAAAAGTAATTCAACAATTACAACCCTCGGTTTCAAGGCTACGAGGTACACCCTCCAGAATCACAATCCTCTGGGTAGAGATACTTGATTTCCGGGGAAACAAGTTCACCCAATTGATTTCCAAGGCTACAATCACACCTTTTCTCGCTTGATTGATATCCAAGGCTACAATCACACCTTTTCTCGCTAGATAGATTACAATGAAGCCTATAACTCTTAATAGCACTGGGATCTTGTTGAGATAGTGATAGAGAATCAAACCAGAGATAATCTAGTTAGATTCAATGTTGATTTCGGCAGAGTGATGATAGGATTTTGAATAAGAAAATGTGGAAGAAGAAGTGAAGTGAAAAACCAGAAAATCTGATATAAAATTTGTTGAAACTAACCCCTATTTATAGAAGAACAACAGGCATGTCCATTCGTGAAAAGTTATGGTGAATAGACACTTCTTTTGAAATTCAAATTTTTGAATCTAACTGTCGCTATGTCGACATGGGGTACTAGGGCATGTCGACATCCCAAAGCATTTTTTGATGATTTGATTTTCTTTGAAAATAACTTTTATCTTATATTAAAAACTATTTAAACTTTATAAATAAAATTGACTACAGATAAAATACATAGATAAATATAGAGAATAATGTATATAAAATTTTACTATAATTTTATATTTAAATCTAAGTATAAATATATTATAATTAAAAGATAGTTTAAAACAAACGAAGTTTAATAACCAGAGTTTATTGAAAACAAAAACAAAGAATCTTTTAAGGCTAAAACATCTTTTTGAAAATCATTTGAAAAGATAATTTTTAAGGCTAAAACATTTTGAAAAGCAGTTTTGAAAACCATTCTGAAGTAGTTTTGAAAATCATTTTGAAGTAGTTTTGCAGGCTTCTTCCTGCAGAATATCTCATCATATCAGGACTCGAGAACTTGTACAAAACTAGGATGTTCGTGGGTTTGTAAGCTACTTGTCGTAGGTTTGTAAGCTACTTATCGTGGGTTTGTAAGCCACTAAAAAGGTAGAAATGGATTCCATCCCAAAAGAAAAATGGAGTGAAGATTTCAGTGCTATTATGAAGTTTTAACATAATTCTAGACTCAATACTTATCTTGAAATCTTGAACTCTTGATAATCTTGATACTCATGAGTCTTCAATCTTGATATCTTGAATCTCTATACTGTACAATCTTCATTCTTTGTACCTGCATAGTTAAATCCCGTATATACATATATATCTAAACTATAATGTTAGTATTTATATTTTATAATCTTATTCTAAGGTTGTTGTCATCAAAACCATCATCTCAAGGACTAACAATTTCAACCCATAGTGAGCTTGCAGTTTATAACGATATAAAATACAACATCCATTCATCCAATATCAACAATCAAGCATTCATCACAAGCATCATCCAAATCAACCAAATAAATATCAGCAATTAACTAATTTACAATAACAGGTATTTAAGTGGTAATTTCAATAATAAATTAAATAACGATTTAATTCAAATAAATTCAAATTAACTGAGGTGACGATTTAAAATATACCAAACAGTTATAAATAAATTTCCAATCACATCATAAATTTAATTTAACAAACATAAGAAATTTTAGAAGTTGTGAGTGAGTCAAAACACTCACCTTTGTATTTAAATTGATTTAAAATCCAATTTAAACCCGAAATTTGAACGGTCTCGGAATTCGACCAAACCCACGTCAAAATGTCTGGAATTTCGATACGATCCCAACGGAACAAACCGCACATGAAACGGACCTCGTATGCAAAAGTTATGTCGATTAGAACATTTAAATTTAAAGTTTAAAATGAATTAAATAATAATAAACTTAGAACACGTACACAGTGCCACGCCGCCGCATCGTTCCAGGCCTTCTGCCCTAATACACGCGAGCTTCGATCACACCGCCTTCTCATCCCGTTCGCCGCCGCTCGAGCCAATCGCGGCCGACCTCCCACTCGCCACCGCGTTCGCCTCGGTCATGCCGACCCCCTCGCCTCGCGTGACCACCAATACGCGCCCCAGCAGATGACAACCGCCACTGAAAGCAAACCCTATTTCGAATTAATCTCGCCGATCAAACAATCAAAATCCCAAACGAACCACTTAGATGCAAACCCCATGTCAATCTCTTCAATACGGTATCGATGATTCATTGATCAATTGCAGTCGATCGCGATGAAAAAGAACGGCCGAAAATAAACTGCAAATTCCAGAACAAACAATGACTCCAGATAGAAAACGAATCACCCTAGGGCATTACGCTCGTCGAGAGCTTCAAATCGATATATAATTTGATAGGGTTCGAGGAGTTGAAATTTTGGAATTGAATTTGAAAATGGAATTAAGGTATTTGGGGATTAGGGTTTTGCTGCCATTGGAATGAGGAGTTGAGAAGGAAATGTACGTACATACAAATGAAAATAAGAAGTGGCTAGGGTTTATAATAGGTTATTTATAGGTAGGGCTGAATATAGAAAGAATGGACAAGATTGGATTTGAATGTTGAACAATGAACGACCCAAAAAGCCCGTTTTGTCTCCGGAACGAAAATGGGTCATCCCATATATCAAAATAGATGTTTTCATTATTTTTAAATTCAATGGAACAGGTTTCAGATCTTAATTCCATCATATGAAGAAGTTATATAAAAATCAGCTTATTTCAAATTGATTTCAATTAAATTGATTTCTATGCGTTTCAAGTCCGTACGATCAAACGACAAGTTCGATCGCTGCGGAACTTGAAATCCTACAATAATTAACTGTTACGGATCCGATGAAACTAGTTTCATCGAAATCCGAGCCAGTTGCTAAATTGGTTATTTTCATGTTAATTAAGTAAATTAATAATTAAATTAATTAAATCAACTTTCAATTCCAATTTAATAATTAACAAATTTTATCAATTTTGATTACCTAGACCTATATAATAACTTAAAGTAAATTTACATATCAATTCCAGTGTTGATTATTTCAATAATTATAGCATTCAAATTCAACTGTAATTAATCCAATAATTATAATTTAATTCCAATAATTTGTTTTTATTTGGTTTCAACCTTTATACTCAATTCAATTATTCTATAGACATGGTTTACATTGTTTTATATTTCATTGCATTAATATCCTCCAATTTCCATCTTTTATTTGTATTAATTACTGTATTTCAATTATACTGAATTTTGTCAGTTTTACACATTAATAACAAATTAAAATCCCAATTAATTATTTTATCTTGGTTTCATTCTTTTTATTACATCAATTATTGTCTTATGAATAGAATTAACGTTTCCATTCACTTTATTACATTCACAGATTGCGGTTATTGAATTAACTCATATAAATGTTACATTTATTTACATTTATTAAAATTTGATTTCCAATTTAACTTAACAGACTAAATAAATAGGTAACATATAATAGTTTGCCACAGTTAACCTTTAGTCACATTAATAAGCTTTTATTACTTACAAATCAATGTTACAATTTATTTTCATAACACTAATTTCATTCAATTTCCATTAACACTAATATTATTTCATTAGTTAATTAAATATTTACATTTGTTTTCTTCTATTAAATTTATAACCAAGTATAACAATTTACATTATTTCATTATTGGAATTTCATTTCAATTGTTAATAATTAGCTTTAATTAACATTGTTACATTTCATTTTAGTATTCATTTCATTATTAAATTACAAAATTTTATTTCTTTCAATATTAAATTACAAAATCTTATTAAATTAACAAACTTAATTATCGAAAATTTACGGGTCGTTACACAGATAGATGCATGATTTATTGGAATGAAGATAAAGGTTTGGCATTGTATAAATTCTGCAAATAACATAGATATAACTCGATGAAAACCAGTGCTAAAGTCATACCTTTCACCAGGATGCATTATTTTTCTATTACATTGATATTGCGAAGGTTATATGCATCTGATGCTATGGCAAAACACATGCAATGTCATAGTGAACGACAATGAGATAAAGTTGTTTTATGTCATCTTTCAGACGATGAAGCTCGAAAACATTTTGATAGGACATATCCTGATTTTGCTAAAGAATCACGTACTGTTAGAATTTGTTTGTGTACGGATTTTCCCCCATTTGCTTCATTCGGTGAGCCTTATTCAATGTGGCATGTTATTCCAATACTTATAATCTCCCTCTTTTGATGTGTATGAAGAATCCTTGCATGTTTCTAACTGTAATCATTCCTAGACCTAAAAATCCAAAAAGGGGGTAGATATGTACTGTTACAACCTACCTTTTTGACCCCGGGTCCGATGTCCGAACCGATCCAATACCCGAGAACCGAATAGACGAGTCGTTGGGAAATATATAATGTAAACAACTAGGATATATATAAATGGATATTAGATACAAAATATAATTCTAACTAACACTGTATACTTACAGAGTCTCACAGTGGAGGAAAAATATATATAATATATAGTCAATATCATAGTCATATCACAAAACATGTCTGAAATGACAAATACATAAGTCTGAATAAATATAGGTACAATCCATTCCTAACACATAGAACCAAATCCAGGTACAACATTGATATACACCATATCTACATTACATAAATAAATCTCCGTCTCTAATATCGTTTCATCCCTAAACTCCATCAACCTGGATATATGTATAAAAATGAAAGTAGGAGTGGGTAAGACATAAGTCTAGTGAGTGAACCATACTCTACTCTACATATTCTATAAAAATAACACTATAACATGATATAACTCTGTCGTCCATCAACCATATGTTTTGTCGCCATAACATACCTAATTATTACATACATCTAGTCATATCGCATCACATCTATATGAACTCACTTTTGCCTATTGTCCACTATTACATCAATCACGCATAGGACTCACACCCTAGACTAGCTGCATGCCCTATAAGGTCATCTATTAGCCATTCGCTTTGTATCATAATAATGCTCGATACATCCCTTCATTTCGTAGCACAGTCACTTGTCTTGCCACGTCTCAAATCACCTTTAAGAATATAGGAGAAAGAACGAATCAAATTATACATTAAATTTGAGCCATTTGGTTAAGGTTCAATCTGCCAAAAACAAATGCGCCTCAAAGCACCAGCCAAGATCATCGGTGTACGCAATTTTTCCAGATTTTCAGAGTTCAAGTTTTATTGATTTCAACATCATTTTCGCTTTCAATTGGCCAATGCTTCGTCTTATATCATTAGAAAATGTCCTTAGACTCTAGCTTTAGTTCCTAAATCCAATTATATCAATTATTTCATGGAATTAGGTGCTATACTTTCATATTTTCTGAAATTGCTTAAACCTAGTTTCTAGTCCTTTACATTAACCAAATACCTCACAAACCATATTAAATTCAAAATTTAAGCGTGTGATTATGAAATACTACTGTAATATAGCCTATAGATTGGTTTATAATAGTACGATTGAATTATAGGAGGAGTAAGGTGTAGACCATTCACCAAATAAATAAATCCAGTCCAACTTCTCACTGTATGGAGTTGTTGCGCCTCTATCTTCGAGTTTTCGCCTCTAAATCGTTGCTTGGTCGTATTCCCATCCACTAGTTTCGAATCGCCCTTGGTTTCATAAAATTTAATTAAGAAAAAAGTGAGTTATGTGGATTTTTAGTAAAGTGGTTTTACTGGAGAATGAAGAAGGAGGAAGATTACAGAGCAGTTTTTGAAAATGAGAAAGATGGGGTACGTATTTTAGTTTTGAGTCAAAGGAGGGAAGTAGCCATACGTTCGCCAAAATTCGAATTCGAATTCAAATCATGTAACGCCC
Organism: Allium fistulosum; assembly: GCA_030737815.1. Taxonomy (NCBI): domain Eukaryota; kingdom Viridiplantae; phylum Streptophyta; class Magnoliopsida; order Asparagales; family Amaryllidaceae; genus Allium; species Allium fistulosum. The sequence goes on along the minus strand of CM060904.1, from coordinate 853,011,155 downwards.
ATTCGACTCGATGACATTTCTGACTATATCTCCTTCATACGAGCTCCAAACGGCACAAACAAATATACTGCGCAAATAAAAAAATGAGATGATTGTAATGACACTCGTTTAGTTATCAAATTTCAAAGTCTTAAAAATGAACATTTTGCCGCTCCCTACATTTATTTAATTAATTAATCCATTAATTCCATTTATTTTCATATTATCGTATTTTTATTATTTAATTAAAATATTACTCAAATTTTTAGGGTATTATATTCTCCTTCTTTAAAATAATTTCATCCCTGAAATTCCTAAGGAACGAAGAATATAATATAACGCTTATTCGTCAACATACATCAACAAAGTATAGAAGCCAAGTTATAACATATGGACAATGCATAATTACATAAGCAGTATACAGGCTGGAATATCATGAACTTGTAGTTTATAATCTTAAAATGCATAAACGCAGCTAATGCATCCTATACGAATGCGACATAAATGGCATATAAGGAATGATGTATAACATCTTAGTATATAAACAGATACACCAGAGTGTGTATATAAAAACCAATCATATACATATAAATTCAAACATAAATCATTCAAAGCATCCAAATCCTTATCCTACAATAATCTAATACAAGGAAATCAAACCAATATCGAGAAACATACTAGAAAAGAGCTTAGGATGTGTAGCCCTCATCTTCTCTTCAGTCTCCACGTACTCCCAGCTGGATCATTTACCCATTGCATTCTAACCAATTGCACTATCTTATTTCCAAGTCATTTCATCCCACGTTCCACAATACGGGTTGGAGTATGGGATGAAATCGGCTCAGACTCCGATACCACTTCCTCTAATTGGCTAGGTGCTATCATAGCAGTCGATTTGTGTACACATTTTTGCAAATGTGACATGTGAAACACGTTATTGACTCCTGCCATCTTCTTTGGTAGTTCAATTCTATATTCCAATCTTCCTATCCTTTCCAAAATTGGGATTGGGTCAACAAATCTGAGTGCTAGCTTTCCCAAATTTCTAAATCTTACTACCCTTTTCAATGGAGAAACCTTGACAAAAACTAAATCTCCCACTTTAAACTCCAGATCCTTCCTCCTTTTATCCATAAATGATTTTTGTCGGTCCTGTGCAACCTTCGTCCTTTTCCTTATGAGTTAAACTTTTTCCACCATATCTCTAACCATTTCTGGACCCAAAATAATTTTGTTCATAAATTCCCACTTGCATGAAGGTGACTTACATGGTCTTCTAGATAAAGCTTCAAACGGTTCCATGCCTAGTCTAGTCGGGTAGCTATTATTATACACAAACTCCATCAAAGATAAATGGTCTTCCCAAGATCCTCTGAAATCCAGTAAATAAGCCCTTATAGATCCTCCAACACCCTTTTTACTCTCTCTGTTTATCCGTCGGTCTGTCGGTGGTATGCAGTACTCAGATTTAACTCCATCCCTAAAGCCTCTTATAGACTCCCCCAAAACTCGCTCGTAAAAGGTGGATCTAGATTACTTACATACTGGCTGGTTCTCTATGTAGCCTAACTACTTCTTTAATATACCACATTGCCACATTCGTCGTGGTTCTCGTACTCTTTATTGGAATAAAACGAGCACTTTTCGTAAGTTGATTACTTTCAGTTATATACTTTCGTTTCCTCTTATACTCCTGGGTAATCCTTCTACAAAGTTCATGGATATACACTCCCACTTCCACTGTGGCACATTTTATGGAAGTAATAGCCCACTCATTTCTACTTCGCCTTCACTCTCTGACATGTCATGCATTCGCCACATACTCAGCAACTTGCCTCTTCATTCCCGGCCAATAGAATACTCTCTTCACATCCATGTACAGCTTATGCCCTCTTTGATGGATAGTCATTTTGGAATGATGGCATTCACCTAAGATGTAACAACCCGCATATTTTACGATTGTATATTTAAATGTTTTATTTAAATATAGCATCGTTAGTCGGATTTAAGTCCGAAATGTCACTTTTTGCAAACAGTCGAATTAGGACTCGAGACCACTTCCATTGAGTCCAAAATGACATTTGCGACCTTTTTGAGTATAAACATCGATATGTTTGGAGTTGAGTAAAATTTTGATATTTTCATTTAGGGCTTTGGGTTTGAGTTTCAGCCCACCAACCCAACATAATACCCTAACTCCACCCCCTCTCCTCTTCATACATTCTCATTTCCTAATACTCTCTAACTAAAGTAAAAATAGGGGAAGAGAAAAGAAATTAGATATTCCTAAGCCCTAATTCTCTTAAGTAAAATCAACTTCAAGCTAGAAATCAAGGAGAAGCTTAGGTAAGCATCCTCTTCATCTTCTCCATCTCAATATCTCTTTAATTTCAGAAATTCCTATAACCTAACTTAGGAAAAAATTCACCTTTGATAATAGATTGAAGATTCTTGAGTTGTTGCTGAAGAGGAATTGATCTTAGCTTGTTTTAGAGCTTCTCACTTGAGTTTTTGAGTTAAAGGTGGGTTTTTGAACTCACATCTATGTTTATATCTTTGATAGTTGTTAGGTAGTAATTCCTAACATCTATTCCTTGTCCATTTGCCTTTGAATTGAATTGGTTTGATGAATATTCCAATTTTGGTGTTTTGAAGTCAAATCTTTAAAAATTCTATCTTTGATGTTTGAACATGTTGTTGGGATGTATCGAAGAGCCTATAAGGCTGGGTTGTCGCTGGGCATAAATCCCTAGTCTCCGTTGCTCGCTCGATCAATTTCGTTGGATTTTTTGCCCTTCATGGGGCTAGACTGTAAATACTGCAACTGGCAGTTCAGTCGACTGAACTGGGGATAGAAAAGTTCCTGTGCCTATATCAGTCGACTGAACTGCTGAGTCAGTCGACTGAATCTGAAACTCGAGAGTTCGTAGGCTTGTTTCAGTCGACTGACCCTACAGAACAGTCGACTGAATCCATGAAGTTTTCTTTTTGCCTATTTTAGGCTATTTTGTGTTGGTTTTCCGGTTTTTAATCGATTTTTGATGATCCGAATTGTTGTTATCATTTATAGTCTTTGATGACTTCTTTTTCGGGATTTATGGGAATAGCCATTTTGATGGATTCGGTATCGATTTTTATGGTTTTAATTCACGTCGTCGAATGTGAATTTTGGTGATTGATTGTTTCTACAATCATTTCTGTGATTTGTCACTTTAAAATATAAAGGTTTTTTATACTAGTAGTAAATACTCAAACTTTTTCATCAAAACGATTTCAACACTATTTTTAATACAAAGCTCGTTTTCAAAGCCATTTTCCAATCTATTAGTATATAAAAATCTTTACCTCATTCGTATGAGAAATCTAATTAAACGGCTTAGTAAAACAAGTGGTATGAAACGCTTGCGTTTACTTCGTCGGTTAATTCTTGGACTTGTTCGATTGAACTCTTATGACAATTTTCGAGTAGAAATCTACAATTTGTTCGTAAATATTTAAGTTAAGCCAGTGGTTATGAGACATGAAGCTAAACTCTTATATTTACTAGCTTAGTGTGATTCACACTTTTTATTGATCGATGATGATCATTTTGTGATTTAGACTAGCGATGTGCGACGTCTCTTTGTTTGTGTGGGGGTTAAACCCCGTTTGTGGAGTTTCAACTCAAAATTGGTGGGGTAGCGACCCATGATCTTCGGGCCGTTTGTGGAGCTTCGGCTCAAAATTGATGGTTAGCGACCATGGAATAGCGTTCCGTTTGTGATGCACGTGTTGGTGAGTTTTCATGCTCCCGTTTGTGATAGGCCTCCCCCCCTTTGTGATTTCTGGATTTCTAATTGATGATTTCTAGAATTTGCTTTTCACCAATTTTCGTGGATTGCGTTGATAAGCTATATCAATATTTTTGTTTGGTGAATAATTTAAAGAATATGACATTCTTTTGGTGTTTGAGAATATTTGAGATATTGTATGATTTTTGTTGTTATCTGATATATACTTGTCATAGTATGGCATTATTGTTATCATACGTTTTTGTGATATCTCTTATCCTATCTCATTTTATCTGATATTTATAGCTAGACTGATCCGTTTATTATTTTCTTCTTAAATAATACTCGGGTCAGACGAGGTATTTCAGGTGCTCCTGCTTGACTTCTTATCAGGGTCCGTCACCTGACTTTTGGCTAACTACTTTAGCATAGTAGTTTTTATTAGTATACATTTGAGATGGAGACTCCTTGTTGTATACTTATTCTTTTGTCTAGCACTTGTATCTATTCTTTTGTGATGTAGTGGATCTAGTTTGACCACTATTTTGATGTACACTTTTATGTGTTATATTCATATCTGTTTCCGCCTTAGTGATATGAATATCTGTGTCTGATTTGTGTTATGCTTATTTCTATATTTGTTTCCGAAGTCCACATAGCCACTGTGTGGTAGCTTTGAGTTTGTATTTGATATGTCGGATTTCCTCTTGAAATGAAATGTAAGTTATATTATCTGACATATCGGTACTCGCACAAAGCAATTACACAGATGGTCGCTCCTCAACAGCCTTATTCTTCGTGCTAGTCGACGGCATTACCCCGTAGTGTCATTGGCTAGTGTGAGTATAGAGGTGGGGCGTCACAGCTTGGTATCAGAGCCAAACTTCGGAATAATGTAGAATAATCTAGCAAGGATCATTGTCCTAAGTCTTTCTTAGGAATCGTGCCATAGGATTAAATTTGAGTCTTCGTACCATTCTATCCTATTTATTTTTATGATGCCTTGTTTTATCAATCAAGTTTGTTTGATATTCAATCTGTGAATAACCTTTTTCCTCTTCTTTCTTTCTTAAAGAAGAGAAATGGTTAGACCAGGCCGTCCTAGCGCCGGTAAATCCAGTGCTACTCCTCAGGATGGAGTATTTATGTCTGCTTAACAACCCTTAGATCTTGTGAAAAATTCTCAAGCTATCGGACCCATTACAGAGCCTACTCATCCTAAATCTAGGTTTGCATGCTTGTGCGGTGATTACACCAACTTGGGTGGAAGGCCTTTTAAGGGTTCTGAAAGCGTTATAGAAGTCCAAGCTTGGCTTAGAACATGCGATTGCATCTTCTCCCGTATGAATCTTATTGATCTACATCGAGTCCAAGTGGCTTCTAGCATGCTCCAGGAGAGAGCATTAGATTGGTATGAGCTTCTGATCTCGGAAATTATTGAAGCGGATCTTACTTGGGTGCAATTCCGAGAAAGGTTCGAGTTGGAATTTCTGCCGGAAGCTGAAAAAGTATCTCTAGCTCGATGCTTTATTGACCTTGTTCAAGGTGAATCTTCTATGACGGATTACGTCGCATCTTTTGAATCTCTATCTAAATATTGGGTCGAGTATATTAATACCCCATTGAAGAAAAATCAGAGATTTGTCTATGGGTCGAATAAGAACCTCAAAAAGCCATTACTTTTGAAATTAGAAGTTTCTTTCGATCAGCATGCTGATATCGCTCTTCGACTCGAAGAGGCCGATAAAGAAAGTGATGTTGAAGTTGTGGGTGCCAAACCAAACTTCAACAATAACAAGAAGAGGCCTTTTAAGTTCAAGCCTAATCCCCACAAGAAAGGGAAGCAAGCAACTTCGGTAGCAAAGACTCCTACCTCTAGTCGTGGAGAATGTAACAATTGTGGTCTAAGGACCATTATGCAAACAAGTGTCCGAAGTCTCTTACTTGTCGCTATTGCAAAAGTTCGGGTCATACTATATCTTCATGTCCCAAACTTCAAAGAAAGAAGGAAGGCAAGCTAAATGTTGTACAAGGCCCTACTAACACTTCTCGTGGTCAAGGTATTTCTCATTCTATCCTTGATGACATTATTATATTTCATGATCTTCCTATTCGAGTTCTTTTTGATACGGGTGCATCTCACTCTTTTATATCAAAAGAACTTGTTGATGCTTTGTCTTTGAATGTTATTGGCTTGATGACTTCACTGAGAATTGCGAATCCGGTTGGTGGATCCGCAACACTCAGTTTACTGTGTAAAGATGTCGAGATTATTTTATGTGATTACTCTTTCCGTGCCGATTTGCATGTTATGCGTTACTTAGGTTTCAGAATGATTTTGGGGATGTATTGGCTTAACCGTTACGAAGCCCATATCCTATGTCCTTAGCGGACTATATATCTTCGACATCCTCAATCTGTTAAGCAGATTTCTCTTGTTCTTAAAGATTCAGATTCCAATTCGAGAGCATCCTTGTATTCTCTAAATCCTCATGATGACGATAATGATAATGAGGAAGATGTCATTTCTCTCATTCACATTGTTTGTGAATTTCCCGACATATTTGAGCCCGTTTTAGGATTACCACCTAAGCGAGCAATTGAGTTCAGAATTAATCTAATCCCTGGAGCTCTACCTATTACTCGTCCTCCTTATCGTATGTCCAATAAGGAAAATAAGGAGATGCGTAATCAATTATCCGAATTGGAAGGGAAACAATTTATTCGTTCTAGTTCCTCTCCATGGGGAGCTTCGGCTATTTTTGTGAAGAAATTTGATGGTACACTTAGGCTTTGCGTTAACTACCGCAAGCTTAATGATCTCACCATCAAGAATAAATACCCCTTGCCTCGGATTGATGTTCTATTCGATCAACTTTGTGGTGCTAGAGTCTTTTCACAGTTAGACTTAGCAACTGGTTTTCATCAGCTCTGTATTGCAGAGGATAGCATTCCTTTGACATCGTTCCGTACTCGTTATGGATCTTATGAATGGCTTGTTATACCATTTGGTTTAACGAATGCTCCAGCTTATTTCGTTGACCTTATGAATCGAGTTTTCAAAGACTTCCTCGATCGATTTGTTCTCATCTTTATAGATGATATTCTTGTTTATTCTAAGACCGAGGAAGAGCATGAAAATCATCTTCGGATTGTGTTGGAAACTCTTAGGAGCAACCAATTGAAAGCAAAATTTTCTAAATGCCACTTTTGGCAATCTCATGTGAAATTTTTAGGGCATATTATTTCTGAATCCGGAATTTCCATGGATCAAAATTGGAAGAGACCGGAGAGCGTGATTGAAATTCGTAGCTTTCTCGGATTGGCCGGCTATTATCGTCGGTTCATAAAAGACTTTTCTAAAATTTCCGTACCTCTTACTAGTTTGACAAAGAAGGGAGTTAAATACATTTGGTCAGGCAAATGTGAAGCTTCTTTTCAGAAACTAAAAGAAGTCCTTTCCGATGCTCCTATTCTTGTGATTCCCGAAGGAAACCAAGATTTTATTGTTTATACCGATGCTAGTCGTGTTGGTTTGGGAGCCGTTCTCATGCAAAGGGAACGTGTTATTGCTTATGCTTCTAGGCAATTAAAGCCTGCTGAGACTAGATATGCCACTCATGATTTGGAGCTTGTGGCTATTGTTTTCACCCTTAGAATTTGGCGTCATTATCTTTTGGGAGAGAAATTTGTTCTCTACACCGATCACAAATCTTTGAAGTATTTATTTTCTCAAAAGGAACTTAATTTACGTCAACAACGTTGGCTCGAGTTCCTTGCATCTTATGATCTTGATATTCTTTATACTCTCGGAAAAAGAAATCGTGTTGCCGATGCCCTTAGCCGAAAGCAACAAGCGGTTGTTTCCATGATGATATCCGAATGGAATGATCTCGCGACTTTATCCACTTGTGAGATTCGAGATCGTGAATCCAATTCATGTTCATCTCTTGTTTTGTGTAGCCTTGAGGCTCATCCTTCTCTTTTAGACCGCATTCTTGAAGCTCAAAAGCATGATCCCGAATTAGTTCTTCTTAGCCAAAGTTGTAGGGATCAAATTGATATTGAAGGTTTGAAAGACTTTGATATTGATGCTCGTGGCGGTATTCGAAAATTTGGTAGACTTATTGTGCCAAATATTATTGATCTTCGTAAAGACATATTAAAAGATTCTCATCGTTCTAAATTTACCATTCATCCCGGTAGTAGTAAAATGTACATGGATATGAAGCGACTTTATTAATTGGGATGGAATGAAATCTGATATTGCTAACTTTATTAAGCGGTTCATGACTTACCAACTCGTGAAGGCCGAGCATCAAGGGCCCGGTGGGTTATTGCAACCTTTGGACATTCCCGTTTGGAAGTGGGATCAAATTTCCATGGACTTTATTGACGGTCTTCCCCATTCTCGTTCGGGTCATGATAGCCTATGGGTGATAGTAGATAGACTTACAAAATCCGCCCATTTTCTTCCCGTTCGGTCCAATCGGACCGTACCTATTTTGGCTAAACTCTTTGTCAAGGAAATTGTTAAATTGCATGGATTTCCTACTTCTATTGTTAGCGATCATGATCCATTGTTTACTAGTGGATTTTGGAAAGGTCTTCAAAAATCTTTAGGAACAAAGCTTAATTTTAGCACCTCTTATCATCCTCAGTCCGATGGACAAACCGAGCATGTGAATCAAACTCTTGAAGATCTTCTTCGTGCATGTGTTCTTGATTTTGGTGGAAGTTGGGAAGATCATATTTCACTTGTTGAGTTTTCCTATAATAATAGCTTCCAATCTAGTATTGGTATGGCTCCTTTCGAGACACTATACGGAAGGCCATGCCGATCTCCTTCGTGTTGGCTTGAAGCCGGTGAGAAGCTGGTTTTAGGTCCTGATTTTATTCGGGATGCCACAGAAAAGATTGACCTTATTCGTCATAGGATGAAAGAAGCTCAAAGTAGACAAAAAACCTATGCCGATAATCGAAGAAGGAAATTAGAATTTTCTGTGGGAGATTTTGTGTTTATTCGTGTTTCACCTATGAAGGGTGTTGTGCGTTTTAGTCGATCGGGAAAATTAGCACCTCGATATATTAGTCCATTTCCCATCACCGAATGCATTGGTTCCGTGGCTTATCGCCTTTTATTACCGGCTCAATTTTCTGCAATTCATGATGTATTCCTCGTCTCTCAATTACGGAAATGCCTTCGAAATTCCGATTCTATTCTTGAGCCCGGTGTTATTGAAGAAATTGAAGTTTCGCCTAATTTGACTTATGAGCAACATCCTATTCGTATCATTGCTATGGAGGTTAAACGCCTTCGAAATAAAGATGTTTCTCTTGTGAAAGTTCAATGGTCCAAAAATCCTAAGGATTGCTCTTGGGAATCCAGAGAATTCATTGAGCGAACACATCCAGACTTACTCTCTCGTGCTCCTTAAAGTGAACTTCTCATTTCAAAATTTCTTCTTTTTGTGTTCTTATGCCTTTGTATGGTTGTTACTTTTTATTTCTATTTCTTAAGTATTGAAAGGACGCAATTTCTTTAAGGAAGGGAGTCTGTAACAACCCGCATATTTTACGAGTGTATATTTAAATGTTTTATTTGAATATAGCATCGTTAGTCGGATTTAAGTCTGAAATGTCACTTTTTGCAAACAGTCGAATTAAGACTCGAGACCACTTCCATTGAGTCCAAAATGGCGTTTGCAACCTTTTTGAGTATAAACATCGATATGTTTAGAGTTGAGTAAAATTTTGATATTTTCATTTAGGGCTTTGGGTTTGGGTTTCAGCCCACCAACCCAACATAATACCCTAACTCCACCCCCTCTCCTCTTCATACATTCTCATTTCCAAATACTCTCTGACTAAAGTAAAAATGGGGGAAGAGAAAAGAAATTAGATATTCCTAAGCGCTAATTCTCTTAAGTAAAATCAACTTCAAGCTAGAAATCAAGGAGAAGCTTAGGTAAGCATCCTCTTCATCTTCTCTATTTCAATCTCTCTTCAATTTCAAAAATTCCTATAACCTAACTTAGGAAAAACTTCACCTTTGATAATAGATTGAAGATTCTTGAGTTGTTGTTGAAGTGGAATTGATCTTAGCTTGTCTTAGAGCTTCTCACTTGAGTTTTTGAGTTAAAGGTGAGTTTTTGAACTCACATCTATGTTTATATCTTTAATAGTTGTTAGGTAGTAATTCCTAACATCTATTCCTTGTCCATTTGTCTTTGAATTGAATTGGTTTGATGAATATTCCAATTTTTGGTGTTTTGAAGTCAAATCTTTAAAAATCCTATCTTTGATGTTTGAACATGTTGTTGGGGTGTATCCAAGAGCCTATAAGGCAGGATTGTCGCTAGGCATAAATCCTTAGTCTCCGTTGCTCGTCCGATCACTTCCATCGGATTTTTTGCCCTTCATGGGGCTAGACTGAAAATACTGCAGCTGGCAGTTCAGTCGACAGAACCAGAAGGTCAGTCGACTGAATCTGGGGCCAAAAAAAATCTCTGGCTCTATGTCAGTCGACTGACCATACAGTTCAGTCGACTTAACTGGGGACAGAAAAGTTCCTGTCCCTGTATCAGTCGACTGAACTGCTGAGTCAGTCGACTGAACCGCTGAGTCAGTCAACTGAACCTGAAACTCGAGAGTTACTAGGCTTGTTTCAGTCGACTGACCCTATAGAACAATCAACCGAATCTGTGAATTTTGCTTTTTGCCTATTTTATGAAGTTTTGTGTGGGTTTTCCAGTTTTAATCGATTTTTGATGATCTGAATTGTTGTTATCATTTATCGTCTTTGTTGACTTCTTTTTTGGGATTTTTGGGAATATCCATTTTGATAGATTCGGTATCGATTTTTATGGTTTTAATTCACGTCGTTGAATGTGGATTTTAGTGATTGATTGTTTCTACAATCATTTCTGTGATTTGTCACTTTAAAATATAAAGGTTTTTTATACTTGTAGTAAATACTCAAACTTTTTCATCAAAACGATTTCAACACTATTTTTAATACAAAGCTCGTTTTCAAAGCCATTTTCCAATCTATTAGTATATACAAACCTTTACCTCATTCGTATGAGAAATCTAATTAAACGGCTTAGTAAAACAAGTGGTATGAAACGCTTGTGTTTACTTCGTCGGTTAATTCTTGGACTTGTTCGATTGAACTCTTGTGACAATTTTCGAGTGGAAATCTACAATTTGTTCGTAAATATTTAAGTTAAGCCAGTGGTTATGGGACATGAAGCTAAACTCTTATATTTAATAGCTTAGTGTGATTCACACTTTTTATTGATCGATGATGATCATTTTGTGATTTAGACTAGCGATGTGCGACGTCTCTTTGTTTGTGTGGGGGTTAAACCCCGTTTGTGGAGTTTCAACTCAAAATTGGTGGGGTAGCGACCCATGATCTTCGGGCCGTTTGTGGAGCTTCGGCTCAAAATTGATGGTTAGCGACCATGGAATAGCGTTCCGTTTGTGATGCACGTGTTGGTGAGTTTTCATGCTCCCGTTTGTGATAGGCCTCCCCCCCTTTGTGATTTCTGGATTTCTAATTGATGATTTCTAGAATTTGCTTTTCACCAATTTTCATGGATTGCGTTGATAAGCTCTATCAATATTTTTGTTTGGTGAATAATTTAAAGAATATGACATTCTTTTGGTGTTTGAGAATATTTGAGATATTGTATGATTTTTGTTGTTATCTGATATATACTTGTCATAGTATGGCATTATTGTTATCATACGTTTTTGTGATATCTCTTATCCTATCTCATTTTATCTGATGTTTATAGCTAGACTGATCCGTTTATTATTTTCTTCTTAAATAATACTCGGGTCAGACGAGGTATTTCAGGTGCTCCTGCTTGACTTCTTATCAGGGTCCGTCACCTGACTTTTGGCTAACTACTTTAGCATAGTAGTTTTTATTAGTATACATTTGAGATGGAGACTCCTTGTTGTATACTTATTCTTTTGTCTAGCACTTGTATCTATTCTTTTGTGATGTAGTGGATCTAGTTTGACCACTATTTTGATGTACACTTTTATGTGTTATATTCATATCTGTTTCCGCCTTAGTGATATGAATATCTGTGTCTGATTTGTGTTATGCTTATTTTTATATTTGTTTCCGAAGTCCACATAGCCACTGTGTGGTAGCTTTGAGTTTGTATTTGATATGTCGGATTTCCTCTTGAAATGAAATGTAAGTTATATTATCTGACATATCGGTACTCGGACAAAGCAATTACACAGATGGTCGCTCCTCAACAGCCTTATTCTTTGTGCTAGTCGACGACATTACCCCGTAGTGTCCTTGGCTAGTGTGAGTATAGAGGTGGAGCGTCACATAAGACCTCATCTATTAACTCCTTAATATGTGGCATGCATAATTTCTCATCTCTCCTCAAATAACCTTTCTGATCTATGAAGTAACGGTCCAAAAGGGTCGATCATTCAACCCATTTCAACTGCTCCATACTATTATACAATGATGTATAATGTCCTTGACAACCACCAATACGATTGTAACACACCTAATTTTTAATAACATTATTCAGGAGATTTAATTAGATAAATTAAATAGAATAATGTAAATATTAGAGTGATAAAGGGATTATGATTTGAAAATTTAAATTAAAGGTCGTGCTTAATTAAATATAAAGAATAGGTTATGATAGGTTTCATATGTTGATTAATATGAAAATAATTAACACAAGGGTATTATAGGAATTGCCGCCATCATGATCCTATTACCCTTAAAATTCTCATTTCATTTCCTTTTCACGTTCACTTTGCAAAACACAAAAACGTAAAACCTAAAGCTCAGGTCGGCCATTACTTAGGTGGAAAAGAGGAGAAAAATTCATTTAAAGCCAAGGAATCACGCTAGGGGAATTAATCAAGGATCAAATCTCAATTTCCTTATCCTAATCAAAGTGAAAAATAATCAAAATCATCTCTATTTTTGTTTTTAAGATCATTTGATTTCAGGTTTTATGTTTAAAATATGGTAATGATTTTAATGATGATATGCATAGATTTTGTGATATGTTAGATTCAAACAATATTGGTTGGTAAAGGTTCAATTCGATTTTAGGGAAAAATCGTATTTTTTGGATTTCGAATGCCATGGGGAATTTATATATTATGTAAAACATTATTTTAGAAATGGGTTAAATTTTCTGTAATTTTCCAAGCTATGGAAAATTTATTATGAATTTTTGAAGGAAGAAATGAATAAATTGGGTTTCAAATTATCTCGGCTACTATATGAAGAAATTTGGGTCTAAAATTTATATGTTAAATAACATGTTAAAAGTGGATTTCTATGATTTTTGGGGATTTTTAAGTAATTTACTATGGAAATTAAATTATTTTAGAAGGAGGACTTAATTATTTTAATTGTTTTGCTTAAGGAAGGGCTTATTTGCTAAATTATTTTAATAATTATGGTAGTTTTATTTTAGAAAGAATTTGAAAAGTTTATGGCAACTAATTAAATGTTTACAAATAGGTAGGTTAGTTAAAAAGCAATTACTTAAAAAGACATTAAAACAGTCTTTACCCAGAAATTATGTTTTGCCTCTTTTAGTAGTACCTTTTGACTCTATACTTCTGCCTCAACTAAGTCGAAACCAATACACAAGGTACCAATAAGTAGGTACGTGGTGGATTGGAGAAAGGCGGAAGGTATGGTGTTGAAACCAAGCTTTCAAAGGGGTCGAAGCCTTTGTTTTACTCCCCAAAGATATGCGCTTGCCGTTGTCGCGATCGCCATGGAACACCTCGTTCAAAACTGAGCCTCGAACCCTACCTCAACCAATTCCGATCATCACAGCCAATAGAAAAATCAAACAATATTTTTCTAGTGATCCTCCATACCCCAGCCTCCTCCGTGCTAAAGCTCGAACATCTAGTCGTCGCCATTCAACGGCAAAAGGTCAAAACCCCAAAAACGTTCATCACTGAACATCTCCTCGAATTCCAAACTAAAAATCGTAATTTAACTTTTAAAATTCCTAATTTTCGAAGACAAATCAGACCATATAAGTGAATTCAAAAATCATCATGTTTGACTTTTATCTATTCTCTGATTTCCACTGTATTTATAAATTTTACAGAGTATTAACTAAACACATCCACCTAGAATTATTTTTAAAAACAAGAATACAATGTTATTAACAATTTCTCTTCAGTAATCAATGTCAAATTTTGATTATACAGGAAGATATGAATTATCTTGTGATGATGATGAGTCTGTTATCAACAACAGAGCACAAAAATATAATATCCAAAAACAAATATGCAGGCAATATTATACTCATACACGCACATTTATATTCAAACACAAGCAAACATTATAGACTGCATGTAACAGGTTCCATCATAGATCCATAAGCTGTTTTTAAATAAAAAGGTTTACTCACAGTGGTTTTTCCAGAGGAAGACAGAGCTAGAACTTATTTGCTTGCTGAAGCTTTCCTTTAATCCTCTCGTTTACATGAATTTGTTTTGTTGTTTGATTGAATTTTGTTTAAGTTTAAATGATATTTTACTTTCAGTTTTCATAGCTTGGAATGGAACGAACTAAGATGAAAATTTGATGTATGGAAATGAGGTTAACAGGGTATGTTGTTTTTATACAGGGTGATGATATCTGGTTAGTACAAGTTGATATAAAATTTGTACAAATCATCAGTGAGATTTTTTTTCTGGTGGCTGATAGATTTTTGTTTGGTGGCTGACATTAATTAGCATAGTACAAATATATATTTATTTTATTTTATTTCTTTTGCTTTGTCTTCCTTTGCAAGCCATTCTCATGCATATGTTTTTTTTTAAGTGTTCATACATAACTTATCTTTCTTCCTTTACAAAGGTACATACTTACATTTTTGTTTACATGCTTAAGTGTATTCTTACACACATATATATATATACACTTTATTTTGTAAGTATATTTTGTTTATATTTATTTTATAAATCCCAATTCAATTTTAATTTAAATACACCTTTCCAGTAATTCATAATTTAACTGATATTTTATATCAATTACCAATTACTTTCATAATTTTTTATTCAAAATTTAGATTTATTAACAAATTTAAACTTAATAAAATTCGGGATCGTTACAGTTTCCCCCCTTAAGAAATTTCGTCCACGAAATTTGCCAGGGAGACACAAAGATAGGTGAAAAATGTTTCATCAAATCAACTGAATATCTATTCTGCCTTACCAAATCAGAATATCAATAATAGATACAAGAACAAATCTTTTTTTTCTTTTTTCTCAAGATACTCGGGTTATCCAGATCTACGAAATGTGCAGTGGCATCGGTCAGTTCGAAGGGATAACTAACCATTCGTAGAACATATCCGGACCCAAAAATAGACAGATATATGGATACACTTTCAAAACTTTTTAATTTAGAAACCAAATTATACCTATCAACCATAGCAACCAAAGCAACCAATTCATCCAAACAAACAATTCTGACCTATTTGGAGTTTATGTCCCATGCAATATATCAAATCTTCTTCCTGGATCTACCAGGAACTATCGAAGAATTAAGAAAAGAGATGCTGAACAAAAGAGATTGATAGTGAAAAGATTGTTTCCTTGTTGTTACAGGGTATTGACTATTTATAGTCATATTCCCCTGTCCCATATCTCATCCTCTTCTTGCACTCATACTCACTATCAGTGAATAGTAAGAGAATTTACTGAGGCGTACGAACGGATATCTTAGGGATACTCATTCTAGGGTATACTTCACCCTATCTCTAATGAGCTACTTAATGTGTTATACTCCTGGGCTAAAGTTCAACCTTAGCTCTGATACCAAATGAAACGATCCTGACTCGGCCTTCGAAAATCGACACCCGTACTTCACTTGTACTCGAATGCCGCAGATTCAAACGCCGAATCTGGATCGCCAGAGCTTATAACACAATAAGTATAACAATACAACGGAAGAAAGAAATGACTGATATCATATACAACTCCAATGAATACAATATCCAGAATGATATACAACAATGATATCAATATGATACAACAATATCAGAGACAAATAATAATGTTACAGCGGAAACAACAGAACTGATAACTCCAAATGATCTGAAAAAGAGAATGAGTCCAACAACTCCAACATCAAGCTCGAACCATCATCACATTTCACAAAGATAAGCAAGGTCGGTCGTGAACTCCAAAAACTGAACTAGCTCCAACTAATTGACTAAACCTGACTATCTGAAAAACCCAACTCTAGACTGCCCGTGTCGTAAATTGTGGGCACCCAGAGTTTAGGAAAGGAACAATAAACTCTGAGTCAGTCATGGGACTTGTGTGAGTAACAAAAACAGTTTATCTTTAAAACAAACAACAAAAGAATTTTAAACATTGAAATCCGCAATGCTTTTTGGAAAATGAAACTACCATAAGACCTCCCACCACACACACAATGCAATCGCAGACTTGGAGGAGATTTCTTCTTATAATAGTCAATATGCTCACTACACAAAAAAACACTTTTGATATTATTACTAGTGCATAGTGTAGGAAACATTTCGAAAATATAATATTAATCTTAGCCAGCATAGGTACCATTATACTATGCCTACTATAGCTACCATTTTAAATGGCAGGTTCTACAACTAAACCCGTACAAGGCTCGTATTGTTTCTTTGGATTTTCCAACAAATGGTCAGGCTAAGGAAATTCCTATGCCACATGGGAACGCCTCTGGAGCGACGCCCCGAGAACTAACTAGCTCTCTGCCAACACAAGGCCGGTTACCCCATTCCCGAGAAGTAAACCAGAGATATGCCACCGCCGGTCGTTTGCGACCTTTATCCAAGGCGCCTTGAGCATAAAGCAACAATCACATAGTAAATGAGATTGGAGCAACCACACAGGTAAAATATCTGGGCTCCATACCATGATACCACCTTTTTCCTGAAGGAATGGACATACCCAAGGGGAGCTACCCCTGGAACCTTGCCGCATCTTTCCTGTTTCGACCATTTCCGGGGTGTGAGGTCCGATGAGGTCTCGTCCACAAAGCTACGCTTCTTCACAAAGCCATGCTTTGATCAAAAAATGATCAACAACACACAGCAACACTTAGCATGCCACACTACCAAATTGGGAGTATATCAGTGATAACCTTCAACTACATAACCTCTGAGCTCGTACGTCTCAGAGACGGGTGTTAAGCTAAGAGAATAATTTCTCCGCCACCAAATAGAAATGTATTTGAAAGAAATTAGCTTTATATCTCAAAGTGTAATGTTAGACATACAACCATACAAGTCTGTTCCAGGTTCGAACAGAACCGAAGGCACTTCCAAAGAAGCCCTTGCAATCCGGGTATTCACAATCCCGATCGGACTTCCCATCACTTAGGAAATCTCTATACCGTAGCTACTCAGTGCAGAGACAATCGATAGGTTATCCTATCATTCTCGTAAATACCCGGTCTTCAACACCGGTCTTCAAATGCTATCCATTTACATCGTATCACTATTCGGATTGGGTTATATGACACAAAGTCCTCTTCCGGCTAAACCGAATAATGAGTGCAATATTTTAAAACATATGGAAATTGGGATTTCAGTTAAGTCACAACTTATTACCCAAAACTTCTCTTTCAAATGGTTTAAACACATTACCATTTTAATCTTTTACACAAAAAGATTCATCTCACAAAGTTCACCCAGTTTCACAAAGATCTATTCATAGATTTTCAAATCGATTTTCATTTCAATTGGATTAACTCATCCAATCTTTAAAATAAAGATTTAACTGATAGCTTTCAAAACAATTCCATTTCGACCTTTTATACAAAAGGTACACCTTTCCAATTTCAAAACAAAGTTCAACAATCTTTCACAAAGATTTATTCATAACTCGGAAAACCATTTTCATTTCAACTTGAAATTCTTTTGACACAAATTGGAAATTCATTCCTTATATGAAAGCTTCTATTATTTGAAAACAAATAGTTTTCATTTCGAAAAATCTGATTCATTTATACGAGTTAAAGTCCTTGGGTTAAATTCAAATTCTCAAAACCATACTTTTAAAATGGTTTAAATTCATATAAACACATTTATAACATCTTTAACCATAATTTCCAAACATGGAATTCAATTCCAAATCTAGAATTCAAATTAAATTAAATTATTTAAATTGGAAACTTTACCAAGTTATTCAAAATAACTTTTATCCTAAAAACTCCTTTCAAAAGCTTTAACATTTAACCCAAATCCATTTCCAAAATCAATTGAAATTAAAATTTCAATTTCAAAAACATTAAATTTAAATCATCTGTGACTTAACCGATTTCCTTGTGAAATCCATATTTGTGTGTGTATGGTGTAGTCCAGGGGTTTAACACAATAGTGCAACATCATTCAATCATCACATATTAAATACAACAATATATTTGATAAGCGGTATAACTATAACGCTTATCTTTTATTCACAGATCACAGATATATATAAATTACAGATAATAAATTGCATTCATCTCATATAAATAACTACATTACAGATCACACACAAATCAGAATATATCACAAAGCATCACAGATCAGGGAATATCAACAATTCAACCCTCCAATCAAATTCAAACATCCACAAGTAAGTTTAATTAATCAACTGATTAAGTTAAATCAAATGTATCAATTATTAATCCGGGTTAATTATCATAAGTTAATCACAAATTATCTGAAATAATTTCCCTTTCATCATTTGTTAGTTAACTTTTATTATTAACTAATCAATCTTAATTAATGAACCAATTAACCTTTAATTTTTGAATTTATCTTAACTAATCACAATTATTATTTAATCCTCAAATTTCAAATTATTATACAATTTATTACATCCAGTAAATATCTATTAATTACTTTTCTAAGTAATTATAATTTCCAAATTGTCAAATGATTATTCTGAATTAATTTGAACTTAGGTAATTAACTTGAACTAATCCAATTAAACTCAATTAATTACACTGAATAATTAATTCCTTAATTACTTCCATTAAGTAATTATAATTAAACAATTCCATAAATGACTATTATTAAATTAATTAATCTAAATTAATTAATTATGAAAAATTAATCACATCAATAATTATTTAAATAATCTTGACCTTCATTAACATATTTAAAATTTACTTTAACACTTAAGTTAGAAATCTTAATTAATTTCAAATTCTTGAAATCAGATTTACAATTTAATTCCAGGTTTAACTTTTAAATTTTCAACTTGTTTAAATTTCCATTTACAAATTCAATTCTATTTTAAATTCAAATTGCTTTTAAATACACTTAATTACTTCACATTTTTAAGTAAAGAAAACAATTTAATTTAAAACTTTATTTAGGTCCAAACCAAATCCCAATTCAAACTTGAATTTATGATTAAACTTTGACTTGAACTCAGTTTAAAACCCTGATTGATAAATTTAAATTTGGTTTCCAAAATTCAAACCAGAAAACAGTTCAGGTTGAAAGCTTGTAACACAGTTCTACCCGAGATTCAACCCTTCCTGCTTCGAGTCCAACATCCAAAATCCCGAGTACAACTTCGAGTCAAACACGCGAGCACCTGGCTTCATTCCAAACTACTCAGGCTTTTTCCAGGTTCCAGAACTCGTGCATGTGCACATCACTTCCGACGAACTTTGATCGATGCAGTGGTCTTCGACAAATCGACGGTAGGCCCTACAAACGCCATGGCCACCCAGATTTTCGAATTCGATCGAAACACAAAATTGAATAGTTCGAACTCAACCACGCAGACACTCAATCGAAGAAAATCCACCACCCACGGCGAAACCCATCACTAGAGAAACTGCCGCCTTGACCTCGGACGCTCCTCGAATCCCTAAAGCCTTTCCCCCACAAGCGATCCATCACAAAACTCTGTCGTTGTCGCGATCACCATGGAACACCTCGTTCAAAACTGAGCCTCGAACCCTACCTCAACCAATTCCGATCATCACAGCCAATAGAAAAATCAAACAATATTTTTCTAGTGATCCTCCATACCCCAGCCTCCTCTATGCCAAAGCTCGAACATCCAGTCGTCGCCGTTCAACGGCAAAAGGTCGAAACCCCAAAAACGTTCATCACCGAACATCTCCTCGAATTCCAATCTAAAAATCACAATTTAACTTTTAAACACTACACCAAATCAATCTGTTTGCAACACTTATTTCGCTGGAATTTGTAACGATAATAACCGTTACAAATTATTAACGGTTATTTTCGTTGTTTCCCTTTGTCACATTTATAACCGTTAGGATATTTGGTACTTCGGTAAATAAGGGGATGTAAGGAGGGCAAGCTAGTAATTTTTATTTACATCCTAGTTCTGTTGTTTCGAACGCATTAGCAAACCTCTTTCTCTCTTTGTACGAATCTAGGGTTTGTTTTTTATTTTGCCTCCTTCGTTCAATTTTTTCCCCAAATCTGTTCATATGTTCCAATCTAGGGTACGTTTTCTTATGAATCTTATGTATCCTTTTCTTATGCGAATCTCTATCGCCAAAATCTCAGAACTTTTTCCCTATTACAAAACTTTTATTTTACTCAGTAAATATGGTATAACTTGTGATTCCTTTCTGGATTGTCTGAAGCATTTTTGGTTTGATGACTTGAAATGTTATTTTATAATGATGTGTAGATAAAAGGAGCTGCAGTTGCAAAAGAAGCAGTAGGAGAGGGCCACGGAGACGACCACGGACGATGTGTAGATAAAAGGAGCTACAGTTGCGAACTGCGATTATCCACTGCCTTCGACGACGATTGTCCGCATCGTCAACCCTAACTTCCTCTCTGCCTTCGACGTGCTTCTCTCGTCATCCGCCTGGATCTGGTACTCTCATATTTTTTTCTTTTTGCTTCTTGCTAATTCTGCTCCATTTATAAAAATTTGAGGTAGGAAGGGAAAAATAAAACAGATATATCAGAAAATCTCTATTTTGTTATTCATCTTATTCTAATCTGCAATTGTATGTACTACGCACACAATTATTGACTCATGAATCTACATTGACCTTCCTATACGGCTAGGGGGAAAATAAAAAATCTTGATCTGTTTGGGTAGAGTGAGGCACTATTCGTAGGAAATTGAAAAAGAGTACATTTTCCACTGCTGCAAAATCCTAGACCAATAAAGTGGAAGATTTTCAATACATAAGATTTATAGGCAATAATTAAGATAACATTTAAAGAATGATTATCTTTTCCAAACAGGTCAACAAGTTAAAGACTGCTATAGGACCTTTATCTGGACGTAGTTTGCAATTTTGTGATGATGCGTGCATTAGAAGATATTTGGAAGCTCGAAATTAGAACATTGAAAAGGCAAAGAAAATGCTCGAGGAGACGCTTAAGTGGAGGGCGACTTATAAACCTGAGGATATTCGATGGGTAAGAACCACCTTGTCGTTTTATTATAAAATTAATTTTTCTATTAAATAATGTAATATAGTGAGTTGCTTTTCCATTTTATAAAGCATGAGGTTGCAAGTGATGGGGAAACTAGAAAAGTGTACCGAGCGAACTTTAAGGATAAAGAAGGAAGAACGGTTCCTGTATTAAGGCCTGGAAAACAGGTGTGTATGTTACACTTATACTTCTCAAAATACTAGTATGCACTCCTTGTATTTGCTTAGAGAATTATATTCTAGTCTAAAGATCTTTGAAATGTTTTCTATTATAATGTTTTCAGGTGGCTTATAACCATAAACTATATGATAAATAAAGTAATTTAATCCTTTTAGCATTTCCTATGGATGAAATAGCATATAACTTCATCAACTAGAAGCTGCTTCTGAATCATGGATCATTTTATTGTATCAATAATTCAATATCATGTAAATTAAAAGATATTTTTGTCCAAGCCTATAGAAACATAGATAGTTTTCCCTCTTTTTTGATGAATATGACCTAATAGCTAGCATCTTGTTAAAAGAATTGCAAATTTACCTCCCCTTTGGACAAGCATGATAACTTTTCAAAAAATAATGTATTAATATATGATGGTTGTACAATAAACAAGTTTCCCCCCCTTTTCCAACTTTGTAGAATACATCAGCACATGATAATCAACTATGCCATCTAGTGTATCTTATTGAGAATGCTATCCTCAATTTAACTGAGGGCCAAGAGCAAATGGTGTGGTTGGTTGACTTTAGTGGGTGGTCATTGAGTTTATCTGTTCCAGTTAAAACTGCAAGAGACTCTATCAACATTCTGCAAAATCACCAGAGAAGCTTTCAGCTGCATTTATGTATAATCCTCCAAGAATTTTTGGAACATTTTTGAAGGTAAGGTCCTCTTAAGCATTAATTTCATTTTGAGTAGCAACTGAAAAAAAAATAGAAATTAGAAACTAAATTATAACCTGTAGCCATTTGCAAATTTTGTATGTAAGGTACGAAAATGAGTACAGTATGTACTCTGCTATACTGCATATCTACATTTGGATGCCTTTTTTTTTTCTTTTTTTCTTTTTCTCTAGGGGTGGGTGCGGTCGATTAGCCACGTAAATCGGTTAATTTTTGCGGTTAACCTAAACTAATGTGTGGTTCAGTTAACCGATAATCAGTTAACCATTGTTGGTAGTATCGACCGAACCGCAACATTTAAACCATGGTTAACCGGTCATATAGAACAGTTAACCGAATATTATTTACGGTTAAACGGTTAATCGGTTACCAACAAAGTTAAAACGGTTAACCGATTGATTGTTTGCAACTTTGAAATGTTTGCATAGAAATTCAAGTTCATACTTCATGCATGCCACAAGCCCACAACAGCATTACAACCAGTCACCACACACGGCATTGAAATTACAAGAAATAGAAAATGACTCCATTTCATTCACATTAAGAAGACACTAACAGGTTAACTGACACTAACATTCCATTTCACGTTAACAAGATTCCACCATTTCATTTCAGGCTCACCAAAAGCCAAAAGGTGAATGTCAGTCTCCATGCTAAAATCAAACAGGCAAACACACTAACAGGTATATATATATATATAAGTATACTAATGAAATTGCATGTTTTGAAAACTGCAGGAAAAGTAAGGGAACTGAAGCTAGCACTATTGGATCTTCTTTTGGATGACATGAAGAATGGACTAGGGTTGCAGAGGGTTATAGTTCCATATGAAAGGTGAATGTTTTTTGAGATAGTGAGGTTTCATTGTTCGATGATATATGCATTTTGTGTTGCTATTTTAGTTTAAATAAATCAAATAATATGTTCAAAATGAAATAATAATTAGTTAATTTTTCCTTTTGTGCTATATGCCGAATAATAATTTAGGAAAACATTAAGCATCAAAACTTCTGCAAACTATCAATTGTTTACTTAATATAAATACAAATACGTTCTACTGTTTATGCCGTGTATAGATCCAATATGAAAAGAGTTTGAAAGTATATCACCTCCGTGTGGTTTAAATATAATTGCTACAAAGAACAGAAGGGATGTAATATACACATGCTTAAATGGTTAAACTTGCTTTTATATAATTGAATTTTTTTATTTTTATAATCTTCAAGCAGTATGGTTTTTATAATATAACATATCCATACTCAACACACACCTTAAATAATACAAACATGCACTTTAATATGAACACACGTAACACTTTAATACACTACACCAAACATGCATGCAAATATTGGTTTGCCCTCATTGAGAGCTCCACTTACCTGACATCACCACTGTAAATGTTAGCGTGTGAATGTGGGTAAGTTCCTACGCATAGGTTTCATACACAGTTCCTTTCGTTCTTTAATTTTGTAGCTTAAACAAATATAGAGCTCTAAAGTTTCACACAAAAAAACCAAAAATAACAGGCCTTACAGCAACAAACTTCTATTACAGGAACGAGCAAGATAGCGACAGAGTGGAAGCTGCGGAGCAATGGGCTGCAAAGCATGCAAAACTTGGTAAGTTTTTCGAGCAAATGAATGGGAATCAATGGTAGGATATGGACGTGAATGAGTGCCTTGTGTTTTGTAATAATTGTGTTGGTTGTACTTGGAACTGTGCATGTTTTGGTTTCGTGTTTTGTATAATTTGTGCCATTATTTACATTTTTTATTGTGTTGTATTTGAAATTATACGAGGTCAATGAATGTGATTATCGTATATGAATCTGCTGTAAAATATTGAATTTTATTAATGTTCAGTTTATAATTTCTGATGGACAATATTGGTGAAAAGGGACTATCAAGTTTATAATTTTCTAGAGTGTTTACTATTCTTAGTTTCCTGCATCATACATGAATGTTATATGGAATATCAAGTTTTATATTTTGTAATTCTGTTGGGAAATACTGAAATTCCCAACGGTTATAACCGTTGGTAAATTCCCAAATTGCCAACGGTTATAACCGTTGGAAATAAGGAATTTTCTAACGGTTATAACCGTTGGGAATTTGAGAATTTCCCAACGGTTATAACCGTTAGAAAATTCCTTATTTCCAACGGTTATAACCGTTGGGAAATATATTACAGATTTTGTCACGTACCTATTACTAACAGTTATAACCGTTACAAATTCGATTTGTAACAGTTATAACTGTTGGGAAATTGCAGTTCTGGTGTAGTGAAAATTTCTAATTTTCGAAGACAAATCAGACCATATAAGTGAATTCGAAAATCATCATGTTTGACTTTTATCTATTCTCTGATTTCCACTGTATTTTTAAATTTTACAGAGTATTAACTAAACACATCCACTTGGAATTATTTTTAAAAACAAGAATACAATGTTATTAACAATTTCTCTTCAGTAATCAATGTCAAATTTTGATTATACAGGAAGATATGAATTATCTTGTGATGATGATGAGTCTATTATCAACAACAGAGCACAAAAATATAATATCCAAAAAGAAATATGCAGGCAATATTATACTCATACACACACATTTATATTCAAACACAAGCAAACATTATAGACTGCATGTAACAGGTTCCATCATAGATCCATAAGTTGTTTTTAAATAAAAAGGTTTACTCACAGTGGTTTTTCCAGAGGGAGACAGAGCTCGAACTTCTTTGCTTGCTGAAGCTTTCCTCTAATCCTCTGGTTTACATGAATTTGTTTTGTTGTTTGATTGAATTTTGTTTAAGTTTAAATGATATTTTACTTTCAGTTTTCATAGCTTGGAATGGAACGAACTAAGATGAAAATTTGATGTATGAAAATGAGGTTAACAGGGTATGTTGTTTTTATACAGGGTGATGATATCTGGTTAGTACAAGTTGATATAAAATTTGTACAAATCATCAGTGAGATTTTTTTTCTTGTGGCTGATAGATTTTTGTTTGGTGGCTCACATTAATTAGCATTGTACAAATATATATTTATTTTATTTTATTTCTTTTTCTTTGTCTTCCTTTGCAAGCCATTCTCATGCATATGTTCTGTTTTCTTTTTTTTTAAGTGTTCATACATAACTTATCTTTCTTCCTTTACAAAGGTACATACTTACATTTTATTTACATTATTAAGTGTATTCTTACATATATATACACTTTATTTTGTAAGTATATTTTGTTTATATTTATTTTATAAATCCCAATTCAATTTTAATTTAAATACATCTTTCCAGTAATTCATAATTTAACTGATATTTTATATCAATTACCAATTACTTTCATAATTTTTTATTCAAAATTTAGATTTATTAACAAATTTAAACTTAATAAAATTCGGGATCGTTATAGTTTCCCCCCCTTAAGAAATTTCGTCCTCGAAATTTGCCAGGGAGACACAAAGATAGGTGAAAAATGTTTCATCAAATCAACTGAATATCTATTCTTCCTTTGGCTTCCCAAATCAGAATATCAATAATAGATACAAGGACAAATCCTTTTTTTCTTTTTTCTCAAGATACTCGGGTTATCCAGATCTACGAAATGTGCAGTGGCATCGGTCAGTTCGAAGGGATAACTAACCATTCGTAGAACATATCCGGCCCCAAAAA
The DNA here is from genome assembly GCA_030737815.1 of Allium fistulosum. Taxonomy (NCBI): domain Eukaryota; kingdom Viridiplantae; phylum Streptophyta; class Magnoliopsida; order Asparagales; family Amaryllidaceae; genus Allium; species Allium fistulosum. The sequence goes on along the minus strand of CM060904.1, from coordinate 852,985,356 downwards.
TAGGCAGAGATATGGATACACTTTCAAAACTTTTTAATTTAGAAACCAAATTATACCTATCAACCATAGCAACCAAAGCAACCAATTCATCCAAACAAACAATTCTGACCTATTTGGAGTTTATGTCCCATGCAATATATCAAATCTTCTTCCTGGACCTACCAGGAACTATCGAAGAATTAAGAAAAGAGATGCTGAACAAAAGAGATTGATAGAGAAAATATTGTTTCCTTGTTGTTACAGGGTATTGACTATTTATAGTCATATTCCCTTGTCCCATATCTCATCCTCTTCTTGCACTCATACTCACTATCAGTGAATAGTAAGAGAATTTACTGAGGCGTACGAACGGATATCTTAGGGATACTCATTCTAGGGTATACTTCACCCTATCTCTAATGAGCTACTTAATGTGTTATACTCCTGAGCTAAAGTTCAACCTTAGCTCTGATACCAAATGAAACGATCCTGACTCGGCCTTCGAAAATCGACACCCGTACTTCACTTGTACTCAAATGCCGCAGATTCAAACGTCGAATCTGGCTCGTCGGAGCTTATAACACAGTAAGTATAACAACACAACGGAAGAAAGAAATGACTGATATTATATACAACTCCAATGAATACAATATCCAGAATGATATACAACAATGATATCAATATGATACAACAATATTAGAGACAAATAATAATGTTACAGCGGAAACAACAGAACTGATAACTCCAAATGATCTGAAAAAGAGAATGAGTCCAACAACTCCAACATCAAGCACGAACCATCATCACATTTCACAAAGACAAGCAAGGTCGGCCGTGAACTCCAAAAACTGAACTAGCTCCAACTAATCTACTAGACCTGACTATCTGAAAAACCCAACTCTAGACTGCCCGTGTCGTAAATTGTGGGCACCCAGAGTTTAGGAAAGGAACAATAAACTCCGAGTCAGTCATGGGACTGGTGTGAGTAACAAAAACAGTTTATCTTTAAAATAAACAACAAAAGAATTTTAAACATTTAAATCCGCAATGCTTTTTGGAAAATGAAACTACCATAAGACCTCCCACCACACACACAATGCAATCGCAAACTTGGAGGAGATTTCTTCATATGATAGTCAAATATGCTCACTACGCAAAAAAAAACTCTTTTGATATTATTACTAGTGCATAATGTAGGAAACATTTCGAAAATATAATATTAATCTTAGCCAGCATAGGTACCATTATACTATGCCTACTATAGCTACCATTTTAAATGGCAGGTTCTACAACTAAACCCGTACAAGGCTCGTATTGTTTCTTTGGATTTTCCAACAATTGGTCAGGCTAAGGTACTTCCTATGCCACATGGGAACGCCTCTGGAGCGACGCCCCGAGAACTAACTAGCTCTCTGCCAACACAAGGCTGGTTACCCCCTTCCCGGGAAGTAAACCAGAGATATGCCACCGCCGGTCGTTTGCGACCTTTATCCAAGGCGCCTTGAGCACAAAGCAACAATCACATAGTAAATGAGATTGGAGCAACCACACAGGTAAAATATCTGGGCTCCATACCATGATACCACCTTTTTCCAAAAGGAATGGACATACCCAAGGGGAGCTACCCCTGGAACCTTGCCGCATCTTTCCTGTTTCGACCATTTCCGGGGTGTGAGGTCCGATGAGGTCTCGTTGACAAAGCTATGCTTCTTCACAAAGCCATGCTTTGATCAAAAAATGATCAGCAACGCACAGCAACACTTAGCATGCTACACTACCAAATTGGTAGTATATCAGTGATAACCTTCAACTACATAACCTCTGAGCTCGTACGTCTCAGTTAAGCTAAGAGAATAAATACTCCGCCACCAAACGGAAATGTATTTGAAAGAAATCAGCTTTATATCTCAAAGTGTAATGTCAGACATACAACCATACAAGTCTGTTCCGGGTTCGAACAGAACTGAAGGCACTTCCAAAGAAGCCCTTGCAATCTGGGTATTCACAATCCCGATCGGACTTCCCATCACTTAGGAAATCTCTATACCGTAGCTACTCAGTGCAGAGACAATCGATAGGTTATCCTATCGTTCTCGCAAATACCCGGTCTTCAACACTGGTCTTCAAATGCTATCCATTTACGTCGTATCACTATTCGAAATGGGTTATATGACACAAAGTCCTCTCCCGGCTAAACCGAATAATGAGCGCAATATTTTAAAACATATGGATATTGGGATTTCAGTTAAGTCACAACTTATTACCCAAAACTTCTCTTTCAAATGGTTTAAACACATTACCATTTTAATCTTTTACACAAAAAGATTTTTCTCACAAAGTTCACCCAGTTTAACAAAGATCTATTCATAGATTTTCAAATCGATTTTCATTTCAATTGGATTAACTCATCCAATCTTTAAAACAAAGATTTAACTGATAGCTTTCAAAACAATTCCATTTCGACCTTTTATACAAAAGGTACACCTTTCCAATCAAAACAAAGTTCAACAATCTTTCACAAAGATTTATTCATAACTCGGAAAACCATTTTCATTTCAACTTGAAATTCTTTTGACACAAATTGGAAATTCATTCCTTATATGAAAGCTTCTATTATTTGAAAACAAATAGTTTTCATTTCGGAAAATCTGATTCATTTATACGAGTTAAAGTCCTTGGGTTAAATTCAAATTCTCAAAACCATACTTTTAAAATGGTTTAAATTCATATAAACACATTTATAACATCTTTAACCATAATTTCCAAACATGGAATTCAATTCCAAATCTTGAATTCAAATTCAAATTAAATTATTTAAATTGGAAACTTTACCAAGTTATTCAAAATAACTTTTATCCTAAAAACTCCTTTCAAAAGCTTTAACATTTAACCCAAATCCATTTCCAAAATCAATTGAAATTAAAATTTCAATTTCAAAAACATTAAATTTAAATCAACTGTGACTTAACCGATTTCCTTGTGAAATCCGTATTTGTGTGTGTATGGTGTAGTCTAGGGGTTTAACACAATAGTGCAACATCATTCAATCATCACATATTAAATACAACAATATATTTGATAAGCAGTATAACTATAACGCTTATCTTTTATTCACAGATCACAGATATATATAAATTACAGATAATAAATTACATTCATCCCATATAAATAACTACATTACAGATCACACACAAATCAGAATATATCACAAAGCATCACAGATCAGCGAATATCAACAATTCAACCCTCCAATCAAATTCAAACATCCACAAGTAAGTTTAATTAATCAACTGATTAATTTAAATCAGATGTATCAATTATTAATCCAGGTTAATTATCATAAGTTAATTACAAATTATCTGAAATAATTTCCCTTTCATCATTTGTTAGTTAACTTTTATTATTAACTAATCAATCTTAATTAATGAACCAATTAACCTTTAATTTTTGAATTTATCTTAACTAATCACAATTGTTATTTAATCCTCAAATTTCAAATAATTATACAATTTATTACATCCAGTAATTATCTATTAATTACTTTTCTAAGTAATTATAATTTCCAAATTGTCAAATGATTATTCTGAATTAATTTGAACTTAGGTAAGTAACTTGAACTAATCCAATTAAACTCAATTAATTACACTGATTAATTAATTCCTTAATTTCTTCCATTAAGTAATTATACTTAAACAATTCCATAAATGACTATTATTAAATTAATTAATCTAAATTAATTAATTATGAAAAATTAATCACATCAATAATTATTTAAATAATCTTGACCTTCATTAACATATTTAAAATTTACTTTAACACTTAAGTTAGAAATCTTAATTAATTTCAAATTCTTGAAATCTGATTTATAATTTAATTCCAGGTTTAACTTTTAAATTTTCAACTTGTTTAAATTTCCATTTACAAATTCAATTCTATTTTAAATTCAAATTGCTTTTAAATACACTTAATTACTTCACATTTTTAAGTAAAGAAAACAATTTAATTTAAAACTTTATTTAGGTCCAAACCGAATCCCAATTCAAACTTGAATTTATGATTAAACTTTGACTTGAACTCAGTTTAAAACCCTGATTGATAAATTTAAATTTGGTTTTCAAAATTCAAACCAGATATTAGTTTCAGGTTGAAAGCCTGTAACACAGTTCTACCCGAGATTCAACCCTTTCTGCTTCGAGTCCAACATCCAAAATCCCGAGTACAACTTCGAGTCAAACACGCGAGCACCTGGCTTCATTCCAAACTACCCAGGCTTTTTCCAGGTTCCAGAACTCGTGCATGTGCACATCACTTCCGACGAACTTTGATCGATGTAGTGATCTTCGACAAGTCGACGGTAGGCCCTACAAACGCCACGGCCACCCAGATTTTCGAATTCGATCGAAACACAAAATTGAACAGTTCGAACTCAACCACGCAGACACTCAATCGAAGAAAACCCACCACCCATGGCGAAATCCATCACCAGAGAGCCTGCCGCCTTGACCTCAGACGCTCCTCGAATCCCTGAAGCCTTTCCTCCACAAGCGATCCATCATAAAACTCTGTCGTTGTCGCGATCGCCATGGAACACCTCGTTCAAAACTGAGCCTCGAACCCTACCTCAACCAATTCCGATCATCAGAGCCAATAGAAAAATCAAACAATATTTTTCCAGTGATCCTCCATACCCCAGCCTCCTTTGTGCCAAAGCTCGAACATCCAGTCGTCGTCGTTCAACGGCAAAAGGTCAAAACCCCAAAAACGTTCATCACCGAACATCTCCTCGAATTCCAAACTAAAAATCACAATTTAACTTTTAAAATTCCTAATTTTCGAAGACAAATCAGACCATATAAGTGTATTCGAAAATCATCATGTTTGACTTTTCCCTATTCTCTGATTTCCACTGTATTTTTAAATTTTACAGAGTATTAACTAAACACATCCACCTGGAATTATTTTTAAAAACAAGAATACAATGTTATTAACAATTTCTCTTCAGTAATCAATGTCAAATTTTGATTATACAGGAAGATATGAATTATCTTGTGATGATGATGAGTCTGTTATCAACAACAGAGCACAAAAATATAATATCAAAAAACAAATATGCAGGCAATATTATACTCATACACGCACATTTATATTCAAACACAAGCAAACATTATAGACTGCATGTAACAGGTTCCATCATAGATCCATAAGCTGTTTTTAAATAAAAAGGTTTACTCACAGTGGTTTTTCCAGAGGAAGACATAGCTCGAACTTCTTTGCTTGTTGAAGCTTTCCTCTAATCCTCTGGTTTACATGAATTTTTTTTGTTGTTTGATTGAATTTTGTTTAAGTTTAAATGATATTTTACTTTCAGTTTTCATTGCTTGGAATGGAACGAACTAAGATGAAAATTTGATATATGGAAATGAGGTTAATAGGGTATGTTGTTTTTATACATGGTGATGATATCTGGTTAGTACAAGTTGATATAAAATTTGTACAAATCATCAGTGAGATTTTTTTTCTTGTGGCTGATAGATTTTTGTTTGGTGGCTGACATTAATTAGCATTTTACAAATATATATTTATTTCATTTTATTTCTTTTGCCTTGTCTTCCTTTGCAAGCCATTCTCATGCATATGTTTTTTTTAAGTGTTCATACATAACTTATCTTTCTTCCTTTACAAAGGTACATACTTACATTTTTGTTTACATGCTTAAATGTATTCTTACACATATATATACTTTATTTTGTAAGTATATTTTGTTTATATTTATTTTATAAATCCCAATTCAATTTTAATTTAAATACATCTTTCCAGTAATTCATAATTTAACTGATATTTTATATCAATTACCTATTACTTTCATAATTTTTTATTCAAAATTTAGATTTATTAACAAATTTAAACATAATAAAATTCGGGATCGTTACAGTTTCCCCCCCTTAAGAAATTTCGTCCTCGAAATTTGCCAGGGAGACACAAAGATAGGTGAAAAATGTTTCATCAAATCAACTGAATATCTATTCTGCATTTGGCTTCCCAAATTAGAATATCAATAATAGATACAAGAATATATCCTTTTTTTTCTTTTTTCTCAAGATACTCGGGTTATCCAGATCTACGAAATGTGCAGTGGCATCGGTCAGTTCGAAGGGATAACTAACCATTCGTAGAACATAACCGGCCCCAAAAATAGACAGATATATGGATACACTTTCAAAACTTTTTAATTTAGAAACCAAATTATACCTATCAACCATAGCAACCAAAGCAACCAATTCATCCAAACAAACAATTCTGACCTATTTGTTGTTTATGTCCCATGCAATATATCAAATCTTCTTTCTGGATCTACCAGGAACTATCGAAGAATTGAGAAAAGAGATGATGAACAAAGGAGATTGATAGAGAAAAGATTGTTTCCTTGTTGTTACAGGGTATTGACTATTTATAGTCATATTCTCCTGTCCTATATCTCATCCTCTTCTTGCACTCATACTCACTATCAGTGAATAGTAAGAGAATTTACTGAGGCGTACGAATGGATATCTTAGGGATACTCATTCTAGGGTATACTTCACCCTATCTCTAATGAACTACTTAATGTGTTATACTCCTGAGCTAAAGTTCAACCTTAGCTCTGATACCAAATGAAACGATCCTGACTCGGCCTTCGAAAATCGACACCCGTACTTCACTTGTACTCGAATGCCGCAGATTCAAACGCCGAATTTGGCTCGTCGGAGCTTATAACACAGTAAGTATAACAACACAGCGGAAGAAAGAAATGACTGATATCATATACAACTCCAATGAATACAATATCCAGAATGATATACAACAATGATATCAATATGATACAACAATATCAGAGACAAATAATAATGTTACAGCGGAAACAACAGAACTGATAACTCCAAATGATCTGAAAAAGAGAATGAGTTCAACAACTCCAACATCAAGCTCGAACCATCATCACATTTCACAAAGATAAGCAAGGTCGGTCGTGAACTCAAAAAACTGAACTAGCTCCAACTAATCTACTAGACCTGACTATCTGAAAAACCAAACTCTAGACTGCCCGTGTCGTAAATTGTGGGCACCCGGAGTTTAGGAAAGGAACAATAAACTCTGAGTCAGTCATGGGACTGGTGTGAGTAACAAAAACAGTTTATCTTTAAAACAAACAACAAAAGAATTTTAAACATTGAAATCCGCAATGCTTTTTGGAAAATGAAACTACCATAAGACCTCCCACCACACACACAATGCAATCGCAGACTTGGAGGAGATTTCTTCTTATGATAGTCAAATATGCTCACTACGTAAAAAAAACTCTTTTGATATTATTACTAGTGCATAATGTAGGAAACATTTCGAAAATATAATATTAATCTTAGCCAGCATAGGTACCATTATACTATGCCTACTATAGCTACCATTTTAAATTGCAGGTTCTACAACTAAAGCCGTACAAGGCTCGTATTGTTTCTTTGGATTTTCCAACAAATGGTCAGGCTAAGGTACTTCCTATGCCACCTGGGAACGCCTCTGGAGCGATGCCCTGAGAACTAACTAGCTCTCTGCCAACACAAGGCCGGTTACCCCCTTCCCGGGAAGTAAACCTGAGATATGCCACCCCCGGTCTTTTGCGACCTTTATCCGAGGCGCCTTGAGCACAAAGCAACAATCACACAGTAAATGAGATTGGAGCAACCACACAGGTAAAATATCTGGGCTCCATACCATGATACCACCTTTTTCCAGAAGGAATGGACATACCCTAGGGGAGCTACCCCTGAAACCTTGTCGTATCTTTCCTGTTTCGACCATTTCCGGGGTGTGAGGTCCGATGAGGTCTCGTTCACAAAGCTACGCTTCTTCACAAAGCCATGCTTTGATCAACAAATGATCAGCAACACACAGCAACACTTAGCATGCCACACTACCAAATTGGGAGTATATCAGTGATAACCTTCAAATACATAACCTCTGAGCTCGTACGTCTCAGTTAAGCTAAGAGAATAAATTCTCCGCCACCAAACAGAAATGTATTTGAAAGAAATCGGCTTTTTATCTCAAAGTGTAATGTCAGACATACAACCATACAAGTCTGTTACGGGTTCGAACAGAACCGAAGGCACTTCCAAAGAAGCCCTTGCAATTCGGGTATTCACAATCCTGATCGGACTTCCCATCACTTAGGAAATCTCTATACCGTAGCTACTCAGTGCAGAGACAATCGATAGGTTATCCTATCATTCTCGCAAATACCCGGTCTTCAACACCGGTCTTCAAATGCTATCCATTTACGTCGTATCACTATTCGGAATAGGTTATATGACACAAAGTCCTCTCCCGGCTAAACCGAATAATGAGCGCAATATTTTAAAACATATGGATATTAGGATTTCAGTTAAGTCACAACTTATTACCCAAAACTTCTCTTTCAAATGGTTTAAACACATTACCATTTTAATCTTTTACATAAAAAGATTCATCTCACAAAGTTCACCTAGTTTCACAAAGATCTATTCATAGATTTTCAAATCGATTTTCATTTCAATTGGATTAACTCATCCAATCTTTAAAACAAAGATTTAACTGATAGCTTTCAAAACAATTCCATTTCGACCTTTTATGCAAAAGGTACACCTTTCCAATTTCAAAACAATTCCATTTCGACCTTTTATGCAAAAGGTACACCTTTCCAATTTCAAAACAAAGTTCAACAATCTTTCACAAAGATTTATTCATAACTCGGAAAACCATTTTCATTTCAACTTGAAATTCTTTTGACACAAATTGGAAATTCATTCCTTATATGAAAGCTTCTATTATTTGAAAACAAATAGTTTTCATTTCGGAAAATCTGATTCATTTATACGAGTTAAAGTCCTTGGGTTAAATTCAAATTCTCAAAACCATACTTTTAAAATGGTTTAAATTCATATAAACGCATTTATAACATCTTTAACCATAATTTCCAAATATGGAATTCAATTCCAAATCTTGAATTCAAATTCAAATTGAATTATTTAAATTGGAAACTTTACCAAGTTATTCAAAATAACTTTTATCCTAAAAACTCCTTTCAAAAGCTTTAACATTTAACCCAAATCCATTTCCAAAATCAATTGAAATTAAATTTTCAATTTCAAAAACATTAAATTTAAATCATCTGTGACTTAACCGATTTCCTCGTGAAATCCATATTTGTATGTGTATGGTGTAGTCCAGGGGTTTAACACAATAGTGCAACATCATTCAATCATCACAGATTTAATACAACAATATATTTGATAAGCGGTATAACTATAACGGTTATCTTTTATTCACAGATCACAGATATATATATATATAAATTACATATAATAAATTAGATTCATCCCATATAAATAACTACATTACAGATCACACAAATCAGAATATATCACAAAGCATCACAGATCAGGGAATATCAACAATTCAACCCTTCAATCAAATTCAAACATCCACAAGTAAGTTTAATTAATCAACTGATTAATTTAAATCAGATGTATCAATTATTAATTCGGGTTAATTATCATAAGTTAATTACAAATTATCTGAAATAATTTCCCTTTCATCATTTGTTAGTTAACTTTTATTATTAACTAATCAATCTTAATTAATGAACCAATTAACCTTTAATTTTTGAATTTATCTTAACTAATCACAATTATTATTTAATCCTCAAATTTCAAATAATTATTCAATTAATTACATCCAGTAATTATCTATTCATTACTTTTCTAAGTAATTATAATTTCCAAATTGTCAAATGATTATTCTGAATTAATTTGAACTTAAGTAATTAACTTGAACTAATCCAATTAAACTCAATTAATTACACTGAATAATTAATTCCTTAATTACTTCCATTAAGTAATTATACTTAAACAATTCCATAAATGACTATTATTAAATTAATTAATCTAAATTAATTAATTATGAAAAATTAATCACATCAATAATTATTTAAATAATCTTAGTCAATGACCTTCATTAACATATTTAAAATTTACTTTAACACTTAAATTAGAAATCTTAATTAATTTCAAATTCTTGAAATCTGATTTACAATTTAATTCCAGATTTAACTTTTAAATTTTCAAATTTTTTAAATTTCCATTTACAAATTCAATTCTATTTTAAATTCAAATAGCTTTTAAATACACTTAATTGCTTCACATTTTTAAGTAAAGAAAACAATTTAATTTAAAACTTTATTAAGGTCCAAACCAAATCCTAATTCAAACTTGAATTTATGATTAAACTTTGACTTGAAATCAGTTTAAAACCCTGATTGATAAATTTAAATTTGCTTTTCAAAATTCAAACTAGAAAACAGTTTCAGGTTGAAAGCCTGTAACATAGTTCTACCTGAGATTCAACCTTTCCTGCTTCGAGTCCAACATCCAAAATCCCGAGTACAACTTCGAGTCAAACACGCGAGCACCTGGCTTCATTCCAAACTACTCATGCTTTTTCCAGGTTCCAGAACTCATGCATGTGCACATCACTTCCGACGAACTTTGATCGATGTAGTGGTCTTCGACAAGTCGACGGTAGGCCCTATAAACGCCACGGCCACCCAGATTTTCGAATTCGATCGAAACACAAAATCGAACAGTTCGAACTCAACCACGCAGACATTCAATCGAAGAAAACCCACCACCCACGGCGAAACCCATCACTAGAGAGCCTGCCACCTTGACCTCGGACGCACCTCGAATCCCTGAAGCCTTTCCCCCACAAGCGATCCATCACAAAACTCTGTCGTTGTCGCGATCGCCATGGAACACCTCGTTCAAAACTGAGCCTCGAACCCTACCTCAACCAATTCCGATCATCACAGCCAATAGAAAAATCAAACAATATATTTCCAGTGATCCTCCATACCCCAGCCTCCTCCGTGCCAAAGCTCGAACATCCAGTCGTCGCCGTTCAACGGCAAAAGGTCAAAACCCCAAAAACGTTCATCACCGAACATCTCCTCGAATTCCAAACTAAAAATCACAATTTAACTTTTAAAATTCCTACTTTTCGAAGACAAAACAGACCATATAAGTGTATTCGAATATCATCATGTTTGACTTTTATCTATTCTCTGATTTCCACTGTATTTTTAAATTTTACAGAGTATTAACTAAACACATCCACCTGGAATTATTTTTAAAAACAAGAATACAATGTTATTAACAATTTCTCTTTAGTAATCAATGTCAAATTTTGATTATACAGGAAGATATGAATTATCTTGTGATGATGATGAGTCTGTTATCAACAACAGAGCACAAAAATATAATATCCAAAAACAAATATGCAGGCAATATTATACTCATACACGCACATTTATATTCAAACACAAGCAAACATTATAGACTGCATGTAACAGGTTCCATCATAGATCCATAAGCTGTTTTTAAATAAAAAGGTTTACTCACAGTGGTTTTTCCAGAGGAAGACAGAGCTCAAACTTCTTTGCTTTCTGAAGCTTTCCTCTAATCCTCTGGTTTACATGAATTTATTTTGTTGTTTGATTGAATTTTGTTTAAGTTTAAATGATATTTTACTTTTAGTTTTCATATCTTGGAATGGAACGAACTAAGATGAAAATTTGATGTATGGAAATGAGGTTAACAGGGTATGTTGTTTTTATACAGGGTGATGATATCTGGTTAGTACAAGTTGATATAAAATTTGTACAAATCATCAGTGAGATTTTTTTTCTTGTGGCTAATAGATTTTTGTTTGGTGGCTGACATTAATTAGCATTGTACAAATATATATTTATTTTATTTTATTTCTTTTGCTTTGTCTTCCTTTGCAAGCCATTCTCATGCATATGTTTTGTTTTCTTCTTCTTTTTTTCAAGTGTTCATAGATAACTTATCTTTCTTCCTTTACAAAGGTACATACTTACATTTTTGTTTACATGCTTAAGTGTATTCTTACATATATATATACTTTATTTTGTAAGTATATTTTGTTTATATTTAGTTTATAAATCCCAATTCAATTTTAATTTAAATACATCTTTCCAGTAATTCATAATTTAACTGATATTTTATATCAATTACCAATTACTTTCACAATTTTTTATTCAAAATTTAGATTTATTAACAAATTTAAACTTAATAAAATTCGGGATCGTTACAGTCCTGTGGCTCCAATTAGGAATAATTATGCTAAGTTGAGCAGAGATTACACCAGTCTTGGTGGAAAGCCGTTTGTGAGAACGGAGGATGCCATAGAAGTTGAGAATTGGCTGTTGCATTGTGAGAGGATCTTCGTTGATTTGGGATTGGATGATGATTATAAGAGGAGACTAGCCTCTAGGCAGTTGCAGGGAGTATCGCTCCATTGGTGGAATAGTGTTACTGCCGGAGTACCGGAAAAGGAGTTGACTTGGGCAAAATTCCGAAGGAGATTCGAGCAGAGGTTTTTGTCTGAAGTTGCTAAGTCAGCCTTGTTGAGAAAGTTTATGGATTTGGTGTAGAGGGAGATGTCGGTTATAGTGTATGCTACTAAGTTTGATGAGTTGTCACGATATGGGTCTGCTACTATAGACACCGTCATCAGGAGGAATGAGAAGTTCATTCGGGGATTGAGGCCTGAGATTGCTAGGGCGACCCTTCCACATCTCCGTGATCCATGTAATGTGGTTGTGGAGATGGAAATCCGACATGAGGAAATGATTGCTATTTGTGGGAAAGAAAAGCCAGTTGAAATCCAAGGTCCTTAGAGAAAGAAGAGAAAGTTATTTAAACATAAAGGAACCCAGACGGGAGAGGCTGCCAAGAAGGCAAAGGCTGATTTAGTTTGCTTTAAGTGTGACAAGAAAGGTCAATATGCTCATGAGTGCCAGTCAAGCAAGGGGAAGAAGGCTGCAGAAAAGAAGAACGTGAAGTGCTTCAACTGTGACTAGGTTGGGCATTATAAGAATCAGTGTCCGGAACTAGTCAGGGCGGACAGAGGAATGGTCTTTGTTGTTGGACCATCATCTGCTAGGCCAACTGCAACTGGAAAAGGGAAGACTGTGATGGAAGACACTACACCAAAACAAAGGGTTCCCAATAAGTATAAGTGTTGCCAAGAATTTCAGTAACACTTATATTTGTCGCTATAGGGGTGTGGGAATTTATTTGCAACGCTTATAAGCAGTGAATTTTTTTTTTCGTCAACACTTATAAGCGTTGGGAAACAATATTTTACAACGCTTATAAGCGTTGGGGAAAAATATATTCCAACACTTATAAGCATTACAAATAAATACAAACAAATAAATACTTATCAGTAATGTGAATGTTGAAAGATATATAGTTTGAATGTTAAAATATATAATGCAGACTATATCGAATATGAAATTTTATCTTAATTTAGAAAATTATAACCCAATCAATATCAATAAACAATATTCATAATCAATAATAAAACAGTATCAATTAACAAAAGAGAAGTTCAATACATAATTAAGTAATTAGCACATAGTTTACCAATTCCATACTAATACCAATTGCAATAAAAAAAGATAAGACATAGTTCATAGTTAAAGTCTAAAAATACCGAATACGAAACTCTGGCCATATAATGAAGCCTCCATCAGAAAATTCACATAGCTTGTATATTCCACTTTGAGGACCATCGTAAACCGGTGCATCTGGTTCAAGAACTTCAACCACCCAAATAACTTTCTCTATATTCGGTATCACCTTCCTAAAATGACAAGTTGTTTGTGTTCTAACATAACCTTTGGCTACATCCATCTCTAAATCTTGTGACAATAACATTACATTTTCATACACCTTCCATATGTGGAGTCATCACCACATATGTGGAGTCATCACATAACTTGCAACATGCTTTTCTTGCAAATTAGAAGCACCTTCCATATGTGGAGTCATCACATAACTTGCAACATGCTTTTCTTGCAAATTAGGTATAAATTTCATAAAAGTTGAAGTAATTGATTTGATGGCATCATTAACTTGATTAGCTACTTTCCTTTCTATCTCCAATTTCCAAACGGACAAATCCACGACTTGCCTTTTTTCAGCTATAGCTTTTACCACTTGATTCATCTTTACTTGTTTCATAGAAGAAGTAGAACTAAATGCTCGACAATAATTTTTCTTTCGATCGGAACCAAAAACTTCCACAATTGGATCATTTTCAAGATCTTCTACTTCACCATTACCACTAGAACTACCATCCAATTTCCTCTTTTCCTTTGCTTCTTCTATAAGTACTTACATGCATTCAATATCATATTAAATTGAAATTTATACTAAAAACAATGACAAATAATAATCAAGGTGATAGCACATGATTTAATAATAAAAGGACATTAAATAAAATAAGCAAACGTATTCGATATCACAAGCGAAAAGCATTTTTTTTTATTAATATACATTAAAGGCATTTCTTTTCTTCGATAGCACAAGTGAAAAGTAACTTTTTTTGATTAATAGACATTAAAGGCATTTCATTTATTCGATAGCACCGAATATCTAAAATAGTTATGCACATGTATTCAGCAATACGTGGAATATACACTTTACTAGAATTTCCCACTCCCTTGTTTAAAACTGAGGCGGACAACAAGACCTCAGTTTAAAACTAAGGCCAACTGAGGCGGACATGGCCTCAGTTTTAAATTGAGGCAACATGGCCTAAGTTGTTTAAAATTAGGCCACTGTGGCTTTAGTTTCACGCCAAACCACACACATGCTTACAGTCATAATATAACAATTGATATACACGCACAACTCATTTACATCCAAATAGGGACCAACTGGATCTACACTCAATGTTCGCAATCAAAGACTTTATTTTGAAAGATGTTCTAATTTGTGATATTAAAATAATATGTACCTAGCTATCTTTTATGAAAAGAGCAATCTGTCTATGATCTTGTTGCACTTTAACTTCATTTTACTTATATGTCTAGTAAGTACAGTTTCATGGTCTTCACTGCAGAAAAAAAAGTTAGCTTAAATAAAAGTAGAAAAAAAATTAAAATTTAGTGTATTAAGTATGAAAAAGTAAAGAATAAATATTTACTTTCATCTTTTCTCAAAATTTCTAATACTTATATAATTAATTTACAATCTTTATGCTTATGTGAGGCTAAATATAGAAAAGACCAAATCAGTCATTTCGAATAATTTTTAAGACGGAAATAATTAATTTGATTCTTTATTAATGGTTAAAAATCAAATCATGTATGCTATATATATAACCAGGTCTAAGGTAATTCTGTTTCATCTCTACTTCACAGGCATGTGTATACATGTAGTGTGTTAGCATCTGTGCAGTTAAAGCGCTCGGCAGATTCAAAGTGGTGGAGGTGCAAAAAGTCATAGCGGGGATACAGTGAGGATATAGCGGGATATAGCGGATGACTCTAAAATAGCATATAAAACTAGTAATTAATGTTTTGACAAATATATAAATGGTAATTAAATGAAAAATTATCATTCAATTGAATTATAATTAATACATAAATAATTTTAAACAAAAAACATGTGCGAATATATTTTAAATAAACATAAAACCGTTATATAAATAATTGAATTTAGTAGAATATTAGAGTATTTTCATTTTTGAAAATATATTAGAAATTAAATCAAATAAATTAGTTTCATAATTTTTATAATGAATAAATGCAATTTTTTAATTCATTTTATTAAAGAAGATATAGCGGAAATAGCGGAATATAGCGGGAATAACGGGATATAGCGGAAATAGCGGGGCTTAAAGCGGAAAGGCTATATTTTGGGGCTATATGGAAAAATCGTAGCGGTAGAAATCCGCTATAAGATATAGCGGGGTTATAGCGGGGTAATAGCGGGGCATTAACTACACAGGTTAGCATACAAGAATTAAAATTTTAGTTTACCATGCGAAAATTGAGTTCTAAAGCTGTGGAACCGCTATGTTAATTTTAGTTTCTAAGATGAGAGAGTTAAATTAAAAGGCTCTAATTTTTGGAATATCCCATGTATTTTATGATTCGAAAGGTTTCTCGAAAAACCATTTGATTAATCTATAATTTTTACTTTTGAAACATAAAGCGATTTTATGCTTTTGGCATTTTAAACTTGGATGAAACAATAACAATATTAAGTGTACATGGTATCATTTCTAAACATGAACACAATGCTTTATTATAACTTATATATATATATATGATTTTATATGGTTGATTTGAGTTGAGCTTTAGTATTTGAAGACTTTTGGCATATATTTGTAAAAGATGACGAAAGATATATTATATGAGAAAGCTATATGTACCCTTATTTTTAATTTCAATCCTGATGAGCATTTTAATGTTGCAATCAAAACACTTACATATGTTTCCGCGACACATGGTAGTACTTCTCTAGATTCTCTTTTATGTCCATCCTTCCAAACCATCGCTCTTGAATTTTATTTTATCTGAGTTTGCTAAGACCTACAAGAAAGAACAAAGTTAACACATAATTAGTATAACATTTTATAATCAATGACTATTTAGAAAAGATATTTTCAATACCATCTCATCGTGTACTCTATGGTAAGGTTTTCTTCCTAGAGTATGAGTGATTGGGCATTTTGCTTTGTTTTTGGCATTTTTTTTACATTGCTCCATCTTTTCATTGGCATACTTAATATCAACAAACTTTTCCCACCACACTTTATCAATATCCTTTAGACATCTATCAATAGCAACACGTCTAGAAATCATAGTTCCATCAACCTTAAGAAGACTTTTTCGTAATGATGACTTCATTGTTCTATAAAATGGTAGGAAATGTTTCTCCAATAACGGTCGAGCTATGGTAGGATCTACATCCATGTCAAATTCTTCCTATTACAAGAAAGGGAGAAAAAAATTCATGAAACGGTGATATACACCATAATTTAAACTTGATGATGACTTGATTATAATGAAAATATAATTAAGTAGTTAATTGGTGAATAAATAACATGATCATTTTCTAAAACTGAAAAAAAATCAATTAAATATGTAAAAAAGAGTGTGTTGAAATACCAAAAGTCCATCCCATAGTTTATTCTTATATAAGACATCTACATTCCTCCATTCTTTATAGCCAATGGATATATGATAACGAATCAAATCACCATAACGTGAGCTCCATTTAGCCGCATCATCTCCCTTTGCACCATCAACACCAACCATTATAAAGTGCTTTTTACCTTTAGGTGGGTGAGGTTTAATAGTCTCTGTTGTACTTAAATTTGCATTGGCGATGGAATTGTTTGTCATTTTAGTGAAAATCTGCATAAAAACAGGCAAACATTAATATGATGTAATATAACACTTGGAAGACATCAAATAAAAGGATATCATATGTCGTGTTTTATCATAAGTTGAATAACACCCAAACTATCTAAATATTTAATCCATGGATCAAAACAAGCAAAATATCTCATAACACAACACTATCGTACATTACATCAATAAGAGTTAATGCATGGATCGAAATAAGCAAAATACATGAAAAATAGTTCCAATAAATAAGTTGATTTCTATTCAATTCATTTCAATAATGGTTCTCAGTTTGGTTGTTCTTCCAAAATAGATTGCAAGGTTGTTGGTATTTCATAATCGTCTATGTTATCCATTATGCGTTTAGAAGAGCGTCTAACAATGTACCAATCAGGATTTTGTGTGTTTTTTATGTAAAATACTTGACTTGCTTCAGACGCGAGAATAGCAGGTTCATCATATTCTCCATTAGTATTCTTGAGCTTCTTCAAGTTCACCATCAACACATTGGCCTTCGATAAAACCTTGCAACCATTTGTCTTATCTCTAACATTCACCCAGTCGCAATAGAATACGACATGTTGATAATTATAGTAATCAACCTCCATAATCTCTTTAATAACACCATACCAAGTAGTGTCATCATCCATAGGATTTAGGTCTTTTGAACTTGCAACAAATGTAGTGATCACATCCATGCAGGCGCCGCTATCTTGTGTTGAAATGGTATCATCATAATGTTGAGGAGAGAATGTGTAGCCATTCACTCTATACTTGAGAAAAGTTTTGGCTTCCCGCTTTGGACCACTGATATACAACCACAACATTGTGTCCATGCATTTTTCTTCCACTAACTGTTACAGATTAAAAAAAATTAATAAAATAACATCAGTTGAAAAAGAAACGTGATACTTTCGAGTATAAGTAGCATACCTTCTTGTATAACCAATCAATAAATTCAGATTGGACTATTACTTTTGTCTTTGTGATAATTTTCCCTTTAGGACCGTCCTCTAAAGATAAACGGTATTCACAACAAATTGAATATTATGGTAAATACATACATACATATACATACATACATACATACATATACATATATATATATATATATATATATGCTTGACTAAATATGCTACAAGTATATGAAAAAGGTGAAAAAAGTATAACCTATAGTATTCATCTCGTTCTGGTATATCAATTCTAAATAGTATCCATCATCGAATCTGCAATCGTTGCATCATAGATAACTTTAACGGACGATGGAAGGCTCATATATATCATCACCATTCTCATCTAAAAAGGATGCTTGTTTAGAGCTACGATTTCCATCATGTGGGTTTGGCATATATTCCATTGCATATCGAACTGATTCTGAAACAAGGTATGCTTCAGAAATTGACCCCTCGATAGAACTTTTATTACTAGGTATGTTTTTGCAATCCTTCATAGCCCTAGTACACAAAAATTAATATGTATATTTCCAGTCAGTTACTTCATAGCCCTTAGGTGAAATAATTCAAATGCAAAAAACAATATTTTACCTTTCAAATGGATACATCCATATATAGTTCGATGGACCACAAAGTAGAGCTTGATCAGCTAAATGTACCATCAAATGGATGCTTATATCAAAAAATTGCATTGGAAGATAGTGTGCACATAATGCTTCAGCAATCATATCTTTAGCAACTTGCACATGCTCCCGAACTAGAAATTTTGAACATATTATGTTGAAGTACAAGCTTACTTGCGAAAGAGCTCGTCTTAACTCATGACACTTTGGATATGCATTTTGAACCATGATAGGGAGCAAATATTGGGTAATAATATGATAATCATATGTCTATTTAATTTGCAAACAGGGTGGTTAAAGACATATAAGGCCGTGTAACTTAGTTGGAAGACATGATGGAAGTTTTCCATCTTTAAGAACTTGACAACATTGTAACTTATGAATCTTATTCCATGCATATTTAGAAGATTGTTTTCCTTTATCAAACATAAAATTGATGAGGTGTTCAGCAACATTTTTCTCAGTGTGCATCACATCAATAGTATGACGAACTTTATGACTGCTCCAATAATTTATGTCAAATAAAATTGACTTCTTATACCACGCCGGTCTTTCATCCTCATCGACAAAATAATCTGCATTATCATAAGCTTTAGAAATCATCCTCTTTTTGCTTTGTGATAGTTTGCTAGGAACATATTTGATACGCTAAAGCTTTTCTAAGAGAGACGAGCCCCTTAACCGAGTTGGAGGTTCTTTGCATTCAACATCCTTATACCATCCATGTTTTAATGCTCTATATAGACGACCAACCTTTGAAAACCTTCTATACTTCGGGTAGACGATCTTGTTGTCAATGTGCTCTGATTCGGTCTCGGTAGCACAAATAGGACATGCCTTATAACCGTGCGTCGCACAACCAGATAAGTTACCAAATGCTGGAAAATCATGGATTCCTCATAGTAATATTGCTTTCATATTGAAAATTTCTTGCTTATCTGTATAAAAAACAGACGCTCCTTCGACCCAAAGATGCTTCAGTTCATATATAAGAGGTTCCAAGTATACATCAATGTCTTGACTTGGTGCTCTTGGTCTGGGAATTAATAGTCTTGGAATTTAAAATTGTGATTTCATACACAATGAAGGGGGCAGGTTATAAGGTATTAAATAAACGGGCCAAAACTATAACTATTGGAGAGGACTCCATTTGGATTAAACCCATCAGTAGCAATACCAAGCCAGACATTGCGTCCTTCACTAGCAAATTCTGGCCATCGACTTTTGACTAATCTCCATTCAGCTGAATCTATAGGATGTCGCATGGAATTCCATGAGGGTGTAGCATTCTTATGCCATTGCATTTTACGATCTATCCATGATATACTGTACAATCTAGTTAATCTTGGAATTATAGGAAACCGTCTTAAAACTTTTCTTGGTTCCTTCGTTAATTTAACCTCTCCTAACACTGTTTTTTTAGTTTTATACCTTGTTGTATGAGATTGGGGACATTCTTTTGCATCAACGTTGTCTTTCCAAAATATTATGCAATAATTTTCACATGCATGTATGTACTTCACCTCCATTCCCAAATCCTTTAACATTTTCTTCATCGTGGGATACTTGTCAGACAAATTATTTTCTTTTGGAAGCCAATGTTTTAATCACTTCAATAACTCGGTCATATTATTTCCCGACCAATTAAATTCTTTTTTAAGGTTATGAAGCTCAATAATTACACCTAACGTTGTAAGCCCGTCTTCTCAAGAAGAATAGAGTTTCTCATTTGCTTTGTTTATGTATTCTTTGTGCTTTTCTCCATGGAAAGAACAAGAATTACCTTTATTTGTCTGCTGAACATCCTCTTCACCGCTAGCTTATGTCATATTATGCACTCCAAAAGCATCATCTACGAGATTTCTAAGAGCTCCCTCTATGCAATGGTCGTTTTGAATTTGATCTTGGATATGAGGCTTTGGAATAATATTTTGTGCATGATTCACCACCGTGTTATTGTTGTTCATCTCTTCATGGAAAAACCACCCATTATACGTTTTAACCATACCATGTATAATCAAGTGTTTCTTAACGTTTTCCAATGAAAGCTTTTTATAGTTTCTGCACTTAGTACAAGGGCAAGTGCATATTTTAGCATCGGAGGATGAGTAATTCTTCACAAAACTCATGAAGTCTCGAATGCCTTGCTTATATTCTTCAGTATTTCTATGTGGATTTTTAATCCATTTTCTTGAACTTAAATTAGACATAAAGAGAAAGTTTTACCCTTTGGCCTATTAAAGAAAAATATTGTTCATTATTAAAACGATTTAAGCATAAACAAATGTAAAATGTACACATGCATGAATTCTTTGGCATGCACGAGTGTAGTAATTAATCATAATCCTATGTTTCTAATAATCAGTTCTACAGATCATTTAAAATTCATATTGTTTATCTGAAAGAATATTTCAGAAAGAATGATTTTATTTGATTTTCAGAGAGGTAGTTTCTGATACATGTATTTGAGATATGATATAATTCTTTCTTTTTACAAAATCATGCAACGTACTGCATATTTAAACTGAGGCCCACAGTGGCCTCAGTTTAAACAACTGAGGTCATGCCTCAGTTTAAACAAGTGAGGCCACAATGGCCTCCGTTGTTTAAGCTGAGGCAACACTGGCCTCAGTTTAAACTGAGGCACAATGGCCTTATTCTTTAAACTAAGACACAATGGCCTAAGTTTAAACTGAGACCACAATGCCTATAGAAATAGCTTATCGTAAATCATAAATAGCTTTATGAAAATATGTAAACGAATTCCAAACAGCAGAGAAAACTATGAAATCATTTTACTTATGTGTCTAGTTAGTACAGTTTCATGGTCCTCACTGTAGAAAAACAAAGTTAGCTTAAATAAAAATAGAATGAAAAATAAAATTAAATTTAGTGTATTAAGTATGAAAAAGTAAAGAATAAATATTTAGTTTCATCTTTTCTCAACATTTCATATATTCTGTTTCATCTCTACTTCAGAGGCATGTGTATCCATGTAGTGTGTTAGCAAACAAGAATTAAAATTTTAAAGCCACACAACACTTATATGTACAAGCTTATATGTACAAACGCACTGGCAAAATGTACAGGCTTACATATAAATAAAATGTACATGCTTATACCACATAGCACTTATATGTACAAACACACACAACACTTATACCACACAGACAGAGCATCACGGTCAATTGTACAGGCTTATATGACACATAAAACAAATCATTATCAAAATACATGTATGAACAACTTGCATTATACATATATATATATATGTATATATATATGTATATATATGTATATATGTATATATATGTAAATATATATATGTATGTACAGACAGAGCATCACGGTCAATTGTACAGGCTTATATGACACATAAAACAAATCATTATCAAAATACATGTATGAACAACTTGCATTATATATATATATGTGTATATATATATATATGTATGTATATATAAGAATGCGCACACACATTTATGAAGACTAAAGAAAAATAAATTTATAGTACAAGTGAAAAGAAGATATACTACGGAAAAGCTTGTTCATATGACTGTAGTAAGTACTCATGGAAGCATAATTACTTGGATGCAAAGCGAAGTCTATACATTTGCTGGTGATAATATAAGATCATGCGAAAGAAAATTAGATAAAAGATTTAGTAGAAAGGCTACACCACAAAAAAAAGAGAAAAATAGTTTAAGTCAAAAACAACACACTTATATAACAGGGAAAACTAGACAATATAACAAAAATAAAATCATAGAAAAGTTCTGTAATACAAGGTCATGTGCCTAATACATATGCAACAGCAAACAAAGCATAAGGAAGTGTAGACGCCCACGCACAAGTACGCAGACGCGCGCGCACCCCCCCTTCCCCCACATACATACATACATACATACATATATGTATGTATGTATGTACATACTGACACACACTCCTAAACATAGAAAACTCACGCATCTACAAGGAACATATCATGCAAACATTGCCACACACAACAAACACATCATGGCCTGCTGCATACGTACAAAACACACACACACATATCTACAATCACAAACTCCAAATTGATTCAAAAACTAAGGTAGTGTTTGGTTTAAAAATGAATTTTGCGTTTTCGGTTTTCAATATGTATGTCAAATATGAGAAGAATAGAAGGTAGACGGAGGGGATGAAAGAAAAACGGATGGAAGGACGAAGGGGATAGAGGGACGATGGAAGAATGGATTGTTTCACGTGCTTGTATTATTTCCCAAAACGCGGAAAATAAAATAAAATTGTTTTCTATTTTGTATGTTAACTTCGTTTTCTAAATTGATCGTTTTCGGCAATATACATGCGTCGTGTGCATTTTTGTATGGACGAAAATCCAAAACTAAAAATAACAAACCAAACACCACCTAATATTTGAGAAGTAGTACATCACACACAACATGAATCAAGGAAAATTAAAGATTTGACTCCCAAAATTCTGGAAAAAAGGAGATCTAGGGATTTCGTTTCATTTTTAATAAATGTAGAATAGAGTCTGCCTAAAGTATTTCAGTTAAGATCTACCCATAAAAAACAAACACTTATGCATCAAATATTTATGTTCATAGGATAGAAATTAAAGTTTATGTTAAGGTATTTAAAAAATATTAGCAGAAACACTTTAGAAAAAAATCTGAACAAAAGTGCACAAAACAATAAATCCCAATAATATGCAGATTATTTAAAGAACTGAAAAGAAATGATCTATATAGATGAACATACCTTATTTATAACTGAACAATAAATTCGAGTTTGCTAGAAAATTTGACAGCAAAAGCTACAACATGATCCTTGCGAATATATAAATTTCATTATGTTAGACATAACGTAACATAAAAATGGAAAAAGCTTTAAATTAAAGATTGTAGAATGAAAAGTAAGAATAGAAAAGTCAAACAGATAATGAATATTGAAGTAAATTAGACCTGGTGTTTCATTCAGAAAGCATAGAATCTGATGGATAAGGATGAACTGAAATTAAATACTGATAATTAACTTCTACACCGATGCTATTGAAATTAAGAACATTGAGTACTAAAAGACCTTTTCGGTTAACAAACAGGAGACGTTCCATTTTTTTAGAAAGCCAACATTTTAAAAGGGAAGCTTTTGGAAATAAGAAGAAGATAAACGAATAGATACAGAGTTTCAGTCTTTTTCCGACCTAATAAAAAATGAATTCAAAAACTAACATCTGAAAAGCAATATGCTGTACAAAACGTAAATCGATTACAATTAATAATTTAATTCCCAAAATTCTAGAAAAAAAAGAAAAGGAGGGATTTTGTTTCAGGTTTAATAAATATTCATACATGCAAAGATGGACATACAAAGCATGTAACAGTTTTCTCTTATCGTGTACTTCAACTCCTTTGTATTTACTAATTTTTTCATATTTCTAATTAAGAACAAGGATCCCTACGTCACTGTCAAACTGGATTTTTAAGAATTCTTCAATCTAAGGTTCTCGATGTGATTGAATCTAGGATTTATTTGACCTTGATGCAGCGCATACCTCGCAAACGAGCTTCCTATGTCGCGAAACCCTAGGTCGCGAGGTCGAAGCCGCTCCAGAAATCATGAAGCCTAGGTCGCTCCTCCTCCTCCGCCTTAAGTCGCGGCGAAACCCTAGGTCGCTCCAGATCCTTATGTCGCGAAGAGGTGTAGCCGTGATTCCTGAATCGCAAATCCTTATGTCGCGAACTCCTCCAGTAGGCCGCGAATGACATTCCTTAAGTCGCGAGCTCCAGAATTCCTATGTCGCTGATGCTAGGTCGCTGAAGAATCCTTATGTCGCTAATGCTAGGTCGCTGAAGAATGTTATGTCGCTATGCCGCATTTCTTATGTCGCTCCCACTATGTCGTTAAGTCGTTAAGTCGCTCAAGTGGATATGACTGCTTTCTTATGTCATATATTATTAAGTCGTATGTTGTAACCCGTTTGTTTGTTAAGTCGTTTGTTTGTTAAGTCGTTTGTTTGTTAAGTCGTGTGTTTGTTAAGTCGTGTTGTAATTGTGTTGAGTTGTGTGGTGTTGTACTTTCCCTATAAATAGGGGTGTATGGTCATTTGTAAAGGTAGTTGATTTTTGAATAAAATTTGTTGAGAGCTTTGTGCCTCTTTTAAAATTGGAAGTTGAGTGTGATCTCCTTTCTCCATCTTCGGATATTCGAGTGCGCTCGAATCAACGATTTTGAATCCGATTCACGGAATCTCGTGCGCAAGATCAACATCGAAGAATCGTAGATCTTCTAACACGGTATCGTACGCGATCAACGTGTTGAAGATAGCTAGAATCCGGTATCTCGAGAGATCAACGAATTTGGGCACTTGGGTATCATTAATTCATCAGTTTATCTTGTTTCATCGATTCATTGTTTCCGCAATTCGTAATTATATCCGGGATAGATTTGACCACTGGTTTAGATCTACTTCCGTGCTGCGTTATTTTGGTATCAGAGCAAGGAGACGAACTTTTCCAAGTTCATTGGGTGTTCGTGAGATTTCAAACAAGTTGGGGAGTTTTGATTCGAGTTTTTTTTGGATCGAAGTGAAGTTTGTATTTGAATTTGTTGAAGATTTGATCATGCCTCCGAGACGTGCTAACCGCTATCAAAATGTTGAAGATTTGTATAGAAGACAAGAAGCTGAGCAGATGGAGCAGCGTATCAATGAAAAGTTCAATGAGGGAATTGAAAAATTGGAGAAATTGATGATCGACATGAATCAAAATCAAAGGAGAATGTCACCAGTTTCGAACCACGGTGGAAACAGGGTTTCGCCATCGGTTTTGGAAGAAAGGAGGATGTCACCCCAGTCTTATCGAGATAGAAGAGAATCATCAGTTTCAATAATGCGAGACCACCATGGGTACCAAAATGCAGAGGGAAGAACTCAACGTGGTTTCGAAAATGAACCATATCGTGATGCTGAAAGACAGGGTAGAAGGGATACGCGTGGTCTTAGGGATGTAGATGGTCAGGATCGATATCGAAATACATCTGATTTTGAGGAAGATGGTGATGGAGGTAGTAGTCATTATCGAAATCAAGGCCAAGTGTGAAATCAATTTCGAGATTCAGAAAGTGATCGTAAATGGGAGTCAGGTATGAAGATGGAAATTCCAGAATTCAAAGGTGGTATGCAAGCAGAAGAATTTCTTGATTGGTTGTCAAATGTTGAAGAAATTTTGGAATTCAAAGATGTGCCTGAGAATCGTAGAGTCCAATTAATTGCTACAAAACTAAGGGGAAGAGCTATGACTTGGTGGCAACAAACTAAACTAACTCGGGAGAGAATGGGAAAATCAAAAGTTGTTACTTGGGAGGAGATGAGAAAGATGATGAAAGCGACTTTCTTGCCGTACAATTATCAATCTCTTATGTATCAACGTTTGCAGAATTTGAGACAAGGGACGAAGACAGTGAATGACTATGCAGATGAATTCTATCAATTGATTGCAAGGAATGATATTATGGAAACCGAGGAACAGCTAACGGCTAGATATGTTGGATGGTTACGAATGGAAATTCAAGACATGGTTAATATGTTTAATCCTATGTCTGTTGCTGAAGCACATCAGAAAGCTCTAGCTTGGGAGAAACAAGGGAGACGAGGAGGTGGTGTGTTTACGAGTTCCAACAACCAGAATAAGGGTGCTAGTAGCAGTGCTAATGTT
Source organism: Allium fistulosum (assembly GCA_030737815.1). NCBI lineage: Eukaryota > Viridiplantae > Streptophyta > Magnoliopsida > Asparagales > Amaryllidaceae > Allium > Allium fistulosum. The sequence continues at coordinate 852,958,784 of CM060904.1, read as the reverse complement.
TCCAAGGCAGTCAATAAACCAATTGTCAATGAAGCCGCTAAAGCAAAGGTCAATAACAGTATCATGTGCTATAATTATCGGGAGTTTGGCCATAAAAGTAATGAATGTACAAAGCCAAAGAAGAGAGCATTAGTTGTAGAGGAATGTGAGTATGAGGATGTGGAAGCTGAAATTGATTATTCTTGTAACAACCCGCATATTTATCATTTTTATATTTAAATTTTTTATTTAAATATTTCATTGTTAGTCGGATTATAGTCCGAAAAGCCACTTTTTGCAAACAGTCGAATTGGGACTCGAGACCACTTCCATTGAGTTCAAAATGACGTTTGCGACCTTTTTGAGTATAAACTTCGATATGTTTGGAGTTAGTAGAATTTTGCTACCTTTTCACTTTGGGTTTGGGTTTGAGTTTCAGCCCTATATCCTAACTCAGCCCCTCTCCATTCACTCATTTCATTTTGCAAACACTCAGGCTCAACTGAAAATGGTGGGAGAGATTGGAAATTAGAAATTCCAAACCCTAGTTCCTCTTGCAAACTCAAGTTCTTGCTCCAAATTTGAAGAGAAGCTATTGGTAAGCATCTCCTTCTTCTTCTCCAACTCATTCTCCTTTCAATTTCAGAAATTCCTAAACCTAACTTTAGGAAATATTTCTCTTTTAAGCTTAGATTCAAGCTTGTTGAGTTGGGATTGAAGAGTGATTGTCCTTGCCTTGCTCTATAGCTTCCTCTTCATTGTTTTCGTGTAAAAGGTGAGATTTTTATCTCACATCTATGCCTATAACTATCTTTGTTGTTAGGTATGAATTCCTATCATCTATTTCGTGTTCACTTGTTATGATTTGAATTGGTTTTGTAAATTCTTCAATTTTGGTGTTTTGGTCCAATTTTATGAAAATCCTTCTATGGACATTTGGACATTGATATTCGGAGTGTATCGAGGAGCCTTTAAGGCCGGGTTGCCGCTTGGCGTAAATCCTTAGTCGCCATTGCTCATCCGATCGCTTCCGAATCGTTTTGGCCACTTTGGCCTAGGCAAAATGTTGCCCAGACCAAGTGACCAGACGTCTGGTGACCAAGCCCAGACGTCTGGTTTGGACCTGGAGAGAAAAATGTATGCACGCTTTATTTAAAAAATGCCAGAGACTATTTCCAGACGTCTGAAATTCAAGATCAGACGTCTGGACGAGTCTCAGACGTCTGACTTGAGGTTTCAGACGTCTAGGTGTTCTCTGGATAATTTTCCAGAGAACGAAACCAAACGTCTGGAATCAAAACCAGACGTCTGGCAATGGCTCAGACGTCTGATTTGCTATTCCAGACGTCTGGATGGTTTTCTGAGCTATTTCCATAAAACAAATCCAGACGTCTGGATTCCAAATCAGACGTCTGGACGCATGCATTTCTGCCTGTTTAGGCTTTTCTAGATTGAATTTCCATTGTTTATCGATTTTGTTGATCCGACTTATTGTTATCAATTATTATCGACTTTGATGACTTCTTTTTCGGGGTTTATCGATTTTTCGAGGTCGAACAACGTAGCGGGGGCGTTGCCCCCGCACCCCCACCTTGAGGGGTTGCCACCCCCCTGGACCCCCCCTCCGTTGGGGATCTTATCTGAAAAACATTCAACAGAACTTCCTACTTTGATGGTTTTGGGGATTGATTTCTTTGGACTTTACTCACGTCTTCGAACGTGAATTTATGTAATTCGATTCGTTTCAACAATCGTTTTGTGATTTGTCACTTTAAAGATATGAAGGTTTCAATACTAGTAGTAAATATCAAAACTCTTTCATCAAAGCGATTTCAACACTATTTTAAATATCAAAAGTTCGTTTTCTCAAACTGATTTCCAATCTACTAGTATATACAAGCCTTTACTTCACTCGGATGAGAAATCGACTTAAACGACTTAGTAAAACGAGTGGTATGAAACGCTTGCGTTCACTTCGTCGGTTAGCTCTTGGACTTGTTCGATTGAACCCTTTTGTGACAATTTCCTAGTGAAGATCTACAGTTTGTTTGTAAATATTTAAGTTAAGCTAGTGGTTATGGGACATGAAGCTAAACTCATATATTTACTAGCTTAGTGTAATTGACACTTCTTGATGATCATGACGATCATTTTTGTGATTTAGACTAGCATTTGTGCGATGTCTCTTTGTATGCGAGGGAGACTAGACCTCGTTTGTGTAATGTTTCTACTCACATTCATGGAGCATTCGGCTCATTGGTCTTCGGACCGTTCGTGGAGCATTCGGCTCATTGGTCTTCGGACCGTTCGTGGAGCATTCGGGTTCGTGGAGCATTCGGCTCATTGGTCTTCGGACCGTTCGTGGAGCATTCGGCTCATAGGCCTTCCCCCCTTTTTATGTGTTTTTTGGATTTCTTGTGATGATTTCTGGAATTTTATGCTTCACCAATTTTTGTGATTTCCACTGATAAGTTTTATCAATTTTTGTGCATTGGTGAATTCATGTGTTATTGACTTGTTATGAATACAAGTTTAGAGTATGATACTCTATTTTATCTTTGAGAAGATTCTGGCGATATTGATTAATCTCTTGTTGATTTTCATTTACATACTTATAGTAGTATGTCATTATGGTTATTATATGTTTATGCCATATCTCATATTCTATCTCATTTTATCTGATAATTATAGCTAGACTGATCCGTTTATTATTTTCTTCTTAAATAATACTCGGGTCAGACTGAGATCTTACAGGTGCTTCCTCATGACTTCTTGTCTGGAACCATCTTCTGACTTTTGGCTAACTACTCTAGTTTAGTAGTTTTTGTTGTATACATTTGAGATTTAGACTCCTTGATGTATACATATTCTTTTGCCTTGCACTTGTATCTATTCTTTTGTGTTATTGTGGATCTTATTTGACCACTACTCTGATATACACTTTCATGTGTTATATTCATTTATATTTCCGCCTTTGTGATATGAATTGTCTGTGACTGATTTGTGTTATGTTTATTCCTATATTTGTTTCAGAAGATATTATAGCCACCGTGTAGTAGCTTTGAGTTTGTATCGGTATGTCGGATTTTCTCTTGAAATAAAAATGCATGTTATACTATCTGACATATCGGTGCTCGCACAAAGCAATTACACGGATGGTCGCTCCTCAACAGCCTTATTCTCCGTGCTAGTTGACGGCATTACCTCGTAGTGTCCTTGGCTAGCGTGGGTATAGAGGTGGGGCGTCACAATTCTCATCCACCGAAGTTTGATGAAGATGAAGAAGTTGTGTCAGGAGACGAAGGGTGTAACTTGATGATGAGGAGGTCTTGTCTAACGCCAAAGCATTAGGATGATTCTAGTTGGCTGAGGAGCAATATCTTTCAGTCTACATGTACTATCTTGGGAAAGGTTTGTCGATTTTTTATTGATGCGGGAAGCTGCGATAACATTATTTCTGAAGAAGCCATCAAGAAGTTAGGGTTGAAGACTGAAAAACACCCTAGACCTTATAAACTGGCATGGCTAAAGAAAGGTGGAGAAGTGACAGTGGGAAGACGAGCATTTGTTACATTTTCTATTGGGAAGAAGTACAAAGATGAAATATGGTTTGATGTTGTCGGTATGGATGTGTGTCATCTACTATTGGGAAGACCATGGCAATATGATAGAGCTGTACAACATAATGGTCGCATCAATAGCTACAGTTTCATGTTCGAAGGTACTCAAATCACCTTAGTTCCTAAGAAGCGTGAACAAAGTGAAAGCAAGTCAGAGAAGAAAGTGGAACCAACTAGTCTATTATCTTCGAGAGAATTTGTTAAAGAAGTAGAAGATAGTGCTGAATTGTTTATGTTGATTGGGTAAGAAACAAGTGAAGATCTTGAAATTCCTGCGGAGGTTAGACCGGTGCTAAATGAATTTGAAGATGTCTTTCCTGCGGAATTACCCAAGGATTTACCGCCACTAAGGGACATACAACATCAACTTGATCTAGTGCCAGGTGCTGTTTTACTGCATAGGACACATTATCGTATGAGTCCGAAAGAGCATGAAGAGTTGAGGAGACAGGTTGAGGAGTTGCTTGAGCAAGGGCGTGTTCGAGAGAGTCTCAGTCCTTGTACTGTACCAGCTCTGTTGGTGCCAAAGAAAGATGGTTCGTGGAGAATGTGTACAGACAGCAGGGCACTCAACAAAATAACTGTCAGATACAGATTTCCTATGCCAAGACTTGATGATCTATTGGATCAAATCAGTGGGTCTGTAATATTTTCTAAGATCGACCTTAAGAGTGGTTATCATCAGATTCGCATAAGACCAGGTGATGAATGGAAGACAGCATTCAAGACTCAGGAAGGATTATATGAATGGCTGGTCATGCCATTTGGTCTATCTAATGCACCAAGTACATTTATGAGGGTGATGAATCAAATTTTCAGACCTTACATCGGGAAGTTTGTTGTAGTCTACTTTGATGATATTTTGATATATAGTGCTAGCATAGAGGAGCACGTTCAACACTTGCGAAAGGTGTTAACTATTCTTCGTCGAGAACAGTTCTATGCAACGACGAAGAAATGCGTGTTCATGACGCCGAGAGTTTTATTTCTGGGTTATGTCGTGTCCAAGGAAGGGATACAAGTGGACCAGAGTAAAGTAGCCGCAATCAGAAATTGGCCACAACCCAAAACTATAACATAAGTCAGAAGTTTTTATGGGTTAGCTTCATTTTATCGAAGATTTATACTGCATTTTAGTAGTGTGATGGCTCCTGTTACTGATTGTATGAAAGGAAAGCAGTTTTTATGGACGAGAGAGGCAGGATCTGCTTTTGAACAGATCAAGGAACTTTTAACATCAGCACCGATTCTAGTGTTGCCAGATTTTCAGTTACTATTTGAGCTACATACAGATGCATCCAAAGTTGGAATTGGAGGGGTGTTGAGTCAGAAGGGTCGTCCAATTGCTTATTTCAGTGAAAAGCTTTCTGGAGCAAAGATGAGATACAGTACTTATGATGTGGAGTTTTATGATATTGTGCAGGCCGTGAAGCATTGGAGACATTACTTGTTCCACAAAGAATTTGTTTTGTATACGGATCATGAAGCATTGAAACATTTACAAGGGTAGAATAAAATTGCAGCTAGGCATGCATCGTGGATAGCTTATTTGCAGCAATTTACATTCGTCGTAAAGCACAAGTATGGAGTAACTAATCGCGTCGCCAATGCATTGAGTCGGAGGAATAATTTACTAACAACCATGCGAGTAGAGGTGATGGGTTTTGACTTACTTCCAGATTTGCTTGCTTCAGATTCATATTTTTCCAAGATCCTAGACAAAGTCAAGCAGGGAAACATGAATGGATATATGCTGGTTGATGGTTTTCTATTCAAAGGAAATCAGTTGTGTATTCCAGATTGCAGTCTACGAATGAAAATCATCAAAGAATTACATGAAGAAGGACACGTGGGCCGTGACCGTACTATGCAGTTGATCTCAAAGTCTTATTTTTGGCCATCAATGAGGAAGGAGGTTGAAAAGTTCGTTCAGAGGTGCCATATTTGTCAAGTTTCAAAGGGGACCGCAACAAATGCAGGTTTATATATGCCGTTGCCTATACCTACTAAACCATGGGTGGATGTTAGTATGTACTTTGTATTGGGATTGCCGAGAACGCAACGTGGCAATGATTCTATCTACGTGGTGGTTGATCGGTTTTCAAAAATGGTACATTTTATCGCATGCAAGAAGATGGCAGATGCAGTTAATGTCGCACAGTTATATTTCAGGGAGATCTATCGTCTTCATGGGTTGCCTGGATCTATTGTATCGGATAGAGACACTCGTTTTTTGAGTCATTTTTGGATGAGTCTATGGAGAATGGTCGGGACGAAGCTGAAATTCAGTAGTGCTTATCATCCACAGACAGATGGACAGACAGAAGTGGTGAATAGATCCCTAGGTAATCTATTGAGATGCCTCGTGAATGACAATTTGAAGAGTTGGGATTCCAAGCTGTGTCAAGCTGAGTTTGCACACAACCATGCAGTTAATCGTAGCACCGGGTTCAGTCCATTCTAAGTCGTTTACTCAACAATGCCTAAGGGACCATTAGATTTATCTACAGTGCCATAGCAGAAAGGAGTGATCAAACGAGCTAGTGATTTTGTGAATGAATTGTAAGACTGCCACAAGGTTGTGCAGGAACGATTGCTTAAGGCGAATGAGAAATATAAGCAATCCGTAGATATTAAGCGACGAAATGTTGAGTTCAAAGAAGGAGATTTTGTATATGCAGTATTGACTAAGGATCGATTTCCTATTGGTACTTACAACAAACTGGCTGCTAGAAAGATTGGCCCTTTGGAAATCGTAAATAAGATTAACAAGAAAGCTTATTGGTTAAGATTGCCGGATCATATCCATACTGCCGACGTTTTCAACGTCAAACACTTGATTCCATACCATGAGAATAAGCATGTCGAAGAAGAGGAAAGTGTGAATTCGGGGTCGAATTCTTTTCAACCAGGGGAGGATGATGCAGCGCATACCTCGCAAACGAGCTTCCTATGTCGCGAAACCCTAGGTCGCGAGGTCGAAGACGCTCCAGAAATCACGAAGCCTAGGTCGCTCCTCCTCCTCCGCCTTAAGTCGCGGCAAAACCCTAGGTCGCTCCAGATCCTTATGTCAAGAAGAGGTGTAGCCGTGTTTCCTGAATCGCAGATCCTTATGTCGCGAACTCCTCCAGTAGGTCGCGAACGACATTCCTTAAGTCGCAAGCTCCAGAATTCTTATGTCGCTGATGCTAGGTCGCTGAAGAATCCTTATGTCGCTAATGCTAGGTCACTGAAGAATGTTATGTCGCTATGACGCATTTCTTATGTCGCTCCCACTATGCCGTTAAGTCGTTAAGTCGCTCAAGTGGATATGGCTGCTTTCTTATGTCATATATTGTTAAGTCGTATGTTGTAACCCGTTTGTTTGTTAAGTCGTTTGTTTGTTAAGTTGTTTGTTTGTTAAGTCGTTTGTTTGTTAAGTCGTGTGTTTGTTAAGTCGTGTTGTAATTGTGTTGAGTTGTGTGGTGTTGTACTTTCCCTATAAATAGGGGTGTATAGTCATTTGTAAAGGTAGTTGATTTTTGAATAAAATTTGTTGAGAGCTTTGTGCCTCTTTTAAAATTGGAAGTTGAGTGTGATCTCCTTTCTCCATCTTCGGATATTCGAGTGCGCTCGAATCAACGATTTTGAAGTCGATTCACGGAATCTCGTGCGCGAGATCAACGTCGAAGAATCGTAGATCTTCTAACGCGGTATCGTGCGCGATCAACATGTTGAAGATAGCTAGAATCCGGTATCTCGAGAGATCAACGGATTTGGGCACTTGGGTATCATTAATTCATCAGTTTATCTTGTTTCATCGATTCATTGTTTTCGCAATTCGTAATTAGATCCGGGATAGATTTGACTGCTGGTTCAGATCTACTTCCGTGCTGCGTCAGACCTTTTACCGTCTCCTTTGACTTTTCGTGAATGTAGTTCACCATCTGTCTCATACTTTCAATATTTTCTATGGACAGATGTTCCTTGATATGTACTGTGTACAAACTGGATGGTGGAATTTATTGTTTTGTTTTCCACTTTTGAGTGAGCTCATCCGCCGTTTGTTCATGATGCATATTTAGATCATGTAAAAAAACAATTAAACAACGCAAGTTCTTTTTTGAAATGAAAGTTCTTTATTTATTTTTATGAATAACATTTTATAATGGTTACAATTCTTATGTAATCAAGAAACATGATTAAATTAAATTAAACGTGTTATACATTTAATGGATGTTAACTATACAATCAAGATTGTCCATCTTCAGCAACCTAAAAATGGATAAGGCATAAAGTTTTACCGACTTGGTTGTGTCTGTTACTTTATAGAACTTTGCTACCTTCTGCTTTTATTACTATGCCATATTTTGCTGCTATGCCTAAAGGTTTTAAACTACGGTTCTTTTTACATATTTCGTTGAAGATTCAACAGATTGTGCACATGTACTCTATATGTGGGGAAGAAGATTCAGCCTACATATATGCGGTTTTAGTATAAGATATTTTTTTGTGGTCATTTCTCATATTTCTTTTCCCTACCATCATCTAAACATCAATATTTCAAACTTCTGTAATTTAACATGCCAACTTTATATGAATATTGACTGCTCCACCTAGCTGACCAGGTACTGAATAATTATCCATATCTAATTCATACAATATATAGCATTCCTGCTATTTGCTTAATTTTGAATTGATTCAATTTTTTGTAATCTTTATCTTGCAAATAACATAAACCCTAAGATCTAGAATTGCATGATTATCACATATATAATGAATCAATAAAACATACCTCCCGACATCTTGTATAGAATCAGCAATGGTTGTTGTCGAAAGTTATTTCAATGGAGAAAGGAAATGGTTTCTCTCTCTTTTCCTATATCTTTCTTTATGTGTTTTTCTATGTCCTTTGTGATGGGCAAAGGTTAATATTTATAGGTAGAGAGAGGACCAAATTTCCAGATTTGTAGACTTAGTCTTGATCGTCCATCAAGATCAAGATGAGAGAAATTAACGCTCTAGATTATAACCGTTTTATTAATTAGCATATTAATAGGAAAACCCTTTAGATTCTATTGACCACAAAATGAGGAAGGAAACAGTCAAATTTCCTTACAAAATAAGGAAGGAAAACCATTAATGTTTTCGCATTAATTTCCTTACAAAACGGTCAAATTTTCTTACAGTCTCCCACTTGGTCAATAGTAAAATCCATTAATGTTTTCGTATTAAGGTCATAAGGCGCGCATGATATGCTAAACTTTTCTTTCATCAGTTATCATAAGTGTCTTGGCTAATCCAGTGGTCAATGGAAGTCATGACGTGTACATGTTATTTTGCAACATGCTTACTTCCATGTACTATGACATTGACAACTTTCATAACTAGACCGTAGATGAGCATAACTTAACGGTCACATAATGTCTTGAAGCAAAAGACTGTTTTTGTTATCATTTATCTAAATATAAATGTGTACACATTATAAAATAGAAATAAAAGATGTTCAAATTATTAAGAGCTCAATAATTGTTATGTCTGGCTAAGTACAAAATAAATGGCATAATAAGGAGATAATTAGGAACTATCTGCAAGACCCATGCTATCAGTATGTCTCTGAAAGGTCTTTGGAGGTAGTCCTTTCGTGAATATGTCTGCCACTTGTAAGTCTGCACCTATCGATTCAACAATAATTTTCTTTAGTTTAACATCTTGCTTCAGTAGTAGGTATTTCAGGTCCATGTGTTTGGAACCTTTGGTTATCCTATCATGCTTGAAGAAAAAGGTTGCAGCTTCATTGTCGCAGTAGACAGTTAGTGGCTTAGAGATAAAACTTAAATTGCCAAATTGTGAGACAAAATTACGCAGCCATGTTCCCTGAATTGAAGTCTCATAACATGCTACGTATTCATCCATCATGGTGGATCCGAAAAGCATCTCAGATTTCTGGCTTCTCCATGATATTGCACATCCACATAAGAGGTACACATAGCCAAGAGTGCAGATCCTAGTGTCAGGACAACCAGCAAGGTCTGAATTAGAATAACCAGTTACCTGTAGGTAACTTGATTTTCTATAGGTGAGCATGTAATTCCTTGTTCCCTTTAGGTATCTCAGTACCTTCTTTGCAGCTTTCCAATGAGCGATTCCTGGGTTATTTTGAAATCTACCCAACATACCAACTGCATGACTGATATCAGGTCTTGTACAGACTTGTGAATACATCAAACTCCCTACAAGAGATGCATAAGGATATTTGGTCATTTCTTCTCGTTCCATAGGAGTCTTTGGGCACTGCTCAAGAACAAGTTTGTCTCCTTTCTGCAGTGGGACAGGACTAAAGGAACAATTCGTCATGCCAAATCTCTCAAGAATTTTGTCAATATATGCTTTTTGAGACAATCCTAGAATTCATTGTGATCTATCATGGAATATTTCTATTCCTATCACATAGGAAGCCTCACCCATATCTTTCATTTCAAAATTCGTTGAGAGATAATCCTTAGTTTCACGTAATAAACCAAGGTCGCTGCTAGCTAATAATATGTCATCAACATACAGAATCAAAAATATGAACTTGCTCCCACTGAACTTGAGGTATATACAAGGGTCAACTATGTTTTCTGTGAAATCGAAAGTGGTAATGATTTCATGAAACTTTAGATACCATTGTCTAGAAGCTTGTTTCAGTCCATATATTGATTTCTTAAGTTTGTAGACCATGTCTTCCTGTCCTTCAATTATGAAGCCTTCAGGTTGACGCATGTAGACTTCTTCTTCCAAGTCTCCATTTAGAAAGGCTGTTTTCACATCCATTTGATGTAACTCGAGATCATTATGAGCTACTAATGCCATGATAATTCTAAGAGAATCTTTCCTGGAAACAGGAGCAAAAGTTTCATTATAGTTAATGCCTTCTTTTTGATTAAAACCTTTGAAAACAAGTCTGGCTTTATATCGTTCAATTTTACCATTGCAATCACGTTTGGTCTTGAAGACCCACTTACAACCGACTGCTTTATGTCCTTGCGGCAATTGAACGATTTTCCAAACTTGATTATTATCCATAGATTTCAGTTCATCTTTCATGGCATCAATCCATTTAAGAGAGTTAACATCCTTAATGGCTTGTGAATAAGAAATTGGGTCCGTAGTTCCTTCAGATTCTATTAGATAAAGCATATAATCATCAGGAATAGCTGATCTTCTTTGTCTTTGAGATCTTCTTAATACTAGTTCCTGTGGTACTTCATCAACATTATGATTGGTGATAATTTCATTATGGAGTTGTTGATCATTTATTAGGTTTCCCTCATTGTGAACAGGTTCAACAATGGGATGATTCCCAATATCTTTCGAAATAGAGGGTAAGATAATGGGTACCCTTATTTCATGAATGACCACTTCTTGTTGTTTTGTACTCCCACCGATTTCACCATTTTCATAGAATTTGGCATTGCCGGTTTCAACAATTCTTGTACTATGGTTAGGACAATAAAATCTATATCCTTTAGATTTTTCTGGGTAACCTATAAAGTAACCACTGACTGTCTTAAAATCCAATTTCTTTTCATTTGGATTGTACAGTCTAGCTTCAGCTGGGCAACCCCAAATTTTGAGATGTCTTAAACTAGGTTTCCATCCTTTCCAAAGTTCAAAAGGAGTCTTTGGAACGGCCTTACTTGGAACTCTATTTAAGATGTAGACAGTTGTTCGTAATGCATCCATCCATAATGATATAGGTAAATTTGCATGACTCATCATGGATCTAACCATTTCCATGTATGTACGATTTCGCCTTTCAGCTACACCATTCTGCCATGGAGATCCAGGCGTTGTGTATTGTGCAACAATTCCAAGTTTTTGAAGAAGTCTAGCAAAAGGTCCAGGATGTTGTCCCGTTTCATCATACCTTCCATAGAATTCACCACCCCTATATGACCTAATGATTTTCACTTTTCTTTCTAATTGCCTTTCGACTTCAGTAATGAACACTTGTACAGCATCCACTGACTGAGATTTTTCATGCAAAAGATAAAGATAGCAATAATGTGAAAAATCATCGATAAAAGTGATGAAATATTTCTCTCCTCCAAAAGTTGGAACATCAAAAGGTCCACAAATATCTGTATGTATTATTTCAAGAAGTTGTGTACTTCTTGCAGCTCCTTTCTTTGTGTTTTTTGTTGTTTTTCCTTTAATACAATCAACACATGCTGTAATGTTAGCAAAGTCTAGGTCCGGTAGGACACCATTTTTCACTAACCTCTTGATTCTTTCACTGGATATATGACCCAGTTTTTTATGCCACAAGAAGTAAGAATCATTCTTGGATGACTTTCCTTTAGTTTCTTTTCCATGTAGGGTGAGTTGGATTACAGCATTTTGTTTAAGATGAAGTTTATAAAGTCCATCAATTAATGTTCCAGAACCAATAAGACAAGAATTTTTAAATAAACTAAAATTTCCATTTCCAACTTCAAAAGAATATCCAAATTTATCAAGTACACTTACAGAAATCAAATTACGGGAAATAGACGGAACATAAAGAGTCTGACATAAATCTAACTGATAACCGCTATCTAAAATGAGACGAAAGGTTCCAATAGCTTCAATTGGAGCTTTATCTTTATTCCCCATGAAAATGAAATTCTCACTTGGGTTTGTGGTTTGGATTGTAATGAATCCCTGCATAGAATTCAAAACATGAACATTAGCAGCAGTATCAATCCACCAAGTAGAAGAAGGTACATTAGTAAGATTTGATTCGAAATGACTTACGAAACCCATTGGGTTACCTTTCTTTTCGAACCATGCTTTACGCTTAATGCAATCTTCCTAGAAGTGTCCAGGTTTCTTGCAAAATTTGCAGACATCATCCTTTTTTTCTTCTTGGATGGTTGAGTGGCGTCATCAGATTTGGGTGGTGCTCTTTTATGCTGTGAGTTGTTCCTTTTGCCAGCTTATTTTCCAACCCCTTGAGTGAAATAAGCAACTTTAATGCCTTGCGAGCCCTGCCTAGACTCCTCTTGAACCAGTTTGTTAGTCAATTCATTTAGACTCCACTTTTCCGTAATAGTGTTGTAATGAATTTTGAATGGTTCATACTAAGGAGGTAAGCTAGTGAGAATGAATTGGACGAGAAAAGCATCGTCCATAACCCATCCCAAGTTCTTAAGTTTGGCAGCAAGGTTAATCATTTCAATGACATAAGCGCTCATTGAGCGAGAACCATCAAACTTCATGGTTACAAGGTCTGTCATAAGTTTCCCAGCAAGGGATTTGTCTGCAGTCTTGAACCGATTTTCTATGGATTGCAAATATTCTTTTGCGCTTTCAGTTTTGGGTAGGGAGGTTTTGATGTTGGTATCAATCACCATTCGCATAAACATCATGCTGAGCCTATTAGATCGTTCCCAATCATCATGGAGTTTGTTTTCCTCAGGCGTACTTGTGTTAGTAAGTGGGGCTGGCTTTTCCTTAAGGAGAGCCATGTCCAGTTCAAGTACGTCCAAAGAAGACTCAACTTGCTCTCTCCATTCTAAGTAGTTGGTTCCATTGAGTCTGATGATAGACGTAGCGTGCGAATTAAGGTTTGAGGGTATTGCAACTGCAGATATAAAAGAATGTAGGCTTCTTTATTAGAATAAAACACATGTCATAATAAGAGGTTAGGTTTAGCGCCTCCTGTGGGTAGGAAGTAGAACCATACTCATGGAAGAATGATAAACGTTAATGTTTCATGCATTATTGTGCAAGCAGCAGCCGCCTGTGGACGGGACTGCTTGCATCAGACCAGGGGAAACAAGGAAATTAAGCGCGGAAGTTTTTTTTTTTCGCATAAACATTTGCCATTTTTTCAAGTAATCCACAGCAAAGATAATAAATGTCTAGTAACTCCAAGTAAATTTCATACATGAATTTAACATATAAACAATTATTTTGCAAGTTCCAGATCATGAATTTAATGTCAAACGAGGAAACAATTGTTTTCAATATGTATACTTTCTGAAAAGTATTCGCATACAATAAGTTGTTCCATATTATATAGTAGGTTAAACATTAAGGTAGAAAAATTAACTTTTGCGGAAATATAAACTTTCCAGATCCAGATCTAAGCATACAGTAAATAGAATAATATTGATGATCATGATTACTATAGCAACTTAAATAATATGAATATTAAACTTGAATCACATTAACACTAATAATCATCATCATTATTATAGTAAAATTACAAATATCATATCATAGATCTATGCTAGTTTCGTTTTATATATATTGATGGATAATCATGAATTCTAAAACCTTGCTTTGATACCACATGTAATCTTTATCTTGCAAATAACATAAACCCTAAGATCTAGAATTACATGATTATCACATATGTAATGAACCAATAAAACATACCTCCAGACATCTTGTATATGAATCAGCAATGGTTGTTGTCGAAAGTTATTTCAATGGAGAAAGGAAATGATTTCTCTCTCTTTTCCTATATCTTTCTTTATGTGTTTTTCTATGTCCTTTGTGATGGGCAAAGGTTAATATTTATAGGTAGAGAGAGGACCAAAGTTCCAGATTTGTAGACTTAGTCTTGATCGTCCATCAAGATCAAGATGAGGGAAATTAACGTTCTAGATTATAACCGTTTTATTGATTAGCATATTAATAGGAAAACCCTTTAGATTCTATTGACCACAAAATGAGGAAGGAAACGTTTGAGGAAGGAAACAGTCAAATTTCCTTACAAAATAAGGAAGGAAAACCATTAATGTTTTCGCATTAATTTCCTTACAAAACGGTCAAATTTCCCTACATTTTTTTCTACTTTTCAACTGTTTTTCAACCTAAAATCAACATGGAATATTTATATTTATATTAAACATAGATAATTTAATTTCAAAATTATAGAAAAAGTTGAGGAATACTCGGCCAAATATGCAAAAGAGTTGCTAAATTTAGTTTATTTTAGTTGTACTTTTTTAGTACAAGTTTATCAACCAGAGGTAACTAACAGTTACACCTCTTATTTTCATAATTCATACAAAATCACAAAGTTATCGTTCTTTACTTTCCGATAAAATGAATTAGTATAATCCAATCAAGAGACATTAGAACTTCCTTGCAACCACGACCAAACCTTTTGGCATTTTTAGTTCCTATGGTAGGTAGTTTCCCTACTATTTTATTAATAAACAATAACAAACTCTGGCTATATAAATATTCGATATTTCATTCATCCAACAGTAGTTAAATAATATCGAATATTTATATGATAAAATATTGAAACTACATTAAAATTTAAGGATTCCACTGTCCAGTTTTTGTCCAAGTTTGAAAAAGCATCCCAATAGAGATGATAATCCCTATAATAGTTACATCAATAAATCGCTGACGTCTATAGTTCCAACAACCTAGTACAAAGATCTAAAAATCATAATGTTTGAGAGCATCTTTAATAGAACCATACCTAGAAGAACTACCCGAAGTCAACAGCGCATACCTGAAGTCGAGAGCAAGCGCTGGAAGTTGAGAGCGGGCACTTGAAGTCGAGAGCGAGCACCTGAAGTTGATGGTGAGATTGAGTGCCTGAAGTCGAGGCCAAAATCGAATAACCTGATGTCGAGGCCGAAATCGATTCCCCTGAAGTCGAAATGGAATTGCAAGTCAATTTATTTTTTTAAGTAGCAGCTGAATGAATAAGCGTTGAGAAGGAGATTAGGGCTGTGGATGAAAAAAAATGCTTATTTACTTTTTTTCCCAGCAACATTTTGTTAATTTCAATTTAACCAGATTTTCCAACGCAAATATGTGTTGGCGGTAATAAAATTGTAAATGTGTATTTTCGGTCACAAATTATTAGCTTAGCAACGGATATTGTTGTGATTAATCTACAACACAAATATGTGTTGGCAACTGAAAAAAATAAGTGTTACGAAATGGCTTTTATGGTGTAGTGAGGTACATTTTTGATTCAGAGTATACCAGTTAGGGTGCTATTTGATACCGATGCATCACATTCATTTATATCTCAGTGTTTGGTTAATAGGTTATGCTTATAACTAACATACCTTGTTACTTTCTCAAGGGTTGTGAATCCTATATGAGGGTATGCAACTCTAAGGATGAGATGTGACCAGCTAGTACTTGATTTGTTTGGTCATAAGTTTGCATGCAGTCTGTATTTTTTTGATTTCGTAGATTTTGGAATCATTTTACGTATGGATTGGTTGAGTAGATATGAGGCTATGGTATTTTGCCAGGATAAGGAAATATCATTGAGACACCCTGATAGTCATAACCGAATCATATTCTCAGTGGAGAATTATGACCGAAGTGCTTTTTCTTTGTTGAGAGCTATGAAAGTAGAAGAAGAGTTAAGTCAGGTTCGAGTAGCAAGGGAGTTTGCAGATGTTTTTGAGCTGGTTACATGACTACAACCGAAACGAGCTGTTGAGTTTTAGATAGATCTTGTGCCAGGAGCTGAACCTATAAGTAGACCACCTAGCAGAATGACACCGACCGAGATGAAGGAATTGAGGGTGCAGTTAGTGGATCTAGAAGGGGAAATTTTACTAGACCAAGCAGTTCGCCTTGGGGAGCGACTGCGGTGTTCGTGAGAAACTAGACGGGTCGTTGAGTACGTGTATCGACTATTGTAAGTTGAACGAGAAGAGGATCAAGAATAAGTATCTTTTACCATGAATTGATGATCCATTTGATCAGTTGTGTGGAGCCAGAATGTTTTCCTAATTGGATTTGGCTGCAGGTTTCCATCAGTTAAGGGTGGCGGAGGATAGTGTTCCACTGCGACATTTCGAACTAGGTATGGTTCGTATGGGTGGTTAGTAATGCCATTTGGGTTAATGAATGCACCTGCTTTCTTCGTGGATTTGATGAACCGAGTTTTTCGAGAGAACATGGATAGGTTTGTGTTGGTATTTATAGATGACATTTTAGTATACACTAAGGATGAAAGAGAGCATGAAGATCATCTTAGGGTAGTGCTTGAGACGCTGAGGTAGCATCAGCTGAAAGCGAAGTTTTCCAAGTGTCATTTTTGAAAGAAAGAGGTTAAGCTTCTTGGTCACGTGGTTTTAGAGAAGGGCTTGTCAGTCGATCTAGATAAGACCGAAGCTGTTAATAATTGGAAGAGACCAGAGATGGTGACTGAGACTAAAAGTTTTCTTGGACTTGTTGGGTATTATCGGAGATTCATTAAGGATTTCTCGTGGATAGCAACACCGTTGACTAAGTTAACCAGGAAAGATGTGAAGTTTGTCTGGTCTGACAAATGTGAGGAAGCATTCCTTAAGTTAAAGCATTTGTTGACCAACGCACTGTGTTAGTAGTTCCAGACGGAAGCCAATGGTTGGTGGTGTATACCGATGCATGCGGAACTGGATTAGGAGCTACGTTGATGTAGAAGGGTAATGATATTGCCTATGCTTCACGACAGCTTAGACCGCATGAAGTAAGATATCCTACTCATAATTTGGAGTTGGCTGCGGTGATCTTTGCATTGAAGATTTGGAGACATTATCTCTTAAAGAGAGATTTGAGATATACACAGATCATAAGTCTTTAAGGTACTTATTCTCTTAGAAGGAGTTGAATATGAGACAGCAGAGGCGGCTTGAGTTTTTAGCAGCTTATGATTTTGGTATAGAGTATACACCTAGGATAGGAAATAAGGCAGTTGATGCTCTTAGCAGAAGACATAAAAATGTGGTGTTAGCTATGTTGGTAGAATGGAAAGATTTAGAAGCTTTGACTACTTGTTGTGATGCCCCACCTCTATACTCACACTAGCCAAGGACACTACGGGGTAATGCCATCGACTAGCACGAAGAATAAGGCTGTTGAGGAGCGACCATCTGTGCAATTGCTTTGTGCGAGTACCGATATGTCAGATAATATAACTTACATTTCGTTTCAAGAGGAAATCCGACATATCAAATACAAACTCAAAGCTACCACACAGTGGCTAAGTGGCCGTCGAAAAATGAATATAGAAATAAACATAACACAAATCAGTCACAGATATTCATATCACAAAGGCGGAATCAGATATGAATATATCACATAAAGTGTCCACTACATCACAAAAGAATAAGTACAAGTGTTGGACAAAAGAATAATTATACATCAAGGAGTCTATATCTCGAATGTATAAAAACAAAAACTACTAATCTAAAGTAGTTAGCCAAAAATCAGATGATAATCCCTGATAAGAAGTCAAGCAGGAGCACCTGAAATACCTCGGTTTGACCCGAGTATTATTTAAGAAGAAAATAATAAACGAATCAGTCTAGCTATAAATATCAAATAAAATGAGATAGGATAAGAGATATGACCAAAAATGTATGATAACGAAAATGCCATACTGTGTCAAGTATACATCAATTAACAACAAAAATCATACAATATCTCAAAACATCTCAAAACACCAAAAAGAATCACATTCTTTAAATTATTCACCAAAACACAAATATTGATGGAGCTTATCAATGCAAACCATGAAAATTGGTGAAACAAAAATTCTAGAAATCACAACCAGAAATCCAAAAATCACAAAGGGGGGAAGGCCTATCACAAACGGGAGCATGAAAACTCACCAACACGTGCATCACAAACGGAACTCTATTCCATGGTCGCTAACCATCAATTTTGAGCCGAAGCTCCACAAACGGCCCGAAGACCATGGGTCGCTACCCCACCAATTTTGAGTTGAAACTCCACAAACGGGGTTTAACCCCCACACAAACAAAAAGACGTCGCACATCGCTAGTCTAAATCACAAAATGATCATCATCGATCAATAAAAAGTGTGAATCACACTAAGCTAGTAAATATAAGAGTTTAGCTTCATGTCCCATAACCACTGGCTTAACTTAAATATTTACGAACAAATTGTAGATTTCCACTCGAAAATTGTCACAAGAGTTCAATCGAACAAGTCCAAGAATTAACCGACGAAGTAAACGCAAGCGTTTCATACCACTTGTTTTACTAAGCCGTTTAATTAGATTTCTCATACGAATGAGGTAAAGGTTTTTTTATACTAATAGATTGGAAACGGTTTTAAACGAGCTTTGTATTAAAATAGAGTTGAAAACATCTTTGTGAAAGAGTTTGAGTATTTACTACTAGTATAGAAACCTTTGTATTTTAAAGTGACAAATCACATAAATGATTGTAGAAACAATCAATCACCAAAAATTCACATACAAAGACATGAATCAAATCCATAGAAATCGATACTGAATCCATCAAAATGGATATTCCCAAAAATCCCGAAAAAAAATTCATCAAAGTCGATAAAAGTGATAACAACTAATCGGAGCAACTAAAATCGATTAACATTGAAAATTCCCTCAAAAACAGCCTAAACAGGCAAAAATGAACAATTCCAGACGTCCGGGGGTCAATCCAGACGTCTGGGTTTAGGTTCTGGAAATTCCAGAAAAACCTTCCAGACGTCTGGTTCGGCAATCCAAACGTCTGAAACCCTTTCAGACGTCCGAAATTATAATTCAGACGTCTGAAATTTGTCTCTTCCATTCTATTTTTCAATCGTATGATTTTCTTTTCTCCAGGGTCTATAACCAGACGTCTGGACTTGAATTCCAAACGTCTGGTCACCTGGACCAGGCAATAGTTTGCCTAGGCCAAAGTGGCCAAAACGTATCGGGAGCGATCGAACGAGCAATGATGACTAAGGATTTACGCCAAGCGACAACCCAGCCTTATAGGCTCTTCGATACACCCCAAACAACAATGTCCAAACATCCATAGTAGGATTTTCATAAAATTGGACCAAAACATCAAAATTTGGAAAATTCACCAAATCAATTCAAATCAAAAGCAAATGAATATGCACAAATGTTAGAAATTCATACCTAACAACAATGATAGCTATAGACGTAGATGTGAGTTAAAAAACTCACCTTTAAACCCAAAAACACGAATGAGAAGCTCTAAAGCAAAGGAAAAACCAATTCCACTTCAATCTCAACTCAAGAAGCTCCAATATAAGCTAATAAGCAAATATTTCCTAAGTTAGGGTTTAGGAATTTCTAAAATTGAAGAGAGATAGAGATGGAGAAGATGAAGAGGATGCTTACCTAAGCTTCTCTTTGATTTTAGAGCAAGAACTCGAGTTTCCAAATCAAACTAGGGTTTGGAATTTTAATTTCCTTTTCTCTTCCCCCATTTTTACTTAAGCTTGAATGTATTAGGAAAATGAGAATGAAATGAGAAGAGGGGCTGAGTTAGGGTATTAAGATGGGTTAGTGGGCTGAAACCCAAACCCAAAGCCCAAGTAGAAAAATAGCAAATTCTACTTAACTCCAAGCATATCGATGTTTATACTCAAAAAAGTTGTAAACGCCATTTTGTACTCAATGGAAGTGGTCTCGAGTCCCAATTCGACTGTTTACAAAAAGTAACATTTTGGATTTTAATCCGATTAACGATGCTATATTTAAATAAAAAATTTAAATATACAATCGTAAAATATGTGGGTTGTTACAACTTGTAGTGTGCAGTTAAAATCGACTGCTAGTTCTAGTAAGAGCACCGCCATGTTGTCCTATTTGGAAGTTCGACCAGTGTTAATCGAAAGGATTACTTCTAAGCAGAAAGAGGATCTAGTATTAGCCGAAAAGATTAGAAGGCTTGAGATAGGAACTGAGATCGATGATCTAAGAGATTTTAGTTTTGACAAGAGAGGATGGTTGAGAAAGAAGGGACGGTTGTGTGTTCCGAATGTTGAGGACTTAAGGAAAGAAGTTCTAAATGAATGTCATCGATCCAAGTTTATGATTCATCCTAGAGTGACCAAGATGTATAAGGATATAAATAGAAGCTTCTATTGGGAAGGTATGAAGAGGGATGTTGGCTTGTGGGTTAGGCAGTGTGCAAACTGTCAACAAGTGAAGGCCGAACATCAGATGCCGAGTGGATTGCTTCAACCTTTGGAAATGAGATTCGATATCCATGGATTTTATAGATGGGTTAACAAGGTCAAATAGAGGAAATGAAAGTATATGTTCATAGTGGACAGGTTGACTAAGAGTGCCCATTTCATTCCAGTTAAGTCAACCAGGACGACACCTGTTTTAGCTAAGTTGTTCATGAAGAACATAGTTAGACTGCCTCAAATTCCTAGTAGTATAGTCAGTGACAGAGACGCTTTGTTTACTAGTGAATTTTGGAAGAGTCTACAGGATGTGTTAGGCACTGATGTGCATGTAAAAGTGTATATTTTTACTTCCATATTTAATCTACTTTTATTTAAATAAATAAGCATATTAGGGTATTTTACACGATTAAACCAAAATCTAAAGTGTTTTCAAATCATCATTCATTCATATTCATATGGGGGCAAAATAGTCATTTTTGAATGTGTTAATTTTTGATGAAATTTACTTGTACATTTTAATGTTGTTTTGTTGGAATTTGAGTGAATATTGGAAGTGGCTTCATATATGTATGCATGCACAAGAGAAGGAAGACAAAAGAATAAAGAAATAAAAGAATTCACGTAATCATGGAGGACTCCACCTACCCACCAACCATGATCTACAATTAAGAGTTAATACACATGTTAGTGGGGATTAAAAGCACATGCACACACTACAACAAACAGTACCTTTAACAGCGTTTTTACATACGTTGTATATCGACATGCAGTTATATGTCGGAGATATACAATGACAAGGAATAAACGCTGTTAAATGTCCTTTTTTACAGCTTTCTCTAGTGTCATGAAATCATTTAACAACGTTTGGTCTAATTTAACGGCATTTTTAAAAAACGTTGTTAAAACAATTCAACGGCGTTTTTAAAACGCTGTTAAAACATTCAACGGTGTTTAAAAAACGCCGTGGAATGTTTTAACAACGCTTTAAAAATGCCGTTAAATTATACTTGTTATGTTTTTAGATACAATTTAACGACATTTTTAAAACGCTGTTAAAACATTCAACGGCGTTTAAAAAACGTCGTGGAATGTTTTAACAACGTTTTAAAAACGCCGTTAAATTGTATACAAAGCTAAGTCAATTAGGCTTTTTCTACTTTTCTGTAAATTCCATTTCAATAAACATCAGTCACAATGTGTATATATACCACATTTCAAAATTAGCATACTATATATCAATACCACATTTCAAAATCAACATATTGTATTAATACCACATTTTGGACACATATTTGATAACCAACGTATGAAATTTCATAATCAAAATACACAATATTCTTACACCAAACATAAATAGTTCGTCATCAATAGTTCATAAACAAAATATAGAACAAAGGCAAGTAGTAAATACGTTAAAACCAAAAAGTAGTTATAGCAGCAAAAATAACTTCGATTCATAACTCGTTGCAACCTTTTTTGCATCACAGTCATCTATCTACCTGTAAAGCAAAAGTAATGCTTGAGAATCAATTCATCAAAAAAGTGTACACAAAGTTAAATCAGATTCATAATGCAAACACTAAATATTCATCACACTATTTCATTAGGCGATTGACTAATACAAAGTATACAACATGCCATAAAATCAAGTAGCATTTACAAGTGAAGTAGAGTAAAAAATAATAAACGAACTCGGTAGTTTACTTGGAGTAAAATCAACCTGCATATTATCGATGTATGAAGTGGTCTGTCTACAAATCACGTAAACTAGCCGTCGATGTTGTTAACTAAGTGGTCCTCTTAGTATACCAATATAGGTGTAGTCAGTATACAAACTTAAGTAGCAAGTCACACTATATTAAAGTTCATGTACTAAATTAAGCGAAGTTTGTGCATACTATTGCTACATAGTTGATAATTCAAGAATCATTACATACTCAAAAGCATACTCATGGGATATACATAGTAATAATACACAGACATCAATGCATGCATCTTATGTCTATTTTGAAAAGAATGATTAGATGTAGTAGAAGAGTATAAAGATACTTATACAAACCAAACAGACTCATGGGACCATATTGACTTTGTCATACTTATACCAATGAAACAGACGATTATGTTTATATATTGCAAAAGGCAAACAGTTGAGAAATGGGGAATGAAACAAATGTTGATTTTACATATCTCTGTGTGTGTGTGTCTTTAGCTGTTGCAATGTCCCTTAACATAATGCTTATAATTCATTTAATGATGTTGTAGTACTAATCTTTTCTGTAAAATGTATTCGGTTATTTTTAGAAGATGGAACACTGTTAATTATGTCAGAAACGCCATTACCTTTTCTGTAAAAAAAATTCTGTAAATTGCAATAAGATTGCAAATAGAAGCATGAAGGATAGAAGAGCTAAAAATAAAGGAGTTGCTCATTCTTGTCTGCTTTTGTTTTGATATTCCAGGCAATTAGTATTTACTTCAATTGCTAATAAACTCCCATTAATAACTTCCCAAAATATACTCTTCAATTGCTAATAAACTTTCATTAATTAAATTTACTGGTGTGCTATTTTATTTGTTTTGATTTAGTATTGCTGATTGAACTCATTTCCCTAAATACTTTAGTTTTTCAATAGTTTAACAATGTTACTATTCCATTTCATAAGTTCTTTTTTTAGTAATTGTGCATTTACGTATAATAATATGATGAGGCAAAAATCATGCCTGATGTCAAAACCTTTATTTTTTAATGTTACCGACACTAGAGCATTAAATCCACATTTAATCAAATGTGTTCATTTTAATTAATACAATACAACCACTTTTAATTACAATTAAATAAATAAAAGATTTGAAAATCCATAAGTTTAAATCTATATTTGTGTGGGATCATAATTTACTCTCTTGTATATTTAGTTTAATCGCTGCTCACAAACTCCATCCTATATCCAAATCTTTCATCAGTTTCACCCCTTTACACCTCAAACATTAATAATTTGAAGTGCTTATATTAAAAGAAAGATGATTTATGTTGGTTTGCGCACGTCTCCACAGCCATATCTGTTACAAAATTCATTTATAACCGTTAAAAATGGCTAATTCCGATGTTGTGTGCACGGGTAAATATTGAAGTTGTCCTGAAAAGCATATGGAATCTCTTAAAAATGCAACAACTCGGTTTAGTTTGAAACTAAGTTTCCAAACACTCAACTCAAACTCGGTATGAAACTGAGTTTGAAAGCTCAGTATTCAAAACTGAGTTTGAAAACTAAGTATTCGAAACTAAGTTTCACACTGAGTTTCTAAAACTTAGTTTCAAACTGAACCCAAAAACATGCTTGTGGATGAACCTATATTGAGTGCGGCAGGTGAAATTTACTCTAGATTCCTGAGTCAAAGTATCCCCGCATTATATATATACTCAAACTCGATTGGGTTCGTTTAGATTCTATTTGAGTTAAAAGTGGAACTCGATAATTTTTCTTCCTTGAATGATAGTAATAAGCAATTTTGAAGATACAAATTTTAAGAAACTCAACCTTTCATATAAAATGACTGTCTGATAAAACATGAAGAAGCTAGCAAAATGTTTTAACCGATAAACTTTACCTAATCCTATGCATAAATATGACAATATTGACTAGACATGACCAACGCAAGGAAAACCCATAGACTGCAAAATACATTGAAAAGCTAAAAATATCAAGTATTTATTCATTTTACATTATATTTTTTAGCCGTAATGGTTTTTCTTTTCTGTTTGCAATAATTTTCATAATGTGAGATTTTCGTATAAGGTATGAATTAATAAAATTATCAAATTGTAGTTCATAAAACATACTTTACTTTTTTTAAGAAGATCACACTATCTGTATCTATATTAGAGTCATTCACCCTAAAATGCTTATATAGTTTGTATCATGATATTGGAGTTTCAAGTTTGAGCATGTGCTGCAAATAAATTATACAAGGATATTAGATTATATAAACTTAGTTAATATCCAATACCCACTTATGATTCATAAACTTAGTTAATTTTTATTTATCTTTTATGAAATACGGTTTTCAAGTTTAAGCCTCATTTGCAGCATAGTTTCAAGCTTGTCTTACAAAAAAACTGCTAGCATTGCAGGCATGCGATTTTGCAATGATGTCAAGCTAGATTTACTACATTTTGGTTGAAAGAAGCCTTCTTTCAATCACAACCCTATTTGTGTTGTAATGTAAAATGCTATCAATGTAGTAGGAGCAATAATCATTTAGAGGGGTACCAAGCAATACTAAAATATTCCCAAACATCTATTAATATCATACATCTTAAGAATGGATACCCAGTCTATGTAGCATAGAAAAATTGTATACATAACATATGAAATCATAGTAAAAGATTTTAAAAAAATTCGCATACCAACATTTTTGCGAACACTTTCTCAAAAGCTTTCCGCTCAAGTTCCTCGATCATTGCATAGTCGTTTGCCGTAGAAAACTAAAATATAGAAATACATCAGAGAATATAGAGTGCATGTGTGCATAATTTTAAATCTAATCGAGCATTTAGTGCCTTTAAACCGTATGTTTTGTTTGTAGATGTGAAACTTCTAGCTTGAACATACAAAAATGCCACTAATAGCATGCATATTTTTGGGTGCGTATAAACTTACATGCAATAGTGCCTTTGGTGTCCGTTCCATAGTCGCGATTATGAAAGCATCCAATACAATCGTAAGTTAAATTCCTACATAACTTGAATTTACAATTAGGTATCAGAAGTTCATATTAAGTCTTATTTATACTTCTCCAATGTGAATCCAATTGCTTATTAGTTGATATGTCCGTAATGTGCTTGAATTTGTGCTAAAATCTCCGAGACACTTTGTTTATACCTATGCTTGCTAATTTATATGTAATTTTTTTAGTCACTATGATGTCAGATTGCATGTTCAGCGGGTAGATAGTGGAATTTCTCATGTTAACATAATCTATTAGACTACAATAATACACAACAGACACAACTAAGTTGCTTGGTAAACACATAATATAACAACATATAAATCAAGTAGCATCATGTAGTGTTTGTACACCAACACATAATTCAAATATTTCCAACATCATATCTGAAAACCTCACCTACACTTCCATCTTGAAGAGTTTTGCACTCCTTAGGAGTTGACCAATGTCAACGATTGATGCAATGATTGAAACAATGGAAACAAGTAAGCAAACAAAGCTTAGGGATTGCAAAAAGAACCACCTGATACTCCACTACTTAGAATTTGTTTGAGCTATGTACATTAACACGGGAAAATATACTATTAATGGCCAAAAACCAAGGGCACCAAGTATGCCAACCATCGCATTGAAGAATGGAAGCATGAGTGCCATAACAGTAGTCAGAGTTATGACTACTGTTCACACAATAACTGTGCATAGTGTGAACTTGATATAAGGTGGCTTGGCTAGGCATGCTTTTATGGTGTAGCCTTTATTGAAAAAGCTGGAGTTTGGAATTTTTGTAGCTAGGCATTGTTGCGAATAGTTGTAAAATGATTGAAAATAAAGTTTTACTAAATTTATGGTTACCTTATGTTGGAGGTAGATACCAAAAATAATATTGTATCCTTATACTAATGAAAAAAATGATATATAGATGAGGTAAAATAAATAGATAAGATGTATTGTAGACACATGACTTGATGCTTTGAGGATGTCAGATCTTTATTTGGTTGTAGATCTAAATTGTTAGTATGTGAAACCACTAAGGATCGAGTGTCTTACTTACATATTTACACCCAGCTAAACTGCCAATACACTTTTGTCGGTACTCATGGGTTAGTGAGATTGACAAATGTGAACCTTTTGACGCTAACTTTATTCCATCCATGAAATACCCAGATATTTGTTAAAGGTACATGCACATACTCCCTGGGTCTATGAGTTTCAAATGTTCTTGGCACTATTCCCTATGTAACGAACAGTACACTACCTACATACATAACTGCATAAGTTTAACTGACTGAAATAGTGAGCTATATGCCAGATAAGTAAAGTTGATGTGTGTATGACCAATCTTATTCATTATAACCAGTAAACTAGGAGGCTTTTGGAAAATTAAACGAGATTCATAATTGTCAGTTTCTTGATCATGCTTGTTTTAGTGTAGTTTCTCAGTATTTCTAAGGCCTTAAAACCCGCTTCTGAGCTATCCGTGTCAAAAATAGTAGTATGCATAGATAGCCCATTTCAACTAAAAGCAAGCCTAGCAAAACGTGAATGATTTTGTTTTGTTGCTTTCGTTGTTCCATATTTAGAACAGAATAAATAATGGTTTGGTGTTTCCATCTTAGTCATTTATTTCCTTATTGTCAATGCACTTATCCTGATGAATATTGGATTTATCCAGTCAAGACTTCTCTAATTACCAATGTAAACCACATAAACAAAACTAAAGATGAAGTGAAGAATCATTATACCTGATATGTTCCCCAAGATGTATAATCACTGCAATATTATCTATATCAATTAACCAAAAGGGCTCATATATTGCATGGGGCTTTACTTTTAAATGCTGCATAGCCTGAATAGCCAAGTAATACACGGAACAATATTGTTCCTACAATACTGCACAGTTTAAATATACCTAAATTATTAATCAAACTAATAAAATTGAATAGATTAAATTAATAAATCAAAAGGATTAAAAATTGCAAAACCAACAAATTGAACATACTGAATTAGGTAAACAAGAAAGAGAAAATAGTTTAACATGTGATACTAAAGATAAATCATAAACATTTTTCAAAGATCCAGCAAGTAGAGGGTACTAATTATAGTCTAGGTTGAATATATTGTTTCTTGTGCACTCAGCATCTTCATTTTTGTCGTAAATTGTAATGGGTTGTACAAACCATGCAAAATAAAAACTGGTATTTATGAATTATAATTTGTACACCACCACAACATGTCAACAGCAATGAAGAATTCAATGACAAGTGATTATTCCTACATGTGAATGTTTAACTAAATGAAAAATTCAACAGCAACGATTTATTCAAAATGGCTTAACGATTAGGAACCTATAGTGACATAGAATTATGAAGATAGCAACTATTAAGGACTAGAACCAGAGGCCTGAAGGAGGTTTGGAGGAGGGCACAATAGTTGAAGGCTTGAATAAATACTGAGGGAGGAGGGCGCGTTGGGATCTTACCACAAAACAAATTTAGGGATTTCTTTCTATTTTTACTTTTCTGGCGATGGCTGTGACAAACGAAGATATTAAGGTTTCAACTGATCATTTGGAGGTTGGATCGGGCAAGAAAGGAGGCTGTTAGGGTTTCTGAGCGAAGTGTGAAAAGAGGATTTGGGAGTGAGAGGGAAGAGCAAGGAAAATGAGAGGGAAGGAAAATATTGACCGCCTTTTATTTTTGTTTCATGGAGGGAGGGTCACGTGAGCACGTAAACGCTATTTCTTTTGAATCTAGGTAGTCAAAGACGGCATGAAGCACTCCAACGCTGACACATATTGTTATGAAATGTATATTTTCTTGCGGTCACATTTGATGGAGGATTAACTTCATGCTAATGATAACTTGGAGGCCACACTTCCTAAGGAACATTTTGGGCAGTCCCCTAAAATATGGATTAGGGTTTTAGTCATATATAAATAACCCTCTTATGTTCATGTAACGGAGTTTAATCTTCTTACTTCTTATGCAAAATTGTAGCAAAATTAAATGAGAAATAAAATGGTTTCCTAAGCCTCTTTTTCTTCTTTTTCTACTTGCTTTTATTTCATGCTTACTTTTATTTACATGCTTTCTTCTATTTCATGTTAGTAGATTAGCTTTCTTTTCATTCAATTAATTTTATTTTTATTCAAGTTGTTTAGTTCTCTTTTATTTTAATTAGCTTGCATTTTTCTTGCTTTTTAACGTTGAAATTTACATGTGTTGAAATGATAACACAAATGAGAAGCTAAGCCCTTTCAATTTAGGGGTAATGAAGCTCTCTTAAATGTATAATTCGACATATTTTATTATTTATGATCTCTTTTTATGCTTCATGGATGTTAGTTGTTAATGTAAGTTCATTATTGAATTTGATAGCCTACGTTGTTTATCACAAATAGGCTATTCTTATTCAAATATAAACACAATTTACATTACAACTTACTAAGTGATTTTATCATGGAATTAAAATAAAATCAAAATTTTATGATCTATGTTACTAATCAAAAATAGTAAATAGATCATGCTTAAAATAGATTTTGTTTTAGTTTCATATTAATTTTCATGACATTTAACAAAGCGGTTTTAGTTGTTGTACTAAAGTTTGATGGTTTAAGTTATGTTAATTAATAACATAAATAGACTATACTTATTATAAATACATCATTAATTCTACTTAGATTAAAATGAAAAGATCATAGATTGATTTTGTGTTGATTTATGTGAAAGTTAGAGAGTGGATTTGCCTCTAAATTGTCTTTTAATCTCATATTTTTGTCACTTTGTTTGAGTTAGTTTTTACATTTTTAGCTTAAAACCACTTCAAACTTTGGGTTAATTTGATTGAGTAGAATTTGAAATCAATTCATTTCCCTGCAGATCGGTCTGTACTCGCCACGTACTAAAATTGTACGTCGTGCACTTGTAGTTATTTTTATTATAATTTTTCGACAATTTTCTAACCGATAAAAAATTCATCGTCTAACAGGCACTAAGCTTAAAATGAGTACTGCGTGTCAGCCTCAGACTGATGGGCAGACAGAGTGAGTCAATAAGGTACTCGAGGATTTATTGAGAGTTTATTTATTGGACTTTGGTGGATCTTGGGAAGACCACCTACACTTAGTGGAGTTTTTCTATAATAACGGTTATCAGACTAGTATATGAATGACGCCTTATGCAGCTTTGTATGGAAGTCCATGCAAATCACCAACATGTTGGTTAGAAACTGGAGACAGATTAGTCTTGGGCTCAGATCTGGTAAGAGAGGCGACAGAGAAGATTGAGTTGATCCGAGAAAGGATAAAGGAAGCTTAGTCCAAACAGAAGAGTTATGCAGATAAGAGGCGTAAAGACCTAGAATTCTCAGTTGGAGATAAGGTTTTCATTAAGATATCACCGATGAAGGGTGTGGTGAGATTCGAAAAGTCGGGGAAACTGGCACCGAGATATGTTGGTCCATTCCAAGTTATAGAAAGGATCGAGAAGCTTGCATATAGAGTTGAGTTGCCGAGCAGTATGGATGGTGTCCATAATGTATTTCATGTGTCTCATCTTCGCAAGTACGTGCATGATCCAGAGATTACTATTCCTCCAACAGGGTTGGAAGAGTTGGTAGTATAATCGAATTTGACTTTTGCTAGACAACCAGTTCGGGTTGTAGCGAGAGATGAGTAAAGGTTAAGGAATAAGACAGTCAAATTGGTGAAAGTTCAGTGGAACGACAACGAGAAGGACTGTACTCGGGAGACAGAAGACATGATTAGAGATACTTATCCTAATCTGCTGAGGGTATGTTCTATATTTGTTTTATATAGACTATTGCTAGTCAGATAGGCTAGTATGGTAGTTAGGAGCTGTTACAGATGATTGGTATGTTTAATATTTAGTCCTTACTGAATTTTAAGGACGAAATTCTTTAAGGAGGGAAGCTTATAACACCCCTAATTTTTAATAACATTATTCATAAGATTTAATTAGATAAATTAAATAGAATAATGTAAATATTAGAGTGGTAAGGGGATTGAGATTTGAAAATTTAAATTAAAGGCCGTGCTTAATTAAATACAAAAATGAGCTATGATAGGTTTCATATGCTAATTAATAAGAAAACAATTAACACAAGGGTATTATAGGAATTGTCGCCATCGTGATCCTATTACCCTTGAAATTCTCATTTCATTTCCTTTTCACATTCACTTCACAAAACACAAAAACGTAAAAGCTAAAGCTCGAGCTGGCCATTACTTAGGAGGAAAAGAGGAGAGAAATTCATCTAAAGCCAAGGAATCAGGCTAGGGGAATTAATCAAAGATCAAATCTCAAATTCCTTATCCTAATCAAGGTGAATAATAATCAAAACCATCTCTATTTTTGTTTTTAAGGTCATTGATTTCGGGTTTATGTTTAAACCATGTGTGATGATTTTATTCATGATATGCATAGATTTTATGATATGTTAGATTCAAACAAGATTGTTTGATAAAGGATCAATTCAGTGTTAGGAAAAATCGTATTTTCTGGATTTCAAACGCCATGAGGAATTTATATGTTATGTAAAACATTATTTTGGAGATGGGTTAAATTTTCTGTAATTTTCCAAGCTAAGGAAAATTTATTATGAATTTTTGAAGGAAGAAATGAATAAATTGGGTTTAAAATTATTTCCGCTATTATATGAAGAAATTTGGGTCTGAAATTTATATATGTTAGATAACATGTTAAAAGTGAATTTTTATGATTTTTGGGGATGTTTCCTAGGTAATTTACTATGGAAATTAAATTATTTTAGAGAACTTAATTGTTTTGCTTAAGGAATGACTTATTTGTTAAATTATTTTAATTAGATTTGAAATAATTACGGAAGTTTTATTTTAGAAAGAATTTGAAATGTTTATGGCAACCAATTAAATGTTTACAAATAGGCAAGTTAGTTAAAAAGCAATTACTTAAAAAGACATTAAAATAGTCTTTACCTAGAAATTATGTTTCGCCTCTTTCAATAGTACCTTTCAACTCTATACTTCTGCCTCAACTAAGTCGAAACCACTCAAGTCAAAACCAATACACAAGGTATCAATAAGTTGGTATGTAGTGTATTGGAGAAAGGCGGAAGGTATGGTGTCGAAACCAAGCTTTCGAAAGGGCCGAAGCCTTTGCTTTACTCTCCAAAGATATGCGCTTGCCTTGTTTTCAAAAGGATGCTTTCGAAGGGGTCGAAACCCATTTAAATAGCTTTCGAAAATGTTGTTGCCTTTTTGTTTCGAAAAGAATGCTTTCGAATGAGTTGCCTTATTTTAATTCAATGCTTTTGAAAGGGGTGGTTTCAACCCAATCGAAAGCCTGCTACCAACCTTATGCCTTTCAAATGGATTAAAGTCATCAACTAGATCGAAATGTAGCTTTTGTTTTATAAATATAATAAGCCACTTCCTAAAGCTTTCGAAAGGGTTTAATGGTTTCGAAGACAATGGCTTTGAAAGGGGTTTCTAAGCTATCCTTCCAAGTGTTTTAATTTATACGATTAATGCTTTCGAAAGGATGGTTTCGAAGCCATCAATTTTCCCCAAACTCTTTTATATGAAGTATAATGGTTTTGAAAGGGGTACTTTCGTTTATGTTCACTTTTACCCAAAAGATATTTTTAAAGATATACCAATGGTTTCGAAAGGGGTATTTTCAAATGGTTTCGAAGCTATGCTTCTATGAGTTAATAAGTGATGCTTTAATACTTTTGAAAGGTATATTTTGATGGTTTCGAAAGAGATGTCTTAATATGTTTCGAAAGGCATATGCTTAGTGTTTTGAAAAGAAGATGTTCGAAGGATGTTATCCAATGGTATCGAAAGTAAAGGTTTAATGTTTTGAAAGCCTTAGTTTTCAAAGCAAAGAACACAATCTCATTTTTAAAGGAAAACCAATGGAAAAAATAAATGAGTTTTGAAATGGCTTTCAAGTATGGAGTTTTTGAAGAAACTTTCCTTGATAAAATAATAGGTTAAAGGGATTAACCATGTTTCACATGAAAATAATTTCAAGGATGTTAAACCACACGTATTGGTGTTATTATGTTTGCTTCTTCTAATACACACACACACACACTTTAAATGGACCCATAACTGTATTTTCGAAAAAAGGGCAGAATAACCAGCTAGGTTGACCTAGTAGTGAATATAAATTGAGTTAACTTCTGTATGAGTAGAATTGCATCCAGGAGGTCAGGTAGACCAGAATATAGGATGTCTAAATATTGATTAATGAAGTTGTCTGATAGAAAGGTTCAATGTAAACCAATGAAAACTATGTTTAAAAAGAGTTATTGGCAGGGGCCAATAGGTTTGTAGTGAACTCATGAAAACTATATCTGGATTAGGTTATTGAAAGAAGTCAATAGGTTCCTAGTCAATCCATGAAAACTAGGATATGATGGAAGTTATTGGAGATACCAATAGGTTCAGGAAGAACCCATGAAACAATAAAGTTATTGGCAGGGGCTAATATCTTCTTAGTGATCCCATGAAAACTATGAAACCAGATAGGAGTCCATAAGTTTTAAACAGGTTATTAGTAAGCCCATGAAAACTAATAGGTTAATAGTGACCCTAGAAACTATAACTGAGACAGATAGTCAAAATGAATGGGGATGAGTAATCCAGAATTGATTTACTTGTTTGCATATCATCATAATATTTTGAATTGTTATGTTTTAGCCATTGTGGATGCAGGAGCACAGTATATGGTTTCTATAAAGTTTTGGATAAGATACCAGTGAGGGGAAAACCCATTCCGCTAAGCGACGTGGTCTCACCAGATATCTAAATGGTTTGAGATGATAGGTTATTATTCATACCAGGCTTTATGTTCGAAGTTTATGTTTTTCCCTTAGACTCTCGGGTGCTCAATTAACTTTGAGTAGTTTGAGGTTTTTAGGTACCTCTTTAGACGAATAAGCTTCCGAAGACATGAAGGAGGCAAGCTAGCTAGTAGGAGTTCTTTTCTATTTTGATTCCGCTGTGTTTTGTTGTAAAGGAAAAGTTGTTTAATTGCCAGACATATATATACTCTGATCATCCAAAGAGGCATCTTCATATGTCCCTTGGCGTACGTTGTAATAATTATATTTTCTCTGAACGTGGTTCTCGAAATTTGGGATTATGTAATGAATTTGAAATGGAATGAGAAAGTTGTTTAATGATTGTAAAAATTTTCCATGTCCATGTGTTTCCGTTATATCAATGTATCTAACATTACCGTATTTGGTCCCCGAGGATTAATAACTATGGATGACTGCAGCATCTGTAGCCGTTAGTTTTGGGCCTCAAAATGGGGGATGTTACAACGATCCACAAGTGCTGGCATAACCTCTAATACCGTTAATAGTCCAGATTTGTATTCCATTCATGATCTTTGGTCAAAATCAAATATGGACTCTAAACTTCTCCACTCTATCAACTTAGCATTTATCTCCGTGTGCTTCCTGCTCAAAGCATTTGCAATGACATTTCCTTTCCGTGGAGTATATGGAATATCAAAATCATAGAATGATAAGAATTTCATTCACCGTTTCTGCCTTAGATTCAGATCCTTCTGCAAAAACAAGTATTTGAGAGGTTCATGATCCATAAATATC
This sequence comes from Allium fistulosum, assembly GCA_030737815.1. Taxonomy (NCBI): domain Eukaryota; kingdom Viridiplantae; phylum Streptophyta; class Magnoliopsida; order Asparagales; family Amaryllidaceae; genus Allium; species Allium fistulosum. The sequence continues at coordinate 852,924,923 of CM060904.1, read as the reverse complement.
TCGAATCTCTCACCCAACAAATATTGCCTCCACGACTTCAATGTGAATACAATAGCAACTAACTCCAAATTGTGCGGTGGATAGTTTTATCATGGTTTTTCAATTGTCAGCTTGCATATGCTACTACCCTTCCTTCTGGCATTATAACAGCACTGAAACCAGTACCGCATGCATTAACATATAAAGTAAATGGTTTGGTACCATCAGCAATAACCAAAATTGGAGCACTCGTCAATAACTTCTTCAATTTAACAAACGCTACTCCACACTCCAAACTCTAAGAATAAATTAGATACTTTTAGTTAAATGAGTCAGAGGTGCCGTTATCTTCGCAAAATCCTTAATGAACTTCCGATAGAATCTTGCTAAACCTAGAAAACTACGAACCTCTGATGCATTCTTTAGTGTTTTCCAACCTCTAATCGCATCTACTTTTCCCGAGGCTATGACTAATCCTTTCGCTGATATTGTATGCCTAAGGAAATGAACTTCATCTCTCTAGAAGTGCCATTTTTGAAATTTTAGCCTTCAACTATTCCTTCTCAAAACATCATCACTTCTCTCAAATGAGCTTCATGCTCCGCATCAGTCCTGGAATAGATAAGAATATCATCCATAAAGACCACTACAAACACATTCAACTGTTCTTGGAATACTCTACTCATCAAATCTACAAAATAATCTGGAGCATTCGTCAGTCCAAAAGACATTACTAGCCACTTAGACAATCCATTAGGTGTACAACAAATGGTCTTCTGGATACTATCTTCAGCCACTCGCAACTTGTGGAATCCAGTCGCCAAATCAAGCCGTAAGAAAACCGTATCCTCGACTAACTAGTCAAAGAGGTCATCAATGTGAGGTAGAGGATACCGGTTTTTCTTTGTTGGCTTTCAGTTTTCTATAGTCGACGCATAACCCGTGGGAGCTGTCTGTCTTAGTAGCGAAAACAACAGGCACTCCCCATTTCGAAATTCTCTTTCGAATAAAAACTTTCTGCAATAATTCTATTGCCTGCATATTCGGTTCCTACCTTTCCTTCGGAGCCATATAACTAAGAGGCATCATAATTAATCTAGGATCATTCTCAAGATCAGTACAAAATTCGATTTATCTTTAGGGAGGAAGACCAAATTTGTTTTCAAATAATTCAGGATAGTCCTTCGCTACGGGTATACATTATAGCTCTTTCTGAGATAGGCTGTGTGACTACAAATACATCTTCAAAATAGAAGTATCGGGATAACAACATAGAATCCAATCAAGTCAATCACCCTTCCTCAATCTAACTAACCTCCAATCATAATCCAATACTACCCCATAGTGAGACATCCAATTCATTCCCAAAATCAATCCATACCCACAAAGGATTAGTACATATGCATCACAAAGGAACTCCACACTACAGATGACCAATTTTATATTATGACATATTATCGATCGATGGGTCGATCCTCAAAAGATTCAACACAATAACAGATTCGCACACAATGTTAGATTTGAGGGCTAAACTATCGACTAATGTACTTGATATTAATGAATGGGATGCACTAGTGTCAAACAAAGTATGAATAGAAGAATCAGATAAAATCAACACACATTCCATAACAATCTGCTTTTCTTTCTCTTGAGTCATCGGTGGTGCTTTACTAGAAGTTGCAACGGCATCCAAAGCATATGCCTTCATAATCTGACCTTCACCCTTCAAAGCCGGACAATGTTTCTTCATATGTCCGACTTGATCAAAATTATAACACTTGAACATTTTCTGAGATGGGGTTGCCATACAATCCTTATCTATATATCCCATTTGGTTAATGTTGTAACATTTACCCTTCGATAGGTTCGTCCTACAATTCTTTACAATGTGTCCTACTTTCTAACATTAGTTACAAGTAATCACCTGCTTCTTACCTCGTCCTCCTTATGGTCCCTTTCCATTGCTTTTTCCCTACTGTTGTCGCTCTTCTTCCTTGTTACTTCTTTGACCATATTTCTATTTAAAGAATTCAATAACGCTGCTTCTATCAATCTCTCGAATGTCTCTCCTTACGATATTTGATTTAGTGCCAACTTCCTTAAAGGTGAACTCCAACCCATTACAAACTTTAATGCCTTCTTTGCTAGAGTATTCAATAATTCGAATCCAAATTGGGCCAACTCATTGAATTAACTGACATACTCTCCAACTGTCATTTCTTCCTACTTTAAATGAATAAACTTTTCCAACAACAAATCCTTCTCAGCACTAGAGAGAAATTTTGACTCGAATCTAGATTTAAACATCCTCCATGAAATAGCATTTTCTTCCACCTTAGTAGTTACTACTTCCTACCAACAAGCTGCCTCCATGACGACCGCCTTACACCACCGGCATGCAATAATACCTATATAGTGCGCTACAACTATACCTGGTCGATGCAGGATGATCATCAAGGTTGTAGTAAAGTAAATCAATCATCACAAAACCTGTCGTATATATTACAGTCCATCGAATCAAATATAATAATAAACATCTTAGATATAAAACAGGCAAGATAGTAATAATTGGATGAATCATAGAAATCAGAGTACTTGGATCCACACAGTATACAACATAAGTGGTAGAGTTAAACATCAAATAATAACTCATAAATAAACTATCTTTAGATAATAAAGACATTAGCAAGCTCCGACATAAGTGGTAGCACTGTCACTTGTCTCGTGACATCTCAGATCACCTTCTAGAATATAAGAAAAAACACAAATCTAATTGTAGATTATATATTTAATTTGATCCATTTTGATGAGGTTTAATCTGCCAAAGCAAAATGTGCACCGGTCAAGGCTACTGGTCCATCTGTGTATGCAATTGCTCCAGATTTTTAGTGTTAGAATTTTACTGATTTCGACGTTGTTTTCCCTTCGGTCTCCACCGCTTTGTCTCAGATCATCAAAAATGTTCCTAGACCCATGTTTTAGATTCCCAAATCCAATTATATCAATTATTTCATGAATTCAGGTGTTATAATTTCATATTTCCAAAAACTGCTTAAACTTAGTTTCTAATCCTTTATATTAACCAAATCCCTCCCAAACCATATTAAATTCAAAATTTCAGTGTATGGTTATGAAATACAACTCCAATGTAGCCTATGAATCAGTTTATAGAATTATGATTTCATTGTAGGAGAAGTAAGGTGTAGATCACTCACAAAATAGCCAAATCTAGCCCAACATCCCATTATCCAAAGTATACGCACCTCCTATCTTCAAGTTTCTACCTTCAAATCATCATTGGTCATATCCCCATCTGCTTGCTTTGAATCACCTTTGGTTATGTTGAATTTTATTAAGAAATGAGTGAGTTATATGGACTTTAGTGAAGTGGTTTTATTGGAGAATGAAGAAGGAAGAAGATGTTTATGGAGAAGTTTCTCGAAATGAGAAAGATGGGGTACATACTTTAGTTTTGAGTTAAAGGAGGGAAATAACTGTATGTCCACCAAAATTCAAATTCAAATTCAATCCATGTAGTGGTCGTTCGACTCGACAACGATTCTGGCCATATCTCCCTCATAGGAGCTCCAAATGATACAAACAAATATACTACATGAATTAGAAATTAAGACGGTCGCAATGGCTTCTAGTTTCGTTCTCAAATTCCTAATTCTTAAAAATGACCATTTTGCCACTCCTTACAATTATTTAACTAATCCATTAATTCTATTTATTTTCATATTACCATATTATTATTATTTAATTAAAATATCATTTAATTTTTAGGGTATTATATGTATTTGCAGCATTTGGTTAATAAGTTGAAAAAGCTGACAGACGGTATTATTACGTAAGACGTCTCAAATAAAAATAACTTTAAATTGTTTGCTTCTTTGTTATGGATGATAAGCGATTTTCCTGCATATGGGATACTTTATGGAAGGGGTTCTAGTGGGAAATTCCCTTATTCTGCTTGTGTAGATTGGACAGAATCATTTAGATTTATACATAGTGCAAAACAGTGTTGGTGGGATCGACATCATATTTACGTGTAAATGATTGCTTTAGATTTGATGGAAAAAAACATCAGACGAAATACAACTGTTACTTTGGAGACACCTTCCATTCTGAGCAGCAAAGAAGTGTACAACTTGTGCAAGGTTATCCTGAAAAACATGAGATAGGAAAATAGTCCAAAATTCCTGGTAAATGAGAGCATCACAATTACTATAAACAAAGTATATTCTATGAGTTACCATATTGGGAAAATCACAAACTTCAACACAATATAGACGTAATGCATAATGAAAAAAAGTGTTTAAGAACTTCTTTAACACGATAATGAATTTGAAAGGAGAAAAGAAAAGATGAATTGAAGTCAAGAAATGATATTGCATTAAATTGTAATCATCGTGAGATTGAAATTGATAGCGAATGACCAAATTTTAAACGTCTTGCTTGTTACGAGTTGGAAAATATTCGTCGACAAAAATTGTTAAAGTGGGTTTAAAATTTGAGGTTTCAGATAGAATTACATCAAACATGAGAAGATGTGTTGATGTGAAGGATCTTTAATTGTTGGGATTGAGGAGTCACGATTGTCATGTATTTTTAGGGACTTTTTCCCGATAGTCTTTAAGGAGCTTTTGTCGTTGAAGATGTGGATGCCTATTACCGAACTGAGTTTGTTCTATAAAGGATTGTGCTCAACCATTCTTAATAAAATTTATTTGAACAAAATGGAAACAAATATACCCAAATTATTATGTAACTTGGAAAAAATATTTTCTCATAGAGTATTCAACTGCTTGGAACACTTACCCGTACATCTACCAACTAAAGCTTCAATGCAAGGACCAATACAATATGGATGGATGTGTCCTTTTAAGAGGTACATAAAATACATTTAGGAGTTATATATTATTTGTCAAAATCAACATAGTAAATGTATAACTAATAACTTTTTAATATAAAGGTACCCAACTCATCTTAAAAAAGTAGGAAAATAAAAAGCACGCATTGAAGGTTCGGTATGTCAAACACACATTGTTGAAGAAGCATCTACATTTTTTAGATATTATTTTGGAGACAATGTTAAGTTGAATTCTAACACTGGTTCTCATAATGATGATGCTACAGATGAGTTATCTAACATTTCTCTTTTTATTTTTCAAAATATGGACGTCCTTCAGCTAAATGGAAGGATGGAAGTTTTCAAACACTTAAAGAGTTTGTCATAGCTAGAAGATGGTGCTTCTAAATTATGAAGAATTATCAGATCTTATTAGGTAACATGGTATTTGTTTATTTACTATCAATACCGTGTTATATAGCAAAATCATGTTTATCTTAAGAATATCACTAGTTTAAGCATCAATTTGAGCAACAAAATCTAAGGATTCAACCAAGTAAAGGATTTGAGGCTTGGTTTTTAGAAATATATAAGCATATATATAATTGTTGAATAAAATTAGTATGAAATAGTTTAATTATTACGTATATTAATACGCATTAATGCAATAGGTTGTTGATAATGAAATCAACGATATTAGTTATAAAACTCTTGTGTTTGGTCCAATGACGAAATATAGAAAATGCCCAATCTTGTACATAAATGACTTTAAATTTCACATAAAGGAGTTTGGAGCTAGTAAAACAACTTACAATTGTGGGGTATTTGTTAAAGAGATGAACAGGGTGATGACTTACAAGATTATTATGGAGTTTTACAGAAAATAATTGAACTCACTTATTCTGCAACACCGAAGTTTAAAACATTTTTATTCAAATGTGATTGGTTTGATAGTACATTTTATAAATAAAGATTATCCTCCTGTTGAGGTTCATAAAAGGCTATATAAAGGAAATGATCTATTTGTGCAAGTGATGCAAGCAACACAATATTATAATGCATCTTATCCTGCCACGAACAACAACAAGGACAACAAGTGGGATGTCATTACAACAAAACCTAAATAGTCATTCAATAGGGATATGATCATAACCGATGATCAGCCGTACCAAAATGATCCGGAGGACAATGAAATACTCCAAATAACAGAAGATGCTGATGATATAGGATCACTAAACAATGAAGTATTTGACAGATTTGAATTAGATAAAGATGTCGAGGTTGATGATGATGATCATGATGATGTCAAAGTAAATGAATGTGAATATGATGATGATATTGTAAATGATGCTGATAATTGGTAGCTTACGTATAATTTATTGAAAAGCTGTTTTCTCTGTTTGTTGTGCCAAGCCTACAATATAAAGATGAATATATCATTCTTTATTATATTATATACATTTATGTGTGTGTGTGTGTATTATTATAATAAATATGTTTAGTTGACGCTAACACATTCGTAGTGGCTCATCATCAGGTCAGGTGACTCCTACTCATCATAGCATGACGTCGACAATGCACATATGATGTCACCATTCATTTAGGCTACCAATGCTCTTAATGCTCCTATGGATGGCACCGATCCATCTACCCATGTGTTTGAGACAGACTCTTCCACATTCGTCCATCGACTTAATCTCCTCATAGGAGAGCAAGGATCAGGGTAAGTAATTACATGCACACATACACTCACATATACATACACGTACACACACACATACATGTACATATACCCCCATACACACACACACATACATACACACATATGTACAATAATTTACTAATTATATACTCATACATTCATATATATATATATATATGTGTGTGTGTGTGTGTGTGTGCAGATATGACTTCACTAGCGACATCGCATCCGACGCCATCCATGCTGGCTCGCTTGCACGAATAATGGCATTCTAGCTTATGTTTGATAACATTCTCAATGAAGAAAGAAAGTCATGTTCGAAGATTTTATGATAAAATAATTTTATCACACAACTAACTATATAAATATGTATATCATTTTGTTCAAAATATATCCAGTTTGCATTTATAGAGAAAATTCTCTAGGAAAAAGGACGTTCTTGAAGAGCTAGTGAGACGAGCTTAATCAGTCGCAACTTCCAAAAAATACTGTGAGTGGACATATGGTACGTGTAGTCATAGCAAGAAGCACCATCCCTTGTCTAGGAGATATACGAGCAATTCTTGTAGCATTGGGAGACAGAGGAATTCAAGAAAATATCAAAACAAAATGCCAAAAGTAGGAATAGAAATCCTAGATTACAAACCAGTGCCTCCATCATATGTAGATCATCGTAATGATCTAGTACGTATTTATTTATTAAATTTATTTAACATTTTAAATAAGATATTGTACTTAATTCAAATTTTAGTATGAAGAGTAGCATAGTGAGCCTACATCTTGGCAACATATTGTAGGACTCACAAGATTGAGTCATCAGATGGGTCTTCCGCCAATAGCTGGGTAGATGATGCTTCCATTGAGTTTACTGTATTTTATCTATAAAATATCATTTATATAATATTTACGCACATATACATGTGTAAAGTTCTGTTGAATACGTAAAATAAGCAAAATGCCAGGCTAGAATTTAGGAGCTTTAGAGTTAATATATGGAGATAATAAGAGAAATGAACGAAGATGTATTCTACACACTCACTAGAGCTGCTGTGAAAAGGACGGATTGTAAGCCCAACTACAACAATATTCCAAGGGTACGCAATAGTTAAACATTTATTATATACATATGATATTAAGTGTAACAACCCATAATTTTAATGAATAAATTTTGTTATTTAAATATAAATTTTGATTTATGAGAATTATAATTCCAAACATGAATAAATAGAATATTTTCCAGAAATGTGAATTTTGTCAATGTGGTCAAACTTTGACTTTTGATTTTTAAAATTTTAAATTTTGAAATTTTGAAATTTATCTTTATTTTATGGAAGTAAATAAAATTTTAAGAATACTGTTTTTCGTTTCGTTGGAATCTGATTAATATTGTGAAAGTTATGCTTTTTAAACTATTGGATGTAAACTGTTTTATTTAACAAAATTGTTTATTTTAATTTATATAAATAATATTTTTGTTTATCATGTCATGCTCTAATTTATGTTTACATGTGTAACATGACATGTTATGTATATATATTTATTTTATTTAACTTGTACATGACATGTAGCCTTGGAAAATCAAGAGTCTTTTGTCAGTTGTATTTTTGTTTACAATTTTATTTCTAGTTTCAATATATAAGCTATTTTCTTTATTTATTTTCCTATTTTCCTAAAACAATTATTTATTTTCTTTTTCACTTTATTTTAGTTTGTTTTATTTTATTTACTGAGTTTTAGTTGTTTATTTTGTATAAATATAAAGTGGAAATGTGAAGAGACAAAAATTTTTCACTTTAAGATTTTGAAATATATAATAATACGAGTTGAAAGTATTTTCCGAATAAGTAACGTTTCAAATAATGAGTTTCAAATGATTTCGAAGAAATTTCAAAAGAAGTTTTCGAGAAAATAGAAGTCCAGAACCCACTTATGTCGTTGGAAAATAATTTCGGTGATGAATGCATGCATCATCGACATTGATTTTTGAGTTTCTGAGTGGGGAGAGGCCACTTCGGCAGCTTTGCTATGCGATTGATTTGTGAAACCAATTTTTGATTTCAAATTCCGAAGTGTGATGTGATATTCGAAAGATATATGTATATATATTTGAACAATTTGAAATGAGCCGGTGTTTAGTCCTTGAGTTTTGGATTTGATTTGATATAACCCTATCTTTTGGAATTGATGTACTGATTTGTTGGTGATTTCCAACTCTTGGGTTGAAATATGATTCTTCGACTATTTTGAAGGTTCGAGCACTTCCAAATCATGGTTAACTTTTCCAAGCTAAGTAATTTTGAAAAGTATAAAGTATATAAGTTTGGTATGTATGTTTAAAGTATATAGTAATATGATTTAAATAAGTTGAAACTGTTTTGTTAAGTAAATAAATAAGGCTATTTTGAATTTTTCTAATATGAAATTTAGATTTGAAATGTTTTGAAAAGAATTTGGTCTTCACTTTTGAATAAAATTTAGTTAAATGTTTTAACTAGGTAACATCTTTATAAAACTATATATTTAACAAGTTGGAATAGATACATAAGTTGTACGTATGCTGTTTTATTCGCATAATTAATTTGATCCAAGTTTGAGTACACAAGTTCGAGGTGAATCACACCATTTCGTGTTAGGATTTTTCATTCGATTCTTGATGGCGAATATTTCATATGGATTTTGGGCTTGATTCTAGAATTCTCTATCATAGTATATGGCTATGCAAGGGACTGATGGTTTCTAGTCGAGAAACCATATCGAAATCCGCATTAGGGAAGTCGAATGGACAATACTAGTTCGAAAGCGAACTTGTGTGATCGAGCGAGCGATCGAATGTAATGTTGCGAAATGATGACATATGTACATCTTATATCCTAATATCATTGATATGATTGGCGTTGAAATTGGAGGTTGTTGGGTTGGATATCTTTGTAATTTAATTGGAATTTTTCTTTTATGAAAACTACTATCAATTTAAAACCATTTTTCAAAACTATTTTCTTTTATTCTTCTTAAACAAACTGTTTTATTCTATTTTACATACAAACTATTTTACAAACTATTTTGTATACAAAACTATTCTAAATTAAAAATCTTTTATAAAGCAAAGATGTTCAATCCCATATGGCTCTTCATGCAGCGAAATTTATTTTTTTGAAAATTTTGATCCTTATATAAGATGGACTTTATGTAAATATAAGATGATGTTGAAAACCATTGATGTTGGAAATAAATTATTTGACTTAATTATATATTGATTTGGAAACTTGGACTATTCTCCAAACCCATTATTTTGGAAACTTTAAAACTGAAGATATTTAATTTGAGAAGAAATAATTTGGTGGGATTGTATATGATTTTGAAACTGAACTGATATTGAAACAAATTGAAATTTGAGAACCTTGTGTTACTAAATACTTGATTTGGGAGTTATCGAACTTATATAAAAAAAATTTGTTTGTATAAGTATGATGTTGATTCGAAAACGATGGATTTGAAAAGGTACTCAATTTGAAAAGTGAAATCTAATATAATTGAAGTCTATATAAGTGTGATTTGATATACTTTTGATTTTGGAAAGGTACTTGATTTGAAAAAAAAAATCTTATATATAATGGACTTTATATAAGTATGATATTTGAAAGTGATTTGAAAAGGTACTATATGATACATATTTTCGAAGTAAAGATATGGAAAGTGCCTTCTGGTTGATATCCGCTTTGTAAACACATTGTGGATTCATTCTATCGATATTTCTCTGATTTTTGGTTTTTCGGATATGATACTCGAGTTTCCATCGAATTTCATGGCGTTACCTATGGTCTTACGAGCGCGGCTGCATAGCGTAATTCGCAAGGGCTGCGAGAGCCTAGGGTACGGATGTTTCCTGGGAGATCTAGGCGTAACCATTGTGTATCTGTGATCTATTGGGTCGCTTGGTAGCGTAATCAGTAGGGGCTGCGAGAGCCTAGGGTACAGAAGTTTCCTGGGGGATCCAGGCGTAACCATTGTGTATCTGCAGTACTATTAGTCTTTAAGGCATAATCGCAGGGCTGGGGGGGCCTACAGGTACGGATGTTTCCTAGGGGATCCAGGTGTAACCAATGTGTATCCGCGATCCATGATCGACATGTTTTGGTTTGTTGTTTGGATTGTACTTCCCGTATCTGTTTTTTTTTAGTTTTTCCAGTATTTTCACTGGGTGTTGAAACAGGTCTACTAAGTACCGGGAGAATTCTAGCTTTGCGCCTGATCAACGCACTGCTAGAGTCTGCAGGAATGAGGATAAACTTGTTAAGACATCGAGTTATAAAGGTATTTTGATAAAGTGTTATATAAAGAATATTTTGATCAGTTATTTTTCCTTTCTAAAAGATTTTAAAGTGTTTTAAATATTGTCTACCTTTTTCTGACAATTTGATCTAAAAGACTTTTATGGATATAATAAAATGGATTTAACCAAGTTATTAAATATTAAAGAATTCTAATTGAATTTATATGGTTTTAAATTAATGTTTCATCCTTGTCTTTCGACCTATTTTCCCTCCTAGCTATTTCTATCCTCCTATTTTCCCTCCTTGCTATTCCTATTTCTCTTATTTTTCCTACCGGCTATTCCTATTCTCTTGTCTTCTTCCTTTTCGAGGACGAAAAGATTTGAGTGGGGGAGAGTGTAACAACCAAAAATTTTAATGAATAAATTTTGTTATTTAAATATAAATTTTGATTTATGAGAATTATAATTCCAAACATGAATAAATAAAATATTTTCCAAAAATGTGAATTTTGTCAATGTGGTCAAACTTTGACTTTTGATTTTTAAAAATTTAAATTTTGAACTATTGAAATTTATCTTTATCTTATGGAAGTAAATAAATTTTTAAGAATACTGTTTTTCGTTTCGTTGGAATCTGATTAATATTGTGAAAGTTATTCTTTTTAAACTATTGGATGTAAATTGTTTTATTTAACAAAATTGTTTATTTTATAATATTTTTGTTTGTCATGTCATGTTCTAATTTATGTTTACATGTGTAACATGACATGTTATGTATATATATTTATTTTATTTAACTTGTACATGACATGTAGCCTTGGAAAATCAAGAGTCTTTTGTCAGTTGTATTTTTGTTTACAATTTTATTTCTAGTTTCAATATATAAGCTATTTTCTTTATTTATTTTCCTATTTTCCTAAAACAATTTTTTATTTTCTTTTTCACTTCATTTTAGTTTGTTTTATTTTATTTACTGAATTTTATTTGTTTATTTTGTATAAATATAAAGTGGAAATGTGAAGAGACAAAAAGTTTCAAAACAATGACTTTTTGCTTTCTAGACTCTTCAATTTTTGACCGTTCTTTCCGTAACTTTTGGCCGTGAGATTTTATTCTCATTTACGTGAAATACATCTCATTTCTATCAGCTACTCATGGCAAACATTTCTGAGAAAAAAAATTTGGGAAAGGCTTCCTCTTTTTCTTCCACGTTTTCTACTTTTTCCATGGAATTTTGCCTAGATTTTGCTTGATCTTCACCTATGATTCTCGGCCTAACCCCTTCACCATCACCACCACCAACCACCACCACTTCTTCCCCACCTAATCCACGGCCACACCATCCCCCTCCTCTGACCTGAAGGTGCCATGGCCTCCCCTTGATCAAAACTTCACAAAAATAATGAAAAACACCTTGAAACCTTGCCTAGCCGACCTTATGATCACCTCCCCTTCATTGTTTGCCACAGCCACCTCCTTAGACTCCACCACCACCACTTGTACACCACCTGAACATCCCCCTCTCCTCTGCTCAGACCTGTAGTAGCCCAGGCCGAGCCCAAAAGTTGAACCAAAACCCTTTTTTACTTTGCCTTTTGACCTTCCACACTTTGTAACTTCCAAACCCTTCCTATTCTTGACCAAGCCATGTGTTTTCAGTCCATAACCCGACCTTTTCCACCTGAAATCATGTCATAGCCGAACCAATAAAGCCTTAAGGCCGAGCATATGTTGAGTCAAGAGCAAGCAAAACTTGTTTGAAACTTGGTGATGTCTTTGTTTATCTCTATTTCAATTTGTTTCAAAATAAATTTTGGTATTGTATATATATATTTATATATGGCTTTGTTTATTGTTATATACAAGATATACATCTTGGCTCTCTTCCCACTTGAATCAAATCGTGCTATCGTGCTTTTCGGATTCTCTTTTGTGTGTGTTGTTTGCGAACTCCAGCTTTAAAGAGGTGAGTAATCACACTTGACATTCATACTTATATAACTGTGAATTGCTAGCAAGTGAAAGTGTAGAAATAATTATATTATGTTATACCTGCCTGTAATGTTAATTATATGATGTTAAACCCTATTATTAACTTGTCACATCATCTGTTATGTTTTATTATTATTTTTTCTGTTATTCTATTCTGTTTATCACACTGCAAGTTCCCTGTAGAATAGAATCACTATGGGTTGAAATGATACATACCCGAACGGACTGTAGAATAGGGAAAAATCATTACGGACTGAAATGATAGGCCTGGGTGATTTTTTATTATTATTTTATTTGACTTGGGATTGCGGGTTTGAAATGATAGAACCCGGATTTTTCTTTGTAAATTATGGATTGAAATGATATATTATCCGTATCACTTCACTTGGCTTAGGTTAGAAAATAATATACAGATCCGTGGTTATTTATATATTTTTCTAGATATTTTAAAATATTTTAAAATGTGAAAATATGATATTTTGATTTAAACTGAATTTGAAATGATTTAATAAAGTGTGTTAATGATTTTTTTCCATGTATTAAAAATGTTAAATAAATGAATAGAAAAATTGTGCTTTAAACATAACTTAATTTGAGAATTTGTGATTTGATTTTTAATGAAAGTTTAAGTTAATTAAATAGAAATGGAAATTAATTTTTATTTGTGAAAATGGAAATTTAAATTTAAGTGTTAAGAAAATTGTTAAAAATGAGAAAAATGGGAAAATGGTACACTTGAATTTAATAAGTGAAATTGTGAAAATTTGATAATTGTTGTAGAATTTTCCTTTATAAATTTTTAAATTACAAGGAAATTAAATGACCATTATTAAAGTGGAAAATAAGATTTTTATATGATTAAAATGGTTTAAATTGAAGTTTAATTGTTGCTGAAATTCTATTGTAAATCTGGAAATGTCTTTAGTAGCACTTCAGAAATGCTATCGTTTCTGAAAATGAACTAAAAACTGAACTTGTAGAATCTGCAGCACTTTGTAAGTGATGTAGTTGAAGAAGTGAACTAAATGGCTAAAATCTAACTAAGGGCTATCACAGCACTTTGCAAGTGCCGTCTTTGCTGAATTAAACTAAAATCTTTAAATTGAACTCTGAACTATTACAGCAGTTTTGCAAGTGCTATCTTTTCTGAATTGAACTATTTTTCCACTAAAACTAAACTATTACAACAGTTTATAAATGCTGTCTTTGCTGAATTGAACTAAAATCTTTAAATTGAACTCTGAACTATTACAGTAGTTTTGCAAGTGCTGTCTTTTCTGAATTGAACTATTTTTCCACTAAAACAGAACTATTACAACACTTTATAAATGATGTCTTTGCTGAATTGAATTGTTTTCAAATATAACTTACCGCAGCACTTTCTAAATGGTGTGAAAGCTGGAATTTTAATGTTTTAATGTATTTAAGTAAATAAATGAGTTCAAAAAGGGTTAAAATTTTGGGAATTTAATATTTGATTTGAAGGTATAATGACTTCATCTTTTAATGGTTTAAATGAATGATTTTAATTCGGAATTATAAACCATTTTGAAATGTTAACCACCGGGACACTCCTCTGTATGCTATTTTATTTCCTTCTGATTTATTTGGATGCACACTTTGATTTGAGAGTGTGGCTAGAGGTGAGCGATTACTGCAGCTCTGCGCCACCCTAGTCACATTAACACTATTATTTCCATTGTTTACTTTAATATGGACATTTCTCTGATATCGTTTATTTCTGCTTAATTGTTTAACGGATCCTTAAAGGATGGGCGATCCCAAGCATCCTTTAAGTTATTGTGCATTTATATTTCAGTTCACTTGAGTTGGTTTACATTGTTTAAGTATGTATGTCCTGACTTGAGTGTTTTATGTTTTACTTTACGCTCGGGTCAGCCTGAGAATCACAGCTTTGGATTCACCTTCTGGAGCTAAAGATTTGTTGGAGCTTATTTGTTTATCGGTTCATCGACTTCTATTCCAGTTATTTCCTATTCAGTATTGTCTCTGTATTATTGTCTTATATATCCTGACTTCTATTATATTTATTTTGACTATGAGATTTTGTATATGTTTTGAGAGTTGTATATAGTAGCTTCATGAACTACTATGGTATTTTATTTCCGCTGTGAGTTATTCTGATATTCTGTGTCTGTGATTCTATGTTTGATTTTATTTGCTCCAAATTTTCTTGACAGTCCACTGGTTTGAAGTATTCAAGTCCGACATGTGTGGATTTATTGTCGATTTGAATGGTCCAAAATAGTGGGATGTTACATTAAGTATATATGTATACAAAACCATATACACATATTTGTGTAGTATACTATATGTATGTATAAATTGGTTTTAAATCCCAAGAATCACATGAATATATATGTATTTATATGAATGCATAGTATAATTAAGTTTGAGTTATTTTAAATCCCAAAAACCACATTTAGACTACATAAATTAAAATGTTATTTTAAATCCCAAAAATGGTTATTTTAAAAATAAATTAAGTTTTTGTTAAAAATATATAAGTTAAATCACTCAATTAAACTAATATATGATTAAGTAAATTATAAATTAAACAAATTCATAAGTTAATTCACTTAATAAATTAAACAACTGCATATATATAATTGAGTTAAATTATAAATTTTGTTTCAATAAATTATACAAGTGTTTATTCAAGTTAAAATATCTCTTTTTTTCTAAATCACCCACTAAATTAAACAAATATATAAGTTAAATCACTGAATAAATAAAAAAAATGTATACATAATTGAGTTAAATTATAAATTTTATTTCAATAAACAAGAGTATGTTTGTAAATGTAAAATCACTTAATAAATTATATATTTTTAAACACACACATACATACATACACACACATACACACATATGAGCTAAGATCAATAGCACACTTTATTTAGCACCATTGTATAGCCCCATGATATCAGCCACATGTTCCGATTTAAATATTTGTTCTTTCTCTCTTATATCACATGAATATAAACTTGTAGCAGATATCAGGGGCAACAGATGGTGATAAATAAAGGGGGCTATTGATCCTATTAGCTACACACACACACATGTTAAATTATGAATTTTGTTTCAATAAATTACATAAGAGTTTATTCAAGTTAAAGTATCTTTTTTCTATATTACCCAACAAACTAAACAAATATATAAGTTAAATCACACAGTAAATCAAAGAAATGTCTATATAATTGAGTTAAATTATAAATTTTGTTTCAATAAATTAAAAAAGAGTATGTTTATGAAATTAAATCACTTAGTAAATTAAATATATGTATATGTGTGTGTATCTGTGTATATAAACAAATATATGGTTAACACAAAATTAAAAAATTTGTTTGAATAAATACAATAGTTAAAATACAAAATTACTTATCATTAACTAATAAATTTGGTTAAAATATAGAAATTGTCATTAGATAGAGCTTTTGCATTTAGCATTGGTTTAGAAGAAGAGAATCGACAGTTGAAGTCACATATTGGTACGTTAGAAAAACAACTCGGATTACTTGCAGATGCATTTTTACGACGCTTTCATGATGAGGACATTTATGCTAGGGGTGGTAGTGGTGATGGAGATGGAGATGGCGATGCTAGGTAGGATTCAAACGAGTAGGTATTTAGTTATGTATATTTGATTTATCTGGAGATATATACTTGGTTCAGACAAGAGTATATTTGTTTGTTAGGATATTTGGTTTGGATACTTGTGTTAGTATTATTGATGTTGTTTGGATATTTGCTTATAGATTGTTTGGATATTTGATTTGTATTGTAATGGTGATGATATTGTTTGCTTTGGATGTTTGATTTGATTTGTATTGTGATGGTGATGATATTTGTGTTGATATATGATATATGAATTTGTGATGTGTGTGTGTTTGTTTGTTTTAATATATACACAGACACACGAATGTGTGATTGAGGTGTGAAAAACAGCAGAAATATTACAAATTTGTTTCAGTAGTGGCGTTAGAAAGACATTTGTAAGACGTTGGCAATATATCGTATGTAGGGCGTCGATAACAGTACCATGCTTTCACTACAAGAAACAGAGCATTTTCTGAGGGCTCTAAACCATCGGTGGCCGTTGGAAGCTGTCGGAAAAAGCCACTGCAAAATAATCTATCGGTGAACAGATTTTCCGACAACTCCCGACAGCGTCCGTCGAAAGATTTTCCGACGGTTTTCGACGGCTGTCCGACGGCTTCCGACGGCCGTCGGAAGACACGTGGACGATCACGCTTTGTGCCGAAAGCCGTCGGTAGCCGTCGGAAATATGTCGTCTGTAGCCGTCGAAATCCGTCAGTATTTTTTGGCCTACATGCCGTCGAGAGCTGTCGGAAACCGTCGGAAAACCTGGAACTTTTTTCTGCATTTCTTCTGCGATTTGGTATTCCATCCAAAATTCATAAATACAATATATTTCACCCAACTCAATATATCCAACTCAGATATTCAATATGAAATCAAACCATAGAAAGATAATCAAATATCATAAAGAAATAAATCAAACCTAATTCATATAAAATCAAACCAAACTTCACTACCATAATTTACATATACATCAATCCTTCACCAACTCCTCACAATCAACTCCCAAATGTCAGAATCACTACCACCAAATGTATCATCAAACAATATACACAATAGTTCAAATCCAGCTCCACCAACTCAATGTATCATCCAAATTTACAAAACACTGACACAAAACAAATAAACATACCTATCACTCCGGTCAATCAGCTCCAGAACCTCCCGAATCAGCAGAAGATGGAAAGCGGCCACCATATTGCTGCATGTACTCAGCAATACGCTGATCCAGCAGCTGTGTCATCTCGATGGTCTAGCGACGGTTCTGATCTTCCAGTTGCGCCACCCTAGCTCTCAACTCTTCGATCTCTGCTAGATCGATATCAGCTCTGGTCGGTTGGCTGGCTCATCTCTGTCTGCTGGCCTGCAACACTTATTTCATTTAGTCTATAATCTAATGATCAAACTTACAACATAATATGTTAATTGTTCTATCTATAAACTAATTACTGCAACTAAAGCGATGTGAAGTTCTTAAAACTAAAAGAGTATTAAATTGTTATATCTTAATATATTATTCATTACCACTTGATTGCCAAAGCCGTAGCGCCTGTTCCATAACGGTGGATCCATGACTGACTCAAAAATAATGTCCTCCTCATCCGTCGTGAGCTGCTCTCGATCGGTATCCTCCAGGAATTTTTGGCGTTGTTCCATAAACCTTACCTGCATGAACGAATAAAAATGCAGTTAAAATTAATATCATGATATCTTAATTCATTATAATTTAACAATTAAAACAATTACTAATAGTAAATAAAATAAAATATGCTTACATGGCTCTTTCTCGATTTATCGTCGTTCCATGTATATTAAACTGTCCCGTCTGGATTTACATGCTCGACGGTATGCATACAGGTAAACACATCCATATACGACACAGGACCCTACGCCTCAGCTTCCTGAAATTGATAATTATGTACTGTTATTGTATATTCAAAATTATATAGCACAACAACTATTTATAATTCACATTTAATAAATTTACCAACTCCTGGCGATACTGCTGGAACGACTTTGACCCTCCTCGATGAGTGACGGGATTTTTGTTCCTATTTGCAGAGTTTCTTTCCGACTTTGCCTGTACATTTAAATTTAATACATTATTTAGTTACCAAATATATTTTTATATTTACGTATCAAGCAAATAATTAATAAAATTTTAGTACACTTACCTTCGCCTCGTCACTATCTCAATGTCTCAACCACTCTTCCCATACACTCATCCCCATCCAGTTTGGCTTCTGCCCTTTATGCTTCACTGTCGACATGGAATCCCTATAGTTCTTCCTTATTTTTTGCGTCCAGTAATGTCGTACCAGCTATAGGTCATCTGACTGTATGTCCACGGTTGCCTGTGTTTCATGATAAACAAGCAACCAACAATTAAACAATAAAAGGTAAACAATAAATAAGCGACAAAAACAAATTAAGAATGGAAAACAGAAGATTATACTTACAATGAAATCCTGCCAAATACACTCGAGGATATGGGGAAGGATGTTATCCCACTTCGGCCAACAAGCCGACACCCTACTCTTTTACACCTCCCTCGAAACTGATAGAACTACAGCTGATGGCTGTAGCTCAAATCCCTTGTGTTAAATATAATACAGATTAGTATACCGTACACAAAATATTTAAGATGCTGAAAAAAAATTAATACTTACCCCTCGGCTCTAGGTACTAGAGTCACAACAGGTCGCTATGGCGGTTGCGATGGACCGCTGCCATCGCCTCCTGAAGAATGAGAAGAACTCCTCCTTCTAGACGACATGATACCTATCACAAACACATCGTTTTAAAAAAGAACAATAACATGATAATGAAATATATTTTATAGTTAAATGACATAAATAATATAAAGTACATATAGTGCAAAGTATACCTGATTCAGATTGGGTCCTATATTCCGACGATAGGCAGAATACATTGCATTTTAAACATAAATTGCTAAATAACTGACATAAAAGATGTAAATGACAATAAGCAGATTCGGTACATTCAGAAAACATACTATAAAGCCTTTTATCTCGAGAAAATATGACAGATAAGTCACCATTGCAAGATTGGAAGACGCGACCCACACCAGCAGAAAAATAATCAGTAGTCAGTAGTCAGTTAGGTTTTAAAAATCAAGAGCAGTATTTAATACTTCATCAACTAGCAAATTCGGTTACATAAATGACAATGCCATAAAAGATGTAAATGACGATAAGCATATTCGGTTTCATAAATGACATAAATTACATAACTAGCAAAATAAATCTCATTAGTTACATCAATTTCGTAACACACCAAGAATTCAACATAAATACATCAATTGCATAATTACATCAACTGCATAGTCTCATCAATTACATCAATTACATAATTACATAACTAGCAAAATAAATCTCATCATTTACATTAATCCTCATCGTCTTCTGATTCAGATTCGGTCTCATATTCTACGTTATTTTCCCCCTAGTCTCGAATGCTTCTACCAAAACGTTTGATTCATCATTTAGAGGTCCAAAATCAGTACGATCGTCTGTAATTATTATTTCGTTGTGTTGCTCAAAATATGCCTAATAAGCTTGTTCATCTGGAATATTTTTCCCATCAAACGTAAATCTTGCCTTTGTTTTAAAAACCGGCGACCAATCTGCTTTATCTCCTTTTAGAGATGGATAAGGAGCGTAATAAAATTGCAATGCTTGTTTGGCTAGCACAAAAGGATCGTACTTGTGATAATGCGATGTGTGCTTTATTTCAATAAGATTATAATCCTTGTGCACACTAATTTCAGAACCCGAAACAATGCTAAACCAATTGCATCTAAACAGAAACACCTCCTTCGCGGGTCGTGAGAAATATGTCAGTTGCAAAATTTGTGTTAAAAAGCCATAAAAATCATTTATGTGATTTTCTGGATCATCACTACCTTTAACAAATACACCTGTATTATTAGTTAATTTTTCTGCACCGTATTCTTTGGTGTTAAATTTATATCCTTTGATGAAATATATTGGATATGTATTGACATTTCTTTTTGGTCCCAACGCAAGATGTTTCAAACCTTCGTCAACCACACAATTTCTCGGTTCATAAACGTACTTTGAAAACCAATCATAAAATTCTTTACTGAGATCTCCGTGCGGATGTTCACTTTCATAAATACTGCATATATGAATAAAATATTGCATTAAATTCTACACGCGAATGCATTATGGAAATGAATAAATCATAAATTATTATTTCAGATTTCCTAACAAATGGTGCAACCTCAACACAATTTAAAAGAATATAAGTGTGTGCTACATGAAGATCTTTATCGTTTAGCCATACTTCTACACATTTTTCAGAAGGTCGACCATGTTGTCTAAAAATAGATAACATTGTTTGAGAGGACTCTTGTTCGTCACCATCGTCATTACGAGGAGCACTTTCAAATGATATGTTCACATGGTCACTGAAATAGTGAGAGAAAAAGAATGAAGCTTCTTCTTCGATGTAAGATTTACACATCGAACCTTCAACTCATGCTTTTTGCCTCACTTTTTTCTTCATATGATTCAAGTATCTATGCAAAATTAATTTACATTAACATTAACTTCCAAATGTAATTAAATTAATAGGTAGCATATTACATACCTCTCAAATGGATACATCCATCCATATTGCACAGGACCTCGAAGTTGTGCTTCAGATGGGAGATGAACAAGTAAACGTTCCATTACATTAAAAAAACCCGACGGAAATATTTTCTCCAATTTGCAGAGCAATATAGGAATATCTACTTCAAGTTTACGTAAACATTGCACTTTTAAAGTAGTCGAACAAAGCTCTTTGTAAAACAAACTAAGCTCCGTTATTACCTTCCAAACTTTTAATGGCAATAATTTTTTTAATAGAACGGATAATAAATTTTCCATCATTATGTGACAGTCGTGACTTTTCATTCCACTCAATCTATCGTTTTTAAAGTCAACACATTTATGAAGATTTGATGAAATTCCATCAGGAAATTTTAACTCTTCCACCCATTTTAACACAACTTTAACTTGCTTATTATTTAACTCGTAACATGCTTTGGGTTTTTTACTGTCATTTGATTTCATATGAAGCTCAGGACGTTTGCATAATTCTTGTATATCGCGTCTTGATTTCAAATCGTCCTTAGTCTTCCCCTTGACATTCAAAATTGTGTTAAAAACATTATCAGAGACATTTTTCTCATTGTGCATCGCATCAATATTATGACGAAGCAGAAGTTATTTCCAATAAGGCAACTCCCAAAATATACTCTGTTTGCACCAATTATGAATAGTCGATTTGCCTTCAATTTCTGTTTGCACTCCAATTTCATATATCTTTGGATAGTCCCTTACAGGTTCGTATATGTCTTCGCTTGACCATATCGTTGGTGGTAGTCTAGTTTCTACTCTATTAGCAAAAAAGTTTTTCTTGTCTCCTCTGAAGGGATAATTGACATGGAGAAAATATCGATGGTAGTCAAACCATGAAATCTCCTTCCATTCGGTAAAGAAAACGCCCGTGTTTCTTCCATGCAATATGGACATGCTAGACGACCAGATGTACTCCATCCTGAAAGCATTGCATAGGCAGGAAAATCACCTATAGTCTACAACAAAGAAGCAAACATATAAAAAAAAATTCTTTGAAACGTCGTATGTTTCTACTCCTTTGTTCCATAGTGTTTTTAACTCCTCAATCAACGATTATAAATAAACATCGATTCCTTGTGTCGGATCGTCAGGGCCAGGAACGACAACAGTAAGAAATATATACTGCATTTTCATACACATCCACGGAGGTAAATTATAAGGTGTAGTGATAATGGGCCAAGATGAATATTTAGCACCAAATTGAGAAAATGGTGAAAAACCATCCGTACATAATCCAAGTCTAACATTACGACTCTCCGCTGCAAAATTGAGATAAGTTTTGTCGAAATGCTTCCATGCTTCACCATCGGCTGGATGTGTTAACGTACCTTCTTTCTCCGTTCTCACACTATGCCATCTCATATGAGATGCAGTTACAGAAGATGCGTATTTTGAAGCCTAGGAGTGATGGGTAAGTAATGCATATGCTTGTACGGAACTTTCTTTCCCTTCTTTTTTCTTGGTTTGTATCTTTCTTGATTTGTATCTTTCTTGATTTGTATCTTTCTTGATTACATATTTTACAATTCCTAATATTTATGTCTTCTTTACAAAACAACATGCATCAATTTAAACATGTATCTATTTTCTGATAAAGTAAACCAAAAGCCGACATAAGTTTTTTAACTTCATAGTGATTTTCGCACATTAAATTATCGGACGGCATATGCCTTTTTGCAGCTTGTACAAAGGCTGTAAATCCGGCTTCGGTGACGTTGTATTTTGACTTCATCGTAATGTATTCTGCGGTTACTGATAGCTGGGTGCCGCTTTTACAACCATCCCAAAGAGGTTTCTTAAAAGCATTCAGTAAATCAATAAATTTTTTTGCTTCAATATTTGGTTCTTCAACATTTTCATCATCATCGTCAACTTCAACCGTAGGGAACATTGATCGTGCTGCATCTTCAACTATATTTTCTATACGGTTTGTCGTAACAATTTCATTATCAGCAATGTCTAATTTAGACTCTGCAGAAGTATTTGCTACAACTTCTCCATGACGATCCCAAACAAAGTGCTCCGGCATGAAACCGTTTTTGCACAAATGGACTTTCACAAAATCAAGTAACAAATACTTTAAAGGGGCATTTCACCAGAAGGACAAACTTTGTGGTCCAATTAGTTTCTAGGACACACATTCAAATAAATTACTTTCAAGACCAAAGTCAGCAGAATAATTATTTTCAAGGACAAAGTCAGCAGTCCAATTACTTTAAAGGACATAATTTCATAGGTTTTTAGGCCCTAGAAACTAATTATTTTACGTTTTGTCATTGAAAGTAATTATTTCAATTGTGTGTCCTAGAAACTAATTACACTTGCTAATGAGGCCCTTGTGGCTAATTTCCACTACTTTAAATGTCTACACCTACTACACGGACAACGAATTTCTGCATCGTTTCCGTTATTACTTAAAGCAAATTCAACAAATAAGTTTATACCATTATTAAAATCTTCTTTTATTGAGTCTCTCAACCCCCTTCTTTGATATGTCCATCTTCTCCAATCAACGAAATAATCGATCATTTTTTCCATTTGAAAAAATATGTCACAAATTCAAAAATAAATATTGGTCATATTACGAATTCACATTTTATTTTCAATGTATCGATACAAAAACTTATACGCATCAATTTTACCCCACTTAAGAATACAATATAGAAATGTTGGTTTATGTTTATCTTTTTTTTCTGATCAGTCATCTCACTTCCCATTACAAACACAGTAAACACTTACATTTCGTACATCATTTCGTTTTAAATGATTCAACAAAATTTCGGCAGCATTTTCCTTTTGTTTCCTACATTGTACATAAATGCGTGTACGCAGAAAACAAAAAAGAAAGTGACGGCGAAATTTTATGAACCGTTTGAAACGAAATAATGTGTGAAATGCAATTGTTTATTGTGTTAATAACTTGTCCCATACAGGGAAGCATTGTACCAGATGAATATAAATAGCCGTTTTGTGACAAAAACGACTATTTATATAACGATCATGTACAACACCCGTCGGACGGGGCCAAAAACTCTCTAAGGGGCGTAAAAAAAAGTATTTTATAAAAAAGAATATATATTTACTAATTTTATACATTTCAAAAAATTATTAATATACCACATTTGTTCTGCATATTTTATCGAATAAGGCTGCTTTAATATTGTTGTCATTTTTCAATATAGTCAAATTTCTTTTAGACTCGTGCATTCATTACTGTTACACAAGTCAAGATGTTATATGACTCATGTCTTATTCCAATTAACACAATATAATGGTAAAAACACTGCATATACAATGGTTTACATATACACACACAATCACAAATTATACATACTCCTTACAATTTCACGATAACATATGAAATAGGTATACCATAGCATGCTATAAACCATTATTACGTTATTGGAAACAATTGCAATCACTAATTAGCCATAATTTATCAACTTATGCAAATCTAGATTTAGGGTAAAAGTTAGATTTTTGGCGAAAATATGAGATAATACCTGAGTTAGAGAGCAATAACGTTGATTATGCAGCCGGGAAGGATCCGAAAGCTCGAAATTGATAATTAGAAGCTTGGAGGAGAGATTTGGAAATTCGACCTGAGCAGATATTCGCGAATTTCCGACGGCTTCCGACGGCCCGTCGGAAGCCGTCGCTAGATGCTATTGGAATATTAGTATTTTCTAGTAGTGTTGTCGTCTTCAAGACGTCGATAGATTTTTTTTCTAACACACATTTTATCGACGACTAATATGACGTCGACCTGGTGTCGGTATGATATTTATTGACGTTAAGCCGATGTCTTTTTAACGTCGATAAATGATATTGTTTTTGTAGCGTCAAGGCATAATTAAGTAATAATTGTGGTATCTCTCAAGTGGTTTGTTATTACTACTTTCATTGAACAAAACATTACATTTTGTTGATCAACAACCAATAATAATTTTTGTTGTTGTTGAGGAATAAGCACTAACGTTAGCCATGAACAAAATTGTTCTCAGTAAATCATAAACTCAAAAATGTTGCAGCTGATACAACGACATACTTATTCCTTCATATGTTGGCTGAATTATAAAAAGGGAGATCCATTGTCCTGAAGCTTTAACATTTCATGCTCTCAGAACCATTTGATGATAAAGTGCGGCTATAGTAGCTAGCTCCAACTAAGGGCCCAATCCAATAAATCCACTGCCCTAAATGAATGAACAAGTTATATATGACGATCGTGATAAATGACTAGGTTGAATGGGAACATTTTCCTGCTTTTTCAGCAGAGAAAGAGACAATCTAGCATAGAAATTAACGTTAGCCTTACCTGAACACGCCACACAGTAGCATTATTAAAGATGACAGCAGGTCCAAAACTCCTAGCAGGATTAATATATGGCCAACCAGTGATAGGAATGGTTGCCAAGTGCACCAGAAACACTGCAAAATCCTATTGCAAGAGGTGCCAAAACCTGCATTATATATATTGTTAATACCAATAATCTTGCAAATCAAGTACTCATATAAATATGGAGAGGTGCTGGAGGTGGATTGGTGTGGTCTGATTTTCTGTATTCCCCTTGCATGGTTATTTTTGGCTCATGTTTGAGGTTATGTTAGAATAATAGAAAATTATGGTTTTTATCAACTTGATTCTGAGAATGATTCGTGACCTTGTATGCCAAGGAGAATGAATCCAAGATGCTGTACATATATGTATAAGTTTACCACATCCAATGAAACAGCATAAAAACTATATATTTGTAACTAAATGACCTTACGAATTTGGTCCCCTTTATACAACTGTCACGCAATGATTAACTATCTTTCTTAATTTAAATTATTTTTTGCAGATATCAATATTTATTATTTGTCCATAAGTTTGTGGTATCCTTTTCAAACATTCTCGCCTTCAGTGAAACACGCATGAATTCGAATGTATTGGTGGTGGATAAGATATACGTTGTTGGACACCTTTGGTAAATATTCGTGATATTAAATTTATGATTGTACAATGATTAATGATTACGTTTTGAATTTTTTGACTGAAAAAGAATCATGGTTTTAATTTGTAATTTGCACATGTATACTCATTCAATTTCTGATTATATATGCTCTACAAATTATAATTACTATGATATTTAAAAACTGTACGGTAAAAGCGTTTAGCGGTTCAATAGCAATGGGGTGCAAAAGTTATAGCAAGGATAAAACGGTGATATAGAGGAAAATAATGGAGGTGCAAAAAGTTTTATTAGATAAAAAATCAAATATTTAAAGTTAATTTATTCTCATCCTCACGTTATTTGTGTTGAAAAAAAAACATATTTTAATTTTATATACCAAAACCGAAGAATATATTGATTTCTGCATACTAGATTTAGTGGTACAATAAATTTCTAACTTATATTGAGCACTTATGCCTTAAAATCAGGTTTTTATCATAACTTGGTTGATTTTGTTTACATGAAAACATGTCAAATCAACCTACTAAAACGGATGCTAAAATGCCTTGATATTGTGGGTATAGCGAAAAATAGCGGGGTCTAAAGCGGATCTACTATTTAATAACTCTAAGTTGAAATAGCGTAGAGGAAACGTTGGACCATAGTTTTTAAAACCAGACCGTGAGTCGAACTGTGATGACTCAAGGTTTAAGATTTTGATGGTTCAACCGGCCAGACAGTCGAAACCGTGATTTTGTTTTTTCGAATTTTTTTACACATTTAGCTATAAACTATGCAAAAATATTGAAATAATAATGTTTTGTACACGAGCTATATATGGTCTTTAAGGTCTTCAACCGATGTTGCGTGTTGTTGTAGTACACAGCTGCACCAACATATTTACAGCTATGTATGCAGTAGAGTACCGCACAACGATAGAAGTTTAATGATGACAAATTTGATGAATCTTGCAGTGGTATTAAAGGAGTTTGCAGTAGTGAAGAATGAAGTGGTGTAGTTTGTAGTTTAGATTTTGAAATGATTATGATTTTTGAAATATAGATTTATTTATTTTCTTCAAAACAATACAAAAGATGAAAATGAGAGAGAATTACACGATGAGAAAGCAGAAGAAAACGAAAGAACCGCGGATCAACCAGGTAAAATAGACGGTTGGACCGCAGATTTGAAGGTCCGAGCAGCGTTCATACACGACTGAGGTTTGATTGAGTTCTGGATCGTGCTGATCCAAAGTTCAGGGTTATTCGAGATCGGATCGAGGCATGGTCGGGTTATGAAAACAGTGCGCTGGACGCTATAGTTGTGATTTTACAGAGCTTTAAATGCATAGCTCAAAACTGTTATCTTTGACCGAGGAAGCAAAAACATTATGATATAAAACATTAAAATCGCTAATTTAAGTATATAAATAAATATATACAAGTAATTGAACTTTTGATCATATTGGACACAAAATTTTGTACTTAAAAGATTTCAGAACATTTACTAAAAAAAGCACTCATTTCTACGATCTTTGAATTCATTAACACCGAAGTAAGGCAGAGGAAGTGACTTTACAGTAGACTTGTTTTTCAAACTATGCATTTGTTTTTTAACTTGTGGTGCTAGTTTGGAGATTGTTAATTCTTTCACTTAATCGATGATGGTTTATAGCTAACAGAAAATTTCGAAAGATTACTAGTGGATATTAAGAATCAAAGAAAAAACATAAGAATGTCATCTAGGAAGGAAAATGAAGATATAAGGGTGCATCCATGAAACATAGAGTGCCCAATAGTATCACATAAGTAGCTAAGGCATGAATACATGGTGATCCTCAACGTCAATTCAATAAAGGTTTGAAAGAAACAGTAGGCTTTCAAAAACCTTTATGATTAGAAATCAAAAAATTATATCATATGCAAGACCATATCTTGCTTGATAATGACATTAGAAATGAAAGATTTTTGTTAACTTGGAAGGTAAGATCTTGGGTTTGTAAGATAATATCGGTGGTAAGCCATATTTTGATAAAAGCTACCTATAATAGAGAATCAAAATATTCTAATAGCGGATTTAACCAAATAACTAGGATTTTAGAGATGATCAAATTAGAGAAGTTATATAGGTTAATGGATCTAAGGTGAGAATATGATTTTAAGTCTTAGTTTTCAAGATGAGAATCATGTTGTGGAGGACCAACCACTCGAGATGATCTCACCTAACAAAAGATTAAATAGGCAACAAGAGGTCGGTCGATATGATTGATAATAGGTGTGAAAGAATGATTCCGCTTTTGTTTATCCAAAGCTGTTTAGTAGCTAACCAGAAAAGCAATATATATCTCTATCTCTACTATTAATAATGATAATTCATTTAATAAGAATTTAACCGTGTCTTACTGGAATATCCAAAATATCCTCTCTTTTTTTTTTTCCCGTTCTATCTATGCGTATTGCCGTATCTCGTATATATAAACTGACTTGAACAGGGCTGCGTCGCAAGGAGAATACATGCCCAAAGTATCAAATCGCACGTAAATATCAAGAGAAACACTCACGCATTGGTACAAGATTGCACGAATATATACTGATGATGGCTTGCAGCTCGCCATCACTGGCATTTGTTTCCAGCTATTCACTTGTATTTAATAAGGTGATTAATATAACGATTCTGAAGTTACTTACAAAACAA
Source organism: Allium fistulosum (assembly GCA_030737815.1). Lineage (NCBI taxonomy): Eukaryota > Viridiplantae > Streptophyta > Magnoliopsida > Asparagales > Amaryllidaceae > Allium > Allium fistulosum. Next base: position 852,896,200 of record CM060904.1, on the reverse strand, counting down.
ACAAAAACAAAACAAAAAGTACGCATATCGTAGTCAAAGATATAAAAAATGTACGACATAAGTATTTGAAGATATAATTTGATTAGCTTATATACAAGATAAATTTCCACATACATATAAAAGCATCTCCATGTGTCTACCCGAGTTAAATTGTTGTCCTAGCCGACTTTGTAAAAAATGCCCAAAAAAAGCAGTCAATGTGATAGAAATCGAACTCTAGCTGCTTGCTGTATCGAACAATGAACAAACATTTTAAGACATAACATTGTCAGCACCTTTACTATTACCCTCTTCACGTATGTTGCCTTAGGCGACTGGATTGACAACCTACCCTTAGGGTTGGGTCATAGCATCTCCAACGGTAGTATGGATCGGAAGTTACCCCACAAATTTTCCAACAGGAAATTTGGTTGGGCGTTTGTTTAACAAGACCCCAAAGCTGAACACGATGGCCTAGAATTGAGACGCTTGTTCAACAAGCGCTTAAGGGCTAGACATTTGTTGAACAAACACTCATCTCCAGATGCCTATGTCAGGCACTTGGAGACGTTTTTCACATTCGGTTTTTTCTAGTGTTTTTAAATAGAAAGGACGTCGAAATGCCGCCATGACTATTAATAATTGCAAGATGAATTGTACGTTATAGGAGCGACGCTTATGCTAGCCTAGTGCATATCGTTCTAAATGTTGGTGTAACCGTAGATGAACTATGCTACTTTCATGTGCTGCCAGGGACAAAGGTGCATCGACTGAGGCAGCGTTAGCGATGTTGCATGTAAATTTTTAATACACAGTTTAGTAGATAATTATAGCTATCGGAAAATATTACGGTTATTGTTTTGCTAGTTTAGTGTTAATTTTATAACACTATTATATAGAGTGTCATATAGTTATGCGAGGTAGTTGACATAAGTGCATTACTGCGTATTTTAGCACGTCACTCCAGCTAATTCAAGATAGATTATATGCATCACCGTTCGCTGATTTTCTTCTGTTACCCACATTTACATACGTAGATCATTCTGTAATATAAGCTCTTACAAAGATATAGTGGTCTACTACATATATGTTTCATTTTCCGAATTTTGAGTTAGGCCTGACATCTTTTGACTTTTATATGCTCATTGGTATAGAGGTAAGTCGATTAAACTGTGAACCAGCACCTTTTGATAGTGGTTACAAGGAGTTTGCATCATATTCCATATATATATCGGGTTTGCCAAATGATGAGGTTAGAGGGAGTGTAGCGACCCTTCCATCTTTATAAAGATATACAATGGAGTATAGGGACACAGTTGAGATGCACATTCCTATCACACATGCCTTCATTTTATGCCTTTTTGGTTCCATATATTTTTGGAACAACAAATGTACCATAGACTTGGATATCTAGCTGATTTGGTTAATGTCGATGCACTTCATATTTATGATTATGGTACTGTCATCCTTAGATGTCTATGCATAGCGCTAGATACCCATGCTTTACGGAAATCCAAATAGTTGTTTGGATTTTGGTACATCCTCTCATATTGATATTATGAGTATACAACCAATATGCATTCACAACTTGTTGATGAGGCAAACACTACTTCATATATTTACTTCCTTAGGTTACGTCGTTGGGGGAATGCTTTGCATGTATGTCGTATTTCACATGGGATGTATAATGAGTTCACGGAGGTTGGACAAAAGGTGGATTTGAGGAGGCACAACAACATTATTCCTTATCCCTAGCATGAGTATATGGTATTTTTAGAGTTCGACCCTGGACATCACATTACTCTTCGTTTTACTATCTCCATACATTGGGTATGCTTTCATGTTCCTACATGTTCATTCATGTGATATTTATAAGGGCAGTGTTGGTTACAATTATTTAGAGTAGTTTATATTTCTTTCGATCTGCTCCTATGTTATGATATGTATGGATTTATTTATGCCGACATTGCTTATATAGTTGTTATGTAGGATGTAGGATGGGTAGATTGGGTGCCTGTTACCATAGCTAGAGACTTTGATGCCTATTAGAGTTAAGTAGCCCCACGTGCTTACTCGTTGCCTGACAATTACAAGGTGTGAACTCTGATCATATTGGTCCTCGTATGTCCTTTGGTAAAGTTCCTATTCCAATAACGACTTTTGAGTCTTCTTCCTCTTAGTACACACTGCCTCCTTTGTCTATTCCCCCTTTAGCATGCTTTCAGAGCCCATGATTTATAGGGTGCGATCGTAGAATATCCACTCCAGTATCGAACGGATGAGTTTACTGAGGATGTACCTTCTACCAGTTTATATTCTTCGCACGAAGTATGTACGATTGTGTAATTTTCATATAGTTGAGTACTATTTTCCTATGACATATGTATAATATTCTTTTTTCTCATCATAGTATGCTCAGTACTTAGATCAAGATAGATTACACTTACAGTTTGTATCAGACTGACTTACAACAGTAGCAAACTCATTATCATATTCAGATGGAGTAGTATGAGGCTCAAATATATGCTTATCAGGCTCAGATTTAGGAGTTGCAGCAGCAATATCCATCACTTGAATCACGTGACTTTGATGACGTCAATGATGATAGTAATGATGATGGTGGTGATGGAAGTGGGATTGGGCCGGTTCATATTGAGTTAGGATATTTTGGTCTTGTACTGATTTAGTGACTTGTCGTGTATTATTTCTATATTGGTGACTGAGGATGTTCATATATCGGTGTATTGTTTATATGTTGATGATTAATATTATTTTGTTTTTCATTTCATAATAGACTCATAACGTAAATATAAGAAACAAACAAAAAACATTTGGAAACAAAAAAACAAAACCAGAATTATTTAGTGAGTTGTCATATCTATCACTATAGCCATGTTGTTTTTCTATGTGCATGTCATTTAATTTAGATACTACTAAATCAGCAGTTAGAATGATTCAGTGAGTTGTCATGTCTATCATCGTAGATATGTTGTTTTTCTTTGTGCTACGGTATTACATATAACATTGTTTAGTCATTCGCTAGCATAACATTTAGCTCAAATACAATATACCAAAATGGTGGATTATAACCATACTTTTTGCTTGAGTCATACTCATATGAAGGCCTTTTAAGTCACGTTGTCCCACCAAATCCATTATATCTTAACCACTGATAGAGTGGTTTGTCGAAATGCAAGAAAGACATTGTGCAGAACTAAGAGTGCATGAGAGGGAGCTGCAAGAGCATGGGTTACAGGATAAGGGAAGACGTTAGGGAGAACAACGTAGAGACCAACATAGATGTAGGCAAAGAAGATAGGAACTCTATAACTAGCAGATCGAAAGAGAGCAAGAGGTTTTGTTCAGTCAAATTCGATGTGTCTAATAACATTAATGCATCCTCGTCTCTTTGTGTATTCCTAACAATAAGTCGTTCTGCCTTCATCATTCTTTCTTGGTGTTGAGCAACTCGAATTTTTATTGCACAACTATGCATCTCTTTGGATGCCTATAAAATACTTTCAATTTTAGCCTGTGATACACCAGCAGTCTTGTTCTTCTTTGCTGCTTTAGATACTGAAGGTCTAACAAAATCATCTTAACCCGGAGTTCGTTGATTTTTCAAATATGTACTCTGACTTCCTTGTGATTCGTCGAGATCGGATGTTTCTCCGACTCTCTACGCTTTGCTTCTTGATTTTTTTGATTGCACTCCTAGAATACTTTTCTGAAGGGAGGATTTTCGTTTTGCATGCTTAACAAGCGTACCATGAGCATGGATGAACTAAGAAAAAATGGGGTTCCATTTTATTCTCGGGAACATTGATCTATTTGCGGCCGCCCTTTATAAAAAAAAAGAAATATTTAGAACATGATAAAAATATATTATAAACGTATGTAAATCAATTAAGCTTACCAAATACATTTCATCTTCAAAGCCATTAGGGTTCATTTGCTTTAACTTCCACATTTGAGAATCGAACGTCTGTGTTTGATGGTTAATTTTTCCAATTTACTCTTTACTTGAAGCAAGCAATCTTTTTCAATCCAAGTTCTTTCGATTATAACAATTTCTAAGCCTTCCCCAGAAACTATCATCGTCTTGGTCAGTACCTTGGACCGAATCCGTTGAGAGTGCACGCAAAAGGTAGCATAAATCAAAATCATTACTCAATGTCTAACTAGCAGAAGTGAACACCCCTTTAATTAGAACCGTGTTATCTTCAAGATGAAACATCTTGAAACTACATCTTGCAGTATCGATGTCAAAATCAGAAAAAAAAATTTGCAAGAGAGAATTTGGAGTAGAACGAGTTATTGTATAGTTGATTGTTGTAGTGAAAATTTGAAGGTTGTGTGTGGTTTATAGGAGAGAGAAAAAGATCCATTGGGGAGTACCCATTATAGGGCACTCGTTTAACAAACGCCCAAATCGATTATAGATTCTAAACCAAATGGTCTGAAATTGTAACCGATTACAAAATATATGCCGCTATTGGAGAGAGCTTTAGGGTTACATATTACATTTTGTAATATGTACACTCCACTTTGGAATGCTCTAACACTTATTAAAAATATATGTGAAATCAATGATATGAAAATACATATTGTGTGTTGTGAGGCCAATAAGTTATTGCTAAAGTTAGGATGAACCAAGCATGGCCGGTCCAACCTAAATTTGGGCCGTGGGCAAAGTGTAATTTGAAATTAGGCCCCGAAGAGTTATACCAATTAGATTTTTGTTCAAAGTAAAAAAAATTCTATGATAGGAGTTCGAACCTGCTTGACTGTTTTGTAAGATGAATGCTTTACCGCACAAGCTAATGAAACCGGTTGTAAACATAATATGTGTCACAAATGCGCTCTACCCCTAAGTTGGGCCCTGGGCGGTTAACCTAATGGCCCATGTCTAGAGCCAGCCTTGGCAACAAGGATTGGTTTTTGGTTTGTACTAAGTCGCATTGGTCTTATATGAAATAAAAAAAGAAATTTAGGATGAAATTTACAATGATATGCATGATGTTTTACAAACAACATTGACTGACCGAGACCATAAAAGAAAAATAAAACAATGAAAATGGAAGAAGGAAGAAAGGCTGAAGAAGTTTTATAATAATACATAAATCTACAATATCAAATGACAAAAGTGATAAATTCAAATATCTAGAATTTATAAAGAAGGATATAATAAGCCAAATTAAAATAGGTTGGTAAAATAGAAACAAATTTATACTATCTTATGTAACAAAAATCATATAAACTAACCAAAAATTTTTATCGACTAGTAATTGGACTAGTTATACCATAGGCGGTAGATTTGTTGTCTTTTGAAAGAAAAGAAAATGACTAAATGGAGGAGAAATGAGAATATTAAGGATGATAGTAGGAATTATTAAAAATGGAAAGATATAAACAAGAGAGTAAGAGAAAAATCAGAAGTGTAACAATCTATATTTTATGTATCGGAAGAACGTAAATATTATTTTAAAATCCAAATTAGGTCGTATATGGCTATAACTTTGGGTAATGTTGATTGATAACATTTTTCATCCTTAGAATTTTTATCGAATGTTTTTGACACTAAAAGTCTTGCAAGGCCTACGCCTTTTGATGGGAGTCGAATTAGATCTTGAAACCACTTCCAAATGAAAGATTTGATGCTTCCTCGTTTCATAAAGTGGTCATAATAGATTTTGGACTTACGATTTAAAAGATATGGCCGATTGAAGTTTGGATTGTTTTTATGCTGATTACTGGGTAATTAAAGGTATATTAGTGAAACCCATTACCTATTTCTGGATTAGTGCCTACTTCAGCTAAATCTAACTCACCTACTCACTTACTCACTTTTCTCATTTCCCAAAACATTCCCGGACTTCCATTAATCCTCCTTAGGAAAAAATACCATCAAATCCTTATTTTAATTAGCAAAATTGAGTGATTAAGGCAAGATTAGCGAAGGGAATCTCTTGGGACATGTAAACTTTGCATTGGGAAGTGTGTATTTGCTTATTGGATCCGATTCGTCTTTTTTTTAGTGAATTCTTCATTTCAGTGAGTGATTTATATCCCTTACTCTATTATATAATTGATGATATGGTATTAGATGGTTTCAAAAATTTAAACATGTTTTAGCTTTGAATAAACCCATCTATGCTTTTAAATGGATTTAAATTATTTTAAATGGCTTTTGATTCGTCTTTGACCATTTTCTTGTAACAGTCATCGGCCTTCTTATAGGCTGATTTTTATGTTTGTTTTGATTGATTTCAAACCATATGTATTTAATATGCTTATTTTATTGTTGTATGGAAGAAAATGTATGTTGTTTTCATGTATAAATTGTTATTTTCTTGTATTGAGTGAAAATGCAGATTGAATGTGAATTAGAATCTAGAGTTTGTTCTATGTTAGATCTTATGAATTGTGATGGTCAAGATGTTAGATCGTTGATGTTTAATGCACAAAATGATAGAGATTCATGTTGGTAGAGAAAGATCTAGAATGGATGTGCCAAAGGTTAAAGAATGACCAACGGTTCTAATCTGGATGTTTGCATGCAAAAGGGAGCTACGGGAAGATGGACGATAGATGCAGAAGGACATGAAGTAAACTTAGCCAAGAAATGGCCAAGTAAAAGAGGTCGGTATCCAACCTAAAAAAGGGTTAGTGTTGAACCATTTTGAGTGTACCTATATGCATTTTTTGTCTTGGCGTGGAGTTGAGGTACTACTTCGAGGCGTGGTAGCGACTACTTTGAGCAAGATAATGGTGGCCTTTGAGCTGGACTTGAGAAAATGTGATGGAAATTACCATCGATGGTTTTGGGTGCCTGCTTCATTGACTTTGGGGACTGACGCAAGCTACTTTGATCTATGGGGATGAAGGAGCTTTAGGACTACAAGTGACGATGATTGATTTTGAGAGGTTTTAGCACTTAGACACATAGCCAAATTTGGCTAAGTGTTGGCCAAATGTAATTAGTGCCAATCAACCTAGGATGGTGATACCAAACACTATTTGAGGAGAAATTTTTGGCATGCTTTTCCAGGTGAGTGTGTGGTTGGTCGCTTAATGTTCTGGATGCTTAATTTAGTGCATATGGCTAATGACGATCAATTTAATGATAAAGAAGGTGAAGTGAATTTTCAGATGGAGAGACTCTAAATCTACTTCGGGAACTATGCGGGGAAGCATAGAGATTACTTTGGGATTGACACGATGGAATTATGTGACTTTCAATGGTAGTCCAAAGTTTTCTTGAATGATGATAGCTCGACGATGTGAGTTATAATGATGGTCCAAGGAGGTAAGTTCAACAATCTGGGCTTGTGATATAGGACGTACAACGTGTTCTACTGGAGATATGCTAAGGGGTCGTTGATAACTTGAAGGTTTCGATATGTGCTCGTGAAAAAAGAGGTTAGCGAGGACGCTCACTTAAGTCATAAGACGTGATTCTGATCTTACAATTGTGATCTACCCTCGACTTCTATGATGTGAGTCTAGTATCATGGCCTTGCAAAGTGGCATAGATTTGAGCACGTAGGAAACCAAGGTGTTGAATAGACTACGACCGCACACGACATGGTCATAGGAGTTTTCATATATCCAACGGCATGATGAGTGATGTGAGATGGCTTAATGGTTGCTATGGATATCATACGATACAGGTACTATCGATGTTAGTGACCTTGACATGCTATATTGTACTTTAACTTGTAGTACACCTCATGATGGTAGTATAACATATATAGATGTTATGTGCTAACTTGTTGGATGTAGGGACGAGGTAGATATGATCCTTCATATTTAGTTGTTCCTTTTACTATATCAACACTTATAGGATTTTGAGCTATATATATCGCTCACACCAGATTGAATTCTGACTCAATGATTTATGGTTTTCTTCTTATTGTCTTAGGTACCTAAAATAGGCAGACCAGATATTACAACAAATACACCTTATTACTACGTTTGTATTTAAAATGTTGCAAAATACCCCATTTACAACGTTTTCTAAAAAAGCATTGTAATAAACATCATTTTTATAGTAAACGTTGTAAAACACGACTTTTTACTATATTCTCTAAAAATGCTGTAAAAAACAATTTTTTTACAACTTTTTAAATGTTGTCATGGTACCTTTTAACAACAGTTTTAAAAGGTTGTAAAATTGTTGTCTTTTACAACTAGTACTAATTAACTATAACTATTTTCTTAAAAGTAGTTTAACTCACAAGTTTACATTAAATTTTTTAAATATGTTTAGTATAACTTAAAATGTTATAATAATTAATAATTAATAACAAATATTTAATACTTTCTTAAATAATTTATAAATGATAGTTTATAACTGATAATTTATAAATGAAAACTTAGATAGGTAAACATTATAAATAGTAGTTTTGAAGCAAAAGTTGTAAAAACCTGGCTTTTTACAACGTTTTTCTAGCAAATGTTACTATTAAATAACTAATGATTGATATTAAATAGTTAATATTAAATAATTAATATTAAATAATAAATATTCAATTATAATTAAGAAGTTACAAGTAATAATTAATAATTAATAACTAATAAATAAGAAGTAATATTTAATAATTAATTTTTAATAATTAATAATTATTAATTACTATTAAATAATCTATAATTAATGATTAATGATTAATATTTGATAATTAAGAAGTAATATTTATTTTTTTGTATTTAATATTTAATGAATATAATTAATAATTATATTTAATACTTCAAAAAAATTATAATTTTGTAAATCAAATTTAACTTTTTTTGAAATTTTCATAAAACTTGAAGATTTCTTTTCTAACATTCTTCTTTGATATAAGCAAGTTTTTATTTTGGCTCCAACTCAAATTTTTTTACTCCAAATCAACATTTTCTACCGTGAATTAAGAAATAGATGCTCTTCACAAACCACTAATAACTGTACTGTTGATTTCAATTTTATTAAACATAATTCTATTTTACGAGCGTTACGGCACGCACTTCATGCGTGAGGGCTTGACAGTTCGATCTGGTTTTCATCATTGTGGACAGAACGAAGAGAGTGTTTTAATTTCCTTTGTTGACCGAATCCCATCTTTCTTGATGACATGCACTTTGCACGTGAATTGATTTTCTATAAATTGAATATGTTTAACATATTCAAGAGAAATGATTTGCACAAAAATTAAGTCATATTTTTACGTTGAAATCATATGTAGTTAATTTGAATTTTTATTTCTTTGTTGCAACATCTAATTTTTTTCATTAATTTGAATTTTTGTTCCTATTAATTTGTAAATAAGGTTTATTTGTTGGATCTTATTTTTAGATGATATTAAGATTTATTAATATTTGTAGAGAGAAGTTTTGAATTCATAAAGAAAGTTTAATTGTTATATCCTATGTTTTTTTAAGTGATACTAAGATTTAATAATATTTGTAGAGGTTTATTTTTAGATCTTATGTTTAAGTGATATTAAGATTTAATAATATTTGTAGAGAAAAATTTGAAATTTGTAAAAAAAAGTTAGATCCTTATTTTAAGTGATATTAAAATAGAACGGCATTACAATACGCGTTTCGTGCGTGAATTGTTTTTCTATAAATTGTACATATTCAATCATATTTTTGTATTGAAATTAAGTGTAGTTAGTTTTAGTTTTTATTTTCAAGTTGCGATGTTTAATTTTTTGTTTGTTTCAATTTTTATTTCTATTATTAATTAATGAAGAATGAATTTATAAAAGAAATTTATTTGTTAGATCTTATTTTTAAGTGATATGACTTGATTTAGTAATATTTATAAAGGGGCGTTTTGAATTTGTGAAAAAAGTTTATTTATTAGATCCTATTTATAAGTGATATTAAGATTTGATTTGGTAATATTTATAGAGGGGCATTTTGAATTTGTTAAAAAAAATTATTTGTTAGATCCTATTTTTAAGTGATATTATGGTTTGATTTGGTAATATTTTTAGAGGGTTGTTTTTTAATTGGTTAAGTAAACTTATTTGTTAGATACTAATTTTAAGTGATGGTTAAATTTTGATAATATCTATAAAGGGGCTAATGAGAATGAGAGTATGAACGGCTGATGATATTATCTCAAGGCAAATATAATAAACAGAATGCAGTTGCAATAGTGGGCTTGTATAACCGGCCTAAGTTAATGTATATTAGTACATTATAAATAGCAAGCAAATACATAATGTATTATTCATTCAATTCATTTTTCAATAAAAAAAAATCTTCTTTTCTACAATACCACTCTTTTATATCATTTCATTCTCTGAAATCCTAAGTATCAGATATCAAATATTACAAGTATCTGAAACTTAATTTGGTATCAGAGCAATCAAAGCTTTGCAGTGATAAAACCGAGTATCATCAGATTCAGTCCCAACATCTGATACTCAGAAACTTATCAAAACAGATTCATCATCTGAGTTTTCCTGAATTTACTCGAAAGCGATTAAGAGAACACGTGCCATTCCAAAGAATTAACAACATCTAGCTGCAACAAATTCTCCATTGCAAAACAAGTAAATTCGTATTAGAAATCCAGAAAAGTGAAAGCAGAAAGCAAGAAAGCCATCAAAAGCATCAAGAAAGTTAGTATCATACCAGAATCCATCAGAACAAATTCATCATCTGAATTCTTGACTGCAACAAACCTAGTTGTCTTCTTTTAGAACTGTCCTCTTGCAATCAGAATCATTTTCTTGAAATCTGTTCATTTCAGAACAATCAAAGGTGTCTGATCAAATCTTATCTTCATGTCTCAAGGCAGTGAAACCTCTGAAAATACAGAAAGCACTCATCAGCGGTTACTGACAGAGAACTTGATCAAAACCATGGTCAGTCCCCAAAGTCAACTCACTATTCATCTAGATGAAGGCAATTATCTCCTCTGGAAGTTTCAGGTTGAAACGGCCATTAGAGGATACGGTCTGGAAGAATTCATTCTTGGTACACTCACAGTCCCACCAAAGTTCACAACTGATCAAGAAGGAAAAACTGTAAGTAACAGTGAGTACATAAAACATCATAGACAAGATAGTTTAATAAGTTCATGGTTATTATCTTCTATAAGTACCAATCTTATTCCTTAATTAGTAAGATGCAAGTCATTTAAAGAAATCTAGACCATAATAGAGCAAGTTTTTAATTCACAATCTGCAGCTAAAGTAATGCACTATAAAAGACAATTGCAGAATGTTAGAAAAGATAACATGTCAATATGGGAGTGCTTGTTAAAGATTAAGACTACATGTGACTTATTAGAGGAAACTGGAAATAAAATTTCAGAAACATAAAAAGTACTGACAATCTTAAGTGGTCTTGATGAAGAATATGAAGCAATAGTGGCAGTAATATCTTCCAAAGAAACACTACCATCAATGCAATATGTGCATTCAACCATACTAGCCCATGAGGGAAGAATTGATCAAAGAAAGCCACAAGATTCTGAATTATCAATTAACCATGCAGTTAATCACAAAAACAAGAATCAGAACTGCTGTAAGAGTCAGCAATCTTATCAGAGAGAGGGACAATCTTCCAGAGGAAGAGGTAGAGAAAGATACAACAATAATAACAGACCCAGATGTCAGATATGTGATAAAGTTGGTCATATAGCTAAAAAGTGCTACTTTAGGTTTAATGCAAATTATATACCAAGTCAGAACTCAAATATGTAGAGAAACAACAACCCTGGTGCAAACATGGCACAAGTACATCAAGAATTAGGCAATTAATTAGATAATACAAGAAATAATCATCTGAATGAAACCACCAGACCTGAACACATTCAAGATGAGAGTTGGTACCTAGATTCAGGAGCAACCAATCACATCAGAAACAATCTTGAAAACCTGAACCTAGGCAACAAGGAGTATAATGGTAATGAGTCCATACATATGGGAAACGGTGCACTCTATTAAGATAACTCATACTGGAATTGCTTGCATTAGAGGTGAAAGGAAACTTTATCTTAATAATTTATTAAGAGCACCTCAAATAAAGAAAAATCTCATGAGTGCTTCACAATTTGCAAGTGATAACAAATTACTGAACCAGAGGAACCAGAATCATTTGATCAAGCAATATAATGTAAGAACTGGAAAACAACAATGGATTAAGAATATAATGCTCTTATAAGAAATAAGACGTGGGACCTTGTTCTTCCACCTGAGCATAGAAACATTGTCGGATGCAGGTGGACTTATAAAATAAAGAAAAATTCAGATGGAACAATTGCAAGATACAAAGCAAGGCTAGTTGCTAAGGGCTACACCCAACAACATGGGTTTGACTTCAATGAGAATTTCTCTCCAGTGATGAAGCCAACAACTATCAGAATTATTCTCACTATATCACTACATAGAAATTGGGACATAAGGCAACTAGATGTCAATAATGCCTTTTTAAATGATGATCTATAAGAGGAAGTGTACATGGAACAGCCACAAGGCTATAAACAAGACAGAAGATATGTGTGCAAGATAAATAAGACTATCTATGGCCTTAAGCAAGCACCTAGGGTCTGGTTTGATAAACTGAAAAACACCTTATGTAGTTTGGGCTTTCAGTCTACTAAATCAAACACCTCACTGTTTATTAAAATGAGCAAAATCTCAACTGTTTATATCTTAATATATGTTGATGACTTGATTGTTATAGGTGATAATAAATCAAAAATAAATCACCTCATTCAATACTTAGACAAGCAATTTTCAATTAAAGATCTTGGCAGTCTAAACTACTTTCTAGGAATTGAAGTTAAAAAAAATCAAAGTCAGTTGTCTTATGCCGGAGAAAGTATATTACAGAACTACTAGTCAAAGTAAAGATGGATGGTGCTAAGTCACTGCCTACAACTATGATAAGCAATCAACATTTCTTAAAAAACATGGGAGAACCAATACTTAATGATAATTAATATTGGAGCATTGTTGTTACTCTACAATATGTAACTATTACTAGGCCTGAAATTTCATTTAGTGTTAACAAAGTGTGTCAATTATGCAGAATCCCCTGGACGAACATTGGAAAGCAATGAATAGAATATTAAGCTACTCGAAAGCAAATACAAATCATGGATTAACACTTAAAGCATGTAAAAATCTAAGTATAACAGGATACACTGATGTATATTGGGCCATAGATCCCGATGACAGAAGGTCAACTACAGGATACTGCATTTACATTGGTGATAACCCAGTATCATGGTGTTCAAAGAAACATGCAACAATCTCTAGATCAAGTACATAGGCATAGTATAGAAGTATTGCAAGCGCAGTTGCATAGATTATGTGGATACAACCATTGCTGAATGAACTCAAAGGTCAATACAAACAGCAAACCAATCATATGGTGTGACAATATAAGTGAAGTTTCACTCTCAGCAAATCTCATTCTTCACTCGAGAACAAAACACATAGAAATTGACATATATTTTGTTCGGGGACAAGTTCTACAAGGAAAATTAGAAGTGAATCACATACCTTGCACTTACTAGAGAGCGGATATACTCACCAAAGCTTTATCGGCAAAGAACTTTACCAAATTGAAGCATGAATAACAGATCAAAGAAAGTAATCAAAGTCCGAATGAACAAGCAACAGCCAATCTCACTAAATCAAAGCATGCTTCAAAGACTAAAGAAGACAATCATAGCATTAGTCAATAAAATTACCAGATTGAAGCATAAATTAAAGATTGAAGAAAGCAGTCAAAGTCCGAATGAACAAGCAGCAACTAATCTCACTGAATCAAAGCATGCTTCAAAGACTAAAGAAGGCAATCAAATCATCAGTCAATGAAGAAAATAAAATAAAGCAGAGCAACGACCGATTTGGGGGAGAAATCAAAACCCTAACCTTAGATCAGTTTGAAAAGGGATATTGAGAATGGGAGTATGAACAGCTGATGATATTATCTTAAGGAAAATATAACAAATAGAATGCGGTTGCAATAGTGGGCTTGTATAACTGGCCCAAGTCAATGTATATTAGTACATTATAAATAGCAAGCAGATACACAATGTATTATTCATTCAATTCATTTTTCAATAAAGAAAACTTGCTTTTCTACCATCCCACTCTTTTATATCATTTCATTCTCTGAAATCCTAAGTACCAGATATCAAATATTACAAGTATCTGAAACTTAATTGGGACATTTTTGGTAGTTTGCATTGACACCAAAAAAGTGTGACACCTAAGATATTACAGCTATTATTAAAGGTTTTCTACCATCTCCAGCCCGCCTTACCATTCGCCTCTTCTTCACTTATGGTTTTCCGTTTCCTATGCAGCATAAGGAACTCCATTTCCTCCCCCACATCACAATCAGCCGCCACTGACATCTCCCCTACCTTCACCGCCAGTCCCCAAACCTCCTACTTTGTAGTAAGCCGCTAGCCCCTGCATCCGTCTCTAGTCGTCGTAGCTCATGTCCAGTCATCACAAGCTGGCAATTTCCAAAGGCGTAACCAACCGAACCGCCGTTGCAGGCCGCGTTATTTCTTTTTGATACCGCCACTTCGAAATTATGGATTTGGAAAAGCTTACTAATAACTTGCTGCTTTAGCTACACGAGGTAAATGTGGTATCGTAAAAACTGATTATCGCCATTGTTCTCATCACTTTAAAGTCTTAACGTATTTTAGCAATATTTTATTACTGGAGTTTAGGCAGTGGTACGACATAATGCAACAACAGAAGTAGTCATTACTATTGAAGAAAAAAGCCTCATCTTGGCAACTTCTGGTTTGCATTTTGTAGCACCACGATTCGAGTCCTCTTCATTAAATGTAATTGAAGAGTTCGTCGGTTAACATAAAAAATATTGAAATTCAATTGTTAGATATTAGTAACAGCACACATGGTATAAATGGCATTTTAAATGAAAAGATACATGATAATAGGTGTTGGGGAAACTCCCTTCAAATGATCAATCTAAGGGAATAAAAAACCCAACACAGTGGAAAATAACTGGATCGTGATTGTAGTGAGATGAAACAGACAGAGATAAACACCAGAACAAACAGTCACAGATCTATGAAGTGTAGAAAAATAAATAACACCAGTATTTATAGTGGTTCCACTACCACGAGGCAGTGTACGCCCACTTGGGGAGAGGAGATTGAAAGTCTATACGGGATGGATCGTGTAGTGTATATGCAAGTATATGTGGCAAAATATATGATGCAACTAAAACAATATTAATCTAAGTAAATAAGAATAATCACACCAGGATTTTATACTGGTTCGGACCTCCCGTCCTACGTCCAGTCCCGAAGCTCCTCTTCGGAATTTCCTTTCAACTAACCCTCGCTTAACCCGGAGGAACAGGTTTACAATAGCAGAGTTTCTTTATCAAGAATGTGTTCTGTAACACGGATGTTGACTATTGAGTACAAGAGTGCTTCCAATATATATCTATCTAGAGAATATCTGAATGAGGAGTTCTATATATATGGAAGAGTTGATTACAGGTAGTTGATTGCTTATAGATCAGGAATAAACAGAGTACAAGAGATAAGAGAGTAAGTAAGTCAGGTTGTTATCTTCTCTTGAATTCCTGATGCTATTTATAGTGATGAAGAGTTTTCTTGTATAGTTGCATCTGCTGTAATCTCCGTAAAGTCGCTTCTGATGGTGATGAAGAGTTGCGACAAAGAGAAGTGAATGTGTCTTTTCGAATGTGGCAGTTGAGCTTTGGAAATGCAAGTCGAGTCTCGAATCAGACATCTGGAAAGTAACCTCAGACGTCTGGTCTTCATATCTGTTATAAGCCTGGATACTTTTCAGACGTCTGACGTTAGTAACCAGACGTCTGTTTGTTTCTGAATTATGAACCAGAGGAATCATTCAGACGTCTGACGTTGGTAACCAGACGTCTGATTGCTTCTAAATTATGAACCAGAGGAATCATTCAGACGTCTGGATAGTGCTCTCAAACGTCTGAAAGTGTGCATGTTGCTTTATCTTGTGCATGTCCTATTTCTCTTCAATCTCTTCTGATTTGACGTCTTTTGATTCTTCTCTTGAGTGTTGCTTTAGTCTCTTTGGTGACGTTACTCTATCAACTATCTGTAAATATAGATATATATGTACATTCGATTTCCATTGTATAGTTGTTATCATCGAAACCATAGAATTGATTTCCTAACAATCTCCCCCTTTTTGATGATGACAACTATTCAATGTACTTATATATATATTTCAAATCTCCCCCTGAATATGTGCTTAGTTTTGTTGATAAGATTATATATATATATTTCTCCCCCTTTGACATTATCAAAAAAGAATGAGGGAATCATATTTGCAAATTCCAAAAAAATTCCTTTTGTTTCTCCGAGTACCTGTAATAAAAAATCATTTTTTGGTACTCACTTACTATGTTAGGGTCTGGGGGGTTAGATCTTTGGAAACCATACCCATTTGAGTGTGATTGAACCTTTATAAATATAATTTTCATTATTAACTACCATATCAAAATAATCATCAATGTATTTTTCTCTATTTTGCCAATTAACAGGAACCCAAATACTTAGATAATTTTTATTCATATTTTCATTCAATGATTTTGTACTTCTAGAGAAATTATAAATATTATTGACCATAGCAGTATTTGAATTTCTATAAGAATTTGATGTAGACTTTACTTGAAATTTAGTACTAGCACTATCATTTTTTCTATACATGAAAGCGTATCTAGTGCTATTTCTACGATCAGTTTTATTATATCCTAAACCACTTTGGTCATGTAAAGGTCTAGAACTAGATAAAATCATGTTTAAATCGTTTTGACCTTTATTAAATTTTGTGACTTCAGTGTTAAGTTTATCAAATTTAGCTTTGAAGTCAAAATTATTATTTTCAAAAGAAATATTATTGTTTTTCAAAATATCAATTTGCTTGTTTAATTCAGAATTCTCCCTTTTTATTGTACAGTTCTTATTTTCGAGAAGAAAAATTCGAGATTCTGAATTATCTAAAGATGATTGTAATGAATCATTTTGTCTTTTCAAATCCGTAACTTCTTTGGAAAAAATTTCCTTTTCTTTATCAAACATAGTATTATTATTTTGCAAAACATTGATTTCCTCTAAAAGATCATTGTTTTATCTTCTAACAGCTCATTTTCTTTTTGTAGGAAATCTTTTTGTGAAACTAGTTCTTCTACGGTATTTTCAAAACATTTAGTTTGTTTTATCAAAAATTTATTTTCCTCTTTTAAACTGGAATTTTCTTGCTCACAATCTTTTAACTTTTCTAAAGCAATTCTATTAACTTTATTCAAGGTTTTACAATCTTTTAATAAGTCATCATGTGCTGACAGAAGATCTTTATATAAAGAATCTAAGCATACCGATTGTGATCTGAGTTTAGCCATGAAGCAATTGTTTGTTTTCTCCTTTGATTCTTCTTTATTGCTCTTCCTCTTCCTATTGCCTTGAGTAGATCTCTTTATAGCCATTTATTCTAGGATGTTGTTACGATCTCTAGAATCCCAGGCTCTGATACCAATTGAAAGTCTATACGGGGTGGATCGTGTAGTGTATATGCAAGTATATGTGGCAAAATATATGATGCAACTAAAACAATATTAATCTAAGTAAATAAGAATAATCACACTAGGATTTTATACTGGTTCGGACCTCCCGTCCTACGTCCAGTCCCGAAGCTCCTCTTCGGAATTTCCTTTCAACTAACCCTCGCTTAACCCGGAGGAACAGGTTTACAATAGCAGAGTTTCTTTGTCAAGAATGTGTTCTGTAACACGGATGTTGACTATTGAGTACAAGAGTGCTTCCAATATATATCTATCTAGAGAATATCTGAATGAGGAGTTCTATATATATGGAAGAGTTGATTACAGGTAGTTGATTGCTTATAGATCAGGAATAAACAGAGTACAAGAGATAAGAGAGTAAGTAAGTCAGGTTGTTATCTTCTCTTGAATTCCTGATGCTATTTATAGTGATGAAGAGTTTTCTTGTATAGTTGCATCTGCTGTAATCTCCGTAAAGTCGCTTCTGATGGTGATGAAGAGTTGCGACAAAGAGAAGTGAATGTGTCTTTTCGAATGTGGCAGTTGAGCTTTGAAAATGCAAGTCGAGTCTCGAATCAGACGTCTGGAAAGTAACCTCAAACGTCTGGTCTTCATATCTGTTATAAGCCTGGATACTTTTCAGACGTCTGACGTTGGTAACCAGACGTCTGTTTGCTTCTGAATTATGAACCAGAGGAATCATTCAGACGTCTGACGTTGGTAACCAGACGTTTGATTGCTTCTGAATTATGAACCAGAGGAATCATTCAGACGTCTGGATAGTGCTCTCAGACGTCTGAAAGTGTGCATGTTGCTTTATCTTGTGAATGTCCTATTTCTCTTCAATCTCATCTGATTTGACGTCTTTTGATTCTTCTCTTGAGTGTTGCTTTAATCTCTTTGGTGACGTTACTCTATCAACTATCTGTAAATATAGATATATATGTACATTCGATTTCCATTGTATAGTTGTTATCATCGAAACCATAGAATTGATTTCCTAACAGAGATTTTATTAATCACTAAAAGATTGGAGTTACAAGATTGATTCACTTTTGGAGGCTATACATAAGAAGAATTAACAATACAGACAAAATTCCACAGAGTTTCAACTCTCTAGGATGGTTTCCATTGTTGTCCAGAAGCTCCACTATTTATAGAGTGAAGATATGAGGATGGGTAGCTGCTATATAGTAGCCCTGGGGTTTGGTTCGGCAAACACCAAAAATGGTTCGGCATCCATCTGGACCGGCATGATTTGGTCCGGCAATCAGTACTCCAGATCTGGACCGGCTAAGCTCACAACACATCTCGTTCGGCATTAGTTCCCTAAACCAAAATTATGGACCGGCATCAACTTGGTTCGGCAACGGCAATTCTGGTCCGATATCAACACAAAAGATTTGGACCGGCATGCTTATCTGGTTCGGCACTCCAACGCAGTACGCATCTGGACCGGCATTCACCGAACCAAAAATATGGAGCGGCATGTAGCATTTAGTTTGGACCGGTAAACATCTGGAGCAAAATCTACCGAACGAGATTTTTGGTTCGGTAGCAACTCTAAATTTCACCGCTCCAAATCCTAGTGCTTCTTCTCCTTTGCTTGTTCTTCTTACACCGAATGAGATTCACCAGACAAGACTTCTTTCCACCGAACGAACTCCACCGGACCAAAAATTTGGTCCGGCATCTCCTCCATCGAACCAAAATTTGGTTCGACGTCTTCTTCTCTAACGCTGGATCTAAGCCCTAGCACCGAACGAACCTCTTCCTCCTCTGCTTTGCTTCAGCAACGCGACTTAGGGTTTGGAGCTCCTCCTCAAAGCTTCTCCAATGGCGATGCTTCTTCACGAATTCCAGGTATCATTTCTAACAATCTCTACCTTGATACCGAATTCCAAACAAGCCTTCCTACTTTATCTACACCTTCTGCTCCAAGCAATGTATACTTACCCAATGAGCTTTGGCAATGTCATCACCCATTACACTTTGTTAGTGAACACCGACAAGGCCACCGCCCTTCAATAAAGTGTTCGAAGTATCCAGTCCGTGTAGAACCTATCAATCTCTACCATGAAAACAAACATCTCCATGAACCATCTCAACTCTCCTCCCGTGCCAACCCATGCCACCTAGCACTTCATTAAGCGAATCAAGTCCGAGCGATGCTTGAACTTAGCAACAGGCAACGACTTGGTAAACATGTCTGTTGCATTCTCCTTTGTGTGAACTTTCTGAAGACGAACTAGCTTCTCTTTACTCATCGAGACAAGGAACGACTCTCTCACCTCAATATGCTTCGTCTTCGAGCTGAATGCCAGATTTTCATCTAAGTGAATTGCACTCTGACTATCACAGTACACATCCATGCCTTCATATATGAAGCCCAAATCATACAATAGTCGCCTCAAATAAAGCACCTCCTTAGCTGCTTCAACCGTAGCTATGAGCTCTGCCTCTATAGTGGACAAAGCCACAATCGTCTGCAACCTCACTCTCCAACTGATCGCTGTCCCACCAATGGTGAACACATATCCGGAGGTTGACTTTCTTTGATCTCTATCACCGGCATAGTAGGAACCAAAAAATCCAACCAAGCTGAAATCTCTTCCTCTGCCGCCAAAGACAAGTCCATGGGTTGGTGTTCCTCTAAGGTATCTGAAGATACATTTCACTACTTCCCAATGCGTCTTTCCTAGATTCGCCGTGAACCTACTCACCAATCCAACCGTCTGTGCAATGTCAGGCCTAGTGCAGACCATGGCATACATCAAGCTGCCAACTGCACTTGCATATGGGACCTTCATCATATAAGCCCTGTCCTTTTCCAAGATCGGAAAGCCTTTCCAAGAAAGCTATATGTGCAAAGGCATGGGTGTGCTGATTGCCTTTGCCCCTTCCATGCTAAACCAAGCAAGCACCTTTCGAATGTACTCCTTTTGAGTGAGGCTCAAAAGTCTTAGCTTTCTATCCCTTTGGATTTCCATACCCAAAATTTTATTTGCTTCTCCAAGGTCTTTCATTTCGAATTCCGCTTTTAGCTTTTGCTTTAAACTATCGATTTCAGGCTTATCCTTGGAAGTAATCAACATATCATTCACGTACAAGAGTAGGCACACCCATCTATCATTCTTTAAATGCTTGAAGTACACACAAGCGTCTTTGATGCTACGATAAAAACCAAGTAAAAGCATAAAAGAGTCAAACCTCTTGTACCATTGTCTAGGCGACTGCTTAAGTCCATACAAAGACTTCTTCAATTTGCAAACCCAATTTTCTTTTCCATCTACAACAAATCCTTCTGGTTGCTTCATGTAGATGGTCTCATCTAAGTCTTCGTGCAAGAAAGCGGTTTTCACGTCCAGTTGCTCCAACTCCAAGTCATGAGCTACGACGATAGCGAGCAAAATGCGGATGGAAGTATGCCTCACTACTGGAGAGAATATATCATCATACTCCAATCCCTTTCTTTGTGAAAACCCTTTAGCAACTAGTCTATCCTTGTATCTCCCATCATCCTTCACCTTGAACACCCATTTGCAACCTATGGCTCGGCTTTCTTGAGGAGGTGGTACCAAATCCCAAGTCTTGTTCTTCTTCAACGACTCTAACTCCTCTTCCATAGCGCAAATCTACTTCGAACTGTCAAATGACTTCAAAGCTGATAGAGTTAGGGGTATGCCCTAGAGGAAATTATGTAATTTGTTACATATATCTAACTCGTTGACCAATCTTGTTTGAAATAAAAGGTATTTTCTTCCTATTATATACTTGATATAATGTGATTATATTAATTAATTAACTTAATTAAAAGTATATTTAATAGAAAAATCCATAAATGGTATATTTTGTGATAGTAGTTACAAAGTGTTGTAACCGTGAGTAATTTATCACAACAAAACAAAGATACCATTTTAAATGTTCCTAGTCAAGATGCATCCAGACTGGATATCAATGTATCCGTTGAGACTGGAGTACGTAACGCTCTTCAAATGTTGGGCAGTGTATTACTCATGACTGATGGGGGCACCTAGGGGTTACGTACTAATAGTTACTGGATAACTATGGAACGACTCACTCGATAGTTTTCTGT
The DNA here is from genome assembly GCA_030737815.1 of Allium fistulosum. Lineage (NCBI taxonomy): Eukaryota > Viridiplantae > Streptophyta > Magnoliopsida > Asparagales > Amaryllidaceae > Allium > Allium fistulosum. The sequence continues at coordinate 852,874,557 of CM060904.1, read as the reverse complement.
TGGTTAATATAACTACGGTCAAACAAAAAATATCAATGTGACTGATTTACACAGTTCTCTCGACTTGAGAATACTGTGGATCTTCAATATGAAAGCTCCGCTTTGATTATAGCCAAATCAAGGCATGTCGTCCATCGAGTGACTATAGTTGGGTCGAAGGGAAGTATTGGAAGTGAAGCACTATTCAAGAGAGGATTCGTCTCCTCAATTATATGCGGTTAGTATCACAGTCAACTCAAAGTAAAAGTCTCTGACCAAAGCATTTCGGTTAATAACAATTGTTATTATCGAACCAAGGACTTTGTATTTGGACTATAAAGTTGAATGTGTACGAGGCTGTAATTTTGACCATTACCAAATTCCATAAGTCCAAAGTGATATAGTTTTGACGAAGAGAATTGGTGTAAACAAATGTCACAACCGGGTAATGCTTATTAAACTAAAATTGGATTTTTACCGAAAATGAGTAAGCGATAAATTTGGCCATAATGTCACACCACCTCCTAAGTGACGTGTGAACGTTAACATTAGAATAGTTCGATGTTAATCGCTGATCAAATTTACACCCAAGAGTTACACAACCGAAATGATGAATTCCCTTAAGACCGAACGATTTAATTAATTTATAATTGTTATAAATTAATTAAATTAATTAATATTTATGAAATATTAATTATAAATTTGAATATGATTTGGGAAATAAATAATGTTATATATATTTATAACAGTTATAAATATATCGATCGATATACAATATCGACAAGCGATTAAATTAGATTTAATTGCATAGTATTTTGGCTTAGGCTTAGATGGGTTTAAGGCCCATCATTAGGGCTGCAAAATTTTGGTTTTGGGAAGGTCTAGGGGTGGCCAAACATAAGGAATTGGCTTGGTCATAATGGGTTGAGATCAAGTGTGAATAGGTAAAAAGGTTTTCCTCGTTTCTCTCTAATACAACCCTATATATATATATATATATATATATATATATATATCTATATATCTATATCTAAAAATAACGATGAACTTTTTTTGGCCGCCATTACCTTCTACATTGCTGATTAAAACATAGCTCTCAATCCACTTCAAGATTCTCAAATATATTTCAAATTAAAATAATATATTCGATAGTTAGAGGTCGGTGATTTCAGACTTGCAATCTGACGAATCAAGAACATTAAAAGGAAGGGAAGTCATTGCTTCAACGTGGATTCAAAGGCATCATTAAATTGGTAATTTTAATTCATATTACAGTAATTAAATTATATTCTATGATCCTATAATGAGCAATTTCATATCTGTTTAAATTTATTGCTACTATATGTTTAGTTAGGTGAGATTTTTGTAAGTAGATGTGGTTGTCACAAATCAGTTTGGTTATGTGCATAATTTGTTTATTATACTATCTGATTTATGTATAGACAAATGTTGTTTACTGTACAAAATCAATTTTTGTTATTAATAATTGTTTTATATATATTTATTAATAAATTCGTATATATATATATATATATATATTAGTGTATATTTCTCTCTCATAATAGCATATATGAATATATAAGATATATATGATTTTAAATTTTTATTACACTTATTTATATATAATATGGATTTAAAAATTCGAAAATTAATTATCAAACATATATTCATATTTTTAAATGAACATTTATTGAATTTTTGAATTGTTTATTATATATAAAATATTTATTATATTAAAATTTCAATTTTATATTTTTATAAAATATTATATCATATTAGAAACATATAGAAAAAATTTAGGAATTTTTTAATAAAGTTTATTATTTTTTAAAATTAATATTATTTCGGAAAAAATGTTTATGATTTATAAAAAATAATAATTTAATTGAAAAATCCATCAAATTTTTTTGTAACCTTTCATTCATGATCCTAGAATATTTGAAAATTTAAATTTTGAATTTTTAACAATATATTATTTTATATTAAATAATTATTTCCGAAATCAATGTATTTGTTTTTAAAAATAATATTTCAACTTTGAAAAATCTTCAGATTTTTCCTAAGCTCTATTTTATTATCCTAGATTTTCAAAAATTGTAAGATTTAAATTTTCATCAATAGATTATTTTATGTTAATTATTTATGGATGAAAACATTATTTTATTCATAATATATACAAATTAAAATACTAAAATTATTATTTTTGCAAAACTAAGTTAATTTTGAATTATAAATAATTTTAAGTAATTGTTCTCTCTCTTTCTATATATATATATTTATCTATATATAAATGTTTTACGTTCATATATTATATATAATATATTTATACATACATGTGTGTGTTGTGTTATAACACATATACATGCACATATTTGGACAACATACATGACATAAAAAATGAGCTAATATGTCTATTGCGATGTAAATCCCAACATCTACATATGGGCATATTATATCTTTCACGGATTGTTATGTTACACATGCACTCACACATATGTGTATATGATACATTTATATATAAACTAAATCAAATAAAATTAATTTCATATCTTAATTTATTTGCATTAAATAAAATAAATGATTTTATTTAAATGAAATTTAAATAATGTTCTAATTCAGTTAGAATTCATGGCCCAATAAAAGATCCAATAGGGTAAATTTTTTAAAATTCACCCATAACTTCCGCTGCAGGCTAGTTTAGTTCCAACAATGGTATCAGAGCCCAATAGCTTATGCGGTCTAATTTAGTCATATTAGGGCTAAATAATTAAGCTTGCCCACTTAGTACGGTGTCTAGAAAGGTAATGTCTAGGATTGGAATTGGGTAATCAAGTACCCTGTTCTACCTGGTTACCAGTCTGGCCCGAAAGGTGAGGTAAGCCCAAAGGTTGCTCCTAATAGAAAAGGCCCAACTTAATTTGGGCCTTGGGCTAATTTTCAAAATCGTTTTGAAAATTAATGTTAAAGATTTTAAATTTAATAGTTAAATTTAAAATAAAACATGTTTATTATAAAAATTATAATGCTACATAAGTTTTCAAAATGTTTGAAAGGATAATGATATTTTCAAAATGTTTGAAAATATTTATATAATAATTTCAAATTTCAAATTTATTGATAAGGTTAATAAAATAAATTAATTAAATATGTTAATTAATTAATGTATACATGCATGTATTATATTTGTTGATATATGTTATGTTATTTTAAAATGTTTAACATAACATAAGTATACATGTATGTATACAAGATAAATTTTGAAATTTATAAATTTTAATAAAAATTGTTTAATTGAATAAATTAAGGGTTAATTAATTAAATAAAATACACATATGTATGATATATGTGTGGTACACTATAAAGGTTATAGTATACACTATAAATGTTATAGTAGATATGTCCAATATAAAAGTTATATTGGAATACTAATTTAAAATTAATTAAAGAGTTAATTGATTAAAAATTAATTAGATAAGATTTAATTAATGATATATTATACGTAAGACTATCATATAAGTGATATTAAATATAAAAGTTATATAACAATAAAACTTATATGATATGTGTATAAACTAAATAAGGAACATTAAAGAAACCCAAATAAACTTGAGAAATAAATACATATGTAAATGTACATATACCGTGATTTCTGATGTGTCTGACATTTGAATCGCTGGGGTATTTCATAAGAAATATATTATTCTATAAGTCGATATCACTCAATATATATATTGAAGATTATGAATCTTCAATATAATGTTGTCCTCTACCATATATATATATTAATAAATTACTTACATACTACTTAGTTGTTGAGCAAACTCAAGCTAGAAATGTTATGCGTAGTATTATTAATATATTGAACAGATGAGGTAAGATAACTATATGTATTTGTTGAGCAAACTCAAGGTACATATACTATACTTAGTCCATCACGATATGGTAGGTATGAGTGAATAATCTCTTTCGGTTTGTTGAGCAAACTCAAGGTCGAAATGAGATTAGAACAAGGAAAAATGGGTTAAGAGTTGTATGTGATACAACTGATAAGGAGTTATCCATCGTTTGTGGGGCTGCGATTTGTTGAGCAAACTCAAGGTCATAATACCAAAACAAACGAGTCCTAACACCCACTAGTAAAGTTGTTAGACTTCTATGTTTCATCTTAGGGTTTGGAGAAACATAAAAGACTAGTGGGAGCCTTATTAGAAAAATGAAATCGTAAATTTTAACCTTTCTAATATTGTAAGAACATATGCTATATAATATTATAATTATCTACAATGATAAATTTGTGCATTTAATATGATTGATAAAACGTATTTAATATGATTGATAAAACGTTTTTCAATTAACATATATAAACAAACTGAATTGAAAGTTGATAAATAGAAATATATATACTCACTAATAATTCTAATTGCATGTTATATAATGTTTCTATACCCATGTAAGTGCCTAATTTTAACTACTTAATACATTCGTAAGTTGATCACTTATATGTTTATTTGGTTTAGACCGTGTATTGCATTTTATGAGTTGTTGAACTCTAAATGCAATTCAAGACCATGGATATTTGATCCATGTACTTTCACATATAAATGTTATATAGTGGACGGTTATAGTTTGTGTGGTACAATATTTCGATGAAGTTAGTTCATTCGAAGTAAGCCAATAAACAGTATTTTAAGATCATGTATTCAACTTGAATGATTTCAAAAGGATCATATTGTGTTAATATAACACAAGACCATAAACTACGAGATACATCTAAGAACTCGATCATTGAAATGTCATCTTGATCGGTTTACATAAAGTGCAACATATTTGATGTCTTAAATGTTAAGAATAATCGAATGTGCTATTGTAAAAAGTTTGTTATGATATTTTTGTAAGGTTTTCTTTTGAATAGTTTGACCATTTGAAAGAAAAATAAATGTATAAGAATAGATGTAATTTAAGGTAAAGTTGGAATGAAGAGAATCAATAGTCACTTCTGCTTCATAGAGAAACATTGGAAACAAGAATTGTAATAATAATTGGTACTTAATATTGGAATATGAAATATGATTTTTATTCTTAAATGTATTTTCATATAGAAAATTGTTTTCTATAACATTATTTCTTTGAGTTCAAGATATTTATCAAAGAACTCTCCACCGTAAACTAGTGGCAGCATATGAAATAAGTAAACAATATTAACAATATTAAGTGAATGATGGACCTCTAAATTTAGTTCGCTATTATAGTAATGGCGGAAATAGTGGGAGCATGCCATATAGCACATAATGATTTCATCAATTTACGAAAATTGTTTTCATAAAATGTACCGAACATTATTTGTGAAATAATGTTTATTTTTTGTATTGACTAAAAAATTGATATAACTATATTTCAATATGAGTATTATGAATATTCATTATGAAATAGAACTACATTATGGAATTTGTTTTCATAGTAAAAGTGATGCAACAAAATACATATGTGTCTAATATTATTTACAGTTGTTTTGGAATTATAGACTAAGCCGTAGTTTTGAGAAATAATTTTACTATATGATTATGAATCATATGATACATGTTAATTATATCTCAAACAATTAATGACTATGCACCATTCAGTGGGAGCATCATAAGAGTTGATGAACTCTTTAAATTAATACATATTGATGTATGAAATCACAAGTCTATTAATACCAAAAGGGTTCCACATACTTTGTTATATTCGTTGATGGTTTATTTCCGACATGAACATGTATATTTGATACACATGCAGTAAGTTTATAATAAAACCATAGAGTATAAAAGAAAAGTAAATAAAATAACATGCAATAGAATAAAATGATTTGATTTGGTCAAATAAGTGAGTATATTGGAAAGAGTTCCAAATGTACCTATATTGATTCAATCTCATAAGTCACTCCTCCATGTGATACATAATGATGCATCGATAAGGAGTAATCAGACATTGTTGGACAATTTACGATTAATTGTAAGTGAAGTTGAGTTAGTTTCTTTCTATAAGGTCATGTACTTAAGAGTAGTACACAAGGTTGATATTATTTCATCTAAAAAACAGTTCACAAAATCATACAAGATAAGGGTCTGTAATAAATCCCAACATATCCTAGGCCAAGGAGTTGGCAGGTTGTGTGAGTCGAAAGATTACACGTAATAATTGTTCATGAGGGATCTTGTATGAATCTCCAAAAGTTTTTTGGAAAGGTCTGTCATCAAATGACATATTTATGTTTTAAACATAATTTTTGTAAACCTATATCAGTTTTATAAATAAAAAGGTTCATAAAGCATTTATGAATCCCTATTCTATTTGCACTAAGAAACAATTGTTGTTTCAAGATATATCAACTTGTGAAGGAATTTCTTTGAGAAATTTTTGGTAGTTAAATGGAATTGGATCCGATCCAAATATAGAACTGATTATATGAGATGAAGTGAAATTAACTAATCTAAATGAACACATAGCATTAAAATGTCTAATAAGTATTTTCGTACATCGAAGAGAAACTATGAGTTTCTTATTAATGTCGAAAATATACATTACGCTCGGTTGTTCAATTAAACCATTAAGATTGTTGACTCTATATGGTATAATGCGCAAATCTGAAAGAATTCCAAGTACATTATCAAAATATGATTTTGGTGTTCGTAACCAAAGAGATGTGATCCATCGACCAAGATTATGTCTTTATTGGAAAGACTAATGTGGTTGGAATTAAATGAGCAATGTTGATAAGAATAATATCGCAAATTTCAATTGTTGAAATTAGCATAACAAATTCGGTATTCAACATGCTCAAGTTAATTCAGATTTACTCACAAAATTATCGCTCGATAAGACTTAGTGTTTGGTACTTATGTATTGAAACATAAAACTCTAAATAATGATTTAGAGTAAGCCGTTTACACATATTAATCAAAAATGCCTCGAAGTCAGTGGGAACGATATTGGGTTTGTGAGTCTTTGGATATGATCCAAGAAATGATACGAATGTATCATTTTATAAGCATCAAGATTGAATAAGTATTTTGATAGAAATATCAAATAGTTTGATTTTCAATCAAAGTGCAGAGGAAGCATGTGTTCATAAGAAAGAACGTTAAAAGGTACATTGATATTTGTAAACTATAAGCAAACAACACGTTGTTGATTTTAACAATATGCTTGTATTAAAATCAACTTTAATTGTTTTAACACTCAATTTTGGATTGTAAATGATGTCTTTTATGGTGAGTATAAAAGATATAGGGATTGTCCCAAAACGATATACAAGAGCACCCTATTAAAAAGAGAACATGTAAGTTGGATTCCTTATGCATTAGCAATAGAAATTATCATACAGATAATGTTGTGTATGATATTGTGTTTTGTTTATGTATTTGATACATGGAGCAAATAAAAATCCAAATTGATATCACTAAATGGCTGTTTGAGGTGTTCTCGCGTATTTATGAAATACTAGAGAATTGTTTATAGAAACAACGAACTCATTATGATGGAACGTTTGGACACAAACTTTTATAAGTGATATTGAGTATAACATGTCAATGATAAAATTCAAGTTAAAATATTTAATTTGTAAATTTTTCAAAATAAAAGTGATTGTGGTCGATTCAACGAAATGTTGAGAACATTAACTTGAATAGCGCTACAATAAACCAATGTATATAGATATAAATGCACAACTTTATAATTGAGCCAAAGGTGATTCCAAATGTTCAGAATCCTATAATATTGTTATAAGATAACAATGTCATGAAATTGGTCATGATAGAACTTAAGGCTCACTAGAAGTCGAAAGACATACTTCGAATCGTTCCACATGATAAAGGTAGTTTATCAGTGTTAGAGAGAGTTAATCGACAAAGTAGATAATTAAAACATAATAACATACCTATTCACTAAGGGACTGACCTAATTGGTTTTGAAAAAACTAATTGGAGAAGTTGGAATTAGATTTCATAATTGACCCCAAGTGCAAGAGGGAGATTATATTAATGTTACATATATCTAACTCGTTGACCAATCTTGTTCGAAATAAAAGGTATTTTCTTCCTATTATATACTTGATATAATGTGATTATATTAATTCATTAACTTAATTAAAAGTATATTTAATAGAAAATCTATAAATGGTATATTTTGTGATAGTAGTTACAAAGTGTTGTAATTGTGAGTAATTTATCACAATGAAACAAATATACCATTTTAAATGTTCCTAGTCAAGATGCATCCAGACTGGATATCAATGTATCCGTTAAGACTGGAGTACGTAACGCTCTCCAAATGTTGGGCAGTGTATTACTCATGACTGATGGGGGCACCTAGGGGTTACGTACTAATAGTTATTGGATAATTATGGAACGACTCACTCGATAGTTTTCTGTTGGTTAATATAACTACGGTCAAACATAAAATATCAATGTGACTGATTTACACAGTTCTCTCGACTTGAGAATACTGTGGATCTTCAATATGAAAGCTCCGCTTTGATTATAGCCAAATTATGGCATGACGTCCATCGAGTGACTATAGTTGGGTTGAGTGGAAGTATTGGAAGTGAAGCACTATTTAAGAGAGGATTCGTCTCCTTAGTTATATGCGGTTAGTATCACAGTCAACTCAAAGTCAAAGTCTCTAGCCAGAGCATTTCGGTTAATTATTATTATTATTATTGAACCAAGGACTTGTATTTGGACTATAAAGTTGAATGTGGATGAGGTTGGAATTTTGACCATTACCAAATTACATAAGTCCAAAGTGATATAATCTTGGCGAAGAGAATTGGTGTAAACAAATGTCACAACCGGGTAACGTTTATTAAACTAAAATTGGATTTTTACCGAAAATGAGTAAGTGATAAATTTGGGCATAATGTCACACTACTTGCTAAGTGATGTGTGAAAGTTAACATTAGAATAGTTCGATGTTAATCGCTGACCAAATTTACAACCAAGAGTTACTTAGCCGAAAAGATGAATTCCCTTAAAACCAAACGATTTAATTAGTTTATAATTGTTATAAATTAATTAAATTAATTAATATTTATGAAATATTAATTATAAAATTTGAATATGATTTAAGAAATAAATAATTTTATATATATTTATAACAATTATAAATATATCGATCGATATACAATATCGACAAGCAATTAAACTAGATTTAATTGCATAGTATTTTGGCTTGGGCTTAGATGGGATTAAGGCCCATCATTAGGGCTGCAAAATTTCAGTTTTGGGAAGGTCTAGGGGTGGCTAAAACATAGGGAATTGGCTTGGAGATAATGGGTTTAGATCAAGTGAGAATGGGTAAAAAGGTTTTCCTCGTTTCTCTCTAATACAACCCAATATATATATGTATGTATGTATGTATTTATATATGTATGTATGTATGTATGTATCTCTAAAAATAATGATGAACTTTTTTTTGGCTGTCATTAACTTCTACATTGCTGATTAAAACATAGTTCTCAATCCACTTTAAAATTCTCAAATATATTTCAGATTAAAATAATACTATTCGATAGTTAGAGGTCGGTGATTCTGGACTTGCAATCTGACGAATCAAGAACAGTAAAAGGAAGGGAAGTCATTGCTTCAACGTGAATTCAAAGGCATAATTAAATTGGTAATTTTAATTTATTTTACAATAATTAAATTATATTCTATGATCCTATAATGAGCAATTTCATATCTATTTAAATATATTGCTGCTATATGTTTAGTTAGGTGAGATTTTTGTAAGTAGATGTGGTTGTCACAAATCAGTTTGGTTATGTGCATAATTTGTTTATTATACTATTTGATTTATGTATAGACAAATGTTGTTTACTATACAAAATCATTTTTTATATTAATAATTGTTATATATATATTTATTAATAAATTCATATATATATATATATATTAGTGTATATTTCTCTCTCATAATAGCATATATGCATATATAAGATATATATATATATATGATTTAAAATAATTCATACACTTATTTATATATAATATGAATTTAAAAATTTAAAAATTAATCATCATACATATATTCATATTTTTAAATTAACATTTATTGAATTTTTGAATTGTTTATTATATATAAAATAATTATTACATTAAAAATTCAATTTTATATTTTTAAAAAATATTATATTATTTTAGAAACATATAGAAAAAATTTAGGAATTTTTTAATAAATTTTATTATTTTTAATAATTAATATTATTTCGGAAAAACTGTTTATGATTTATTAAAAATAATAATTTAATTAATAAATTCTTCAAAATTTTTTGTAACCTTTCATTCATGATCCTAGAATTTTCAAATTTTTAAATTTGAATTTTTAATAATATATTATTTTATATTAAATAATTATTTCCAAAATCAATGTATTTGTTTTTAAAAATAATATTTTAAATTTGAAAAATCTTCAGATTTTTCCTAAGCTCTATTTTATGATCCTAGATTTTCGAAAATTGTAAAATTTAAATTTTCATTAATATATTATTTTATGTTAATTATTTATGGATGAAAACATTTTTTTATTCATATATACAAATTAAAATACGAAAATTATTACGTTTGCAAAAGTAAGTTAATTTTGAATTATAAATAATTTTTAATAACTGTTCTATCTCTTTCTATATATATATATATATTTATCTATATATAAATGTTTTATGTTCATATATTATATATAATATATTTATACATACATGTGTGTGTGTTTGTACATATTGTAAGACATATACATGCACATATTTGGACAACATACATGATATACAAATTGAGCTAATATGTCTGTTGCGATGTAAATCTCAACATCTACATATGGGCATATTATACCTTTCATGGATTATTATGTTACACATGCACTGACACATATATGTATATGATACATTTATGTATAAACTAAGTTAAATAAAATTAATTTCATATCTTAATATATTTGAATTAAATAAAATAAATGATTTTATTTAAATGAAATTTAGAAATGTTCTAATTCAATTAGACTTCATAGGCCCAATAAAAGATCTAAATTTTTTGAAATTCACTTATAACTTCCGCTGCGGGCTAGTCCAGTTCCAACAAAAGCTTCATCAAGGTCAAGCGGCTCCTCAAGAACCACATGTAGGGCATAGTCAAATTGATCACCAAGGCTAAGGTTCGTAAACTGCCAATCACTATACCTTTCGGGCGGCCTAATAGTCCTACGACTGACCCGGGTAGCTACTGCTTCACCAAAACTCCTTTCAGCTCCACCTTGAACTGAACTTTCTCTAGATTCATGCACATCACTGGCACTACTAGAAGATACCTGTGGACTATCATGTGATGTATCATCAACTGCGTTTTCCTCGACAGCATCAACAATAACTCTACTATTTGGCTGGAACACGGGAACTTCTTCCATCTCCTTAGGCCTATCAGAATCTTCTGATGTGGTAGGTAGCTTTTCCTTCGGATTGAACATAGCAGACTCATCAAAAGTAACATGTCTGGAATGAACAATCTTCCGATCAACAGGGTTCCAAATTCGATACCCTTTGATACCATCGGTGTATCCCATTAGTATGCCCTTGTATGCTCTAGCCTCCAACTTGTCATCACCTGTATGGTGAACGTACACAGGACAACCAAAAATTCAGAAGTAACCAAGATACACTGCTTTATCTCTCCACCTTTCCTCTGGAATCTTCTCATCTATGGCTGAGAACAGAATTCGATTTATAATATGCGCCGCAGTTGATAATGCCTCCGCCCAAAAGCCTCTCGACAAGCCCGCCGTCAATCTCAAGCAACGAGCCTTCTCCAATAGAGTCCTCTTCATCCTTTTTGCAACCCCATTGGATTGCGGATCTCCGGGTGTAGTGAAATGTCATGTCTCTGAATGTCATGCTGTCTACACAAATTGAAGAACTCCCTAGAGACAAATTCACCGCCATTATCAGATCTCAACACCTTCAACCTCGAACCGGATTAGTTCTTAACAAGTGCTTTCCAGTTTTTGAACTTCTCAAAACTCTCTGATTTGGCCTTCATCACATACACCCATACTTCCTTAGAAAAGTCATCAATGAAAGAGAAAATAATTTGCTCCTCCAAGAGAAGGAGTAGCAACCGGCCCCCAAACATTTGTATGCACCTACTCAAGTACTCGTCTCGATCTATGGAGTCCAACTCCAAAAGATACTTTAGTTTGCTTGCCTAACACACACTCATGGCAAAAGTCCATCTTGTCGAAGCTTTCTCCTTTGATCATCTTCCGCCTTCGAAGCAACTCTAAGCCCTTCTTTGAAATATGACCCAACCTGAGATGCTAAAGCTTTGTGGCATCCAATGCACGAGATCTGTCTACTCCAACACACGACTCTCCAAGAACTGTTGTTCCTTTGAGCAAATATAGATTTCGGAACACATCTCCTTTCATAAGAACTAGTGCACCTCTCGAAATCTTCAGACTATCCTTCTCGATGGTTACCTTGCATCCCAAAGATGCCGGTTGTCCTAAATAAATTAAGGACTTCCGAAGACCTGGAACATACTGGACACCTGTCAAAGTGCATATCACTCCATCAAACATCCTGATCCTCACTGTACCTTCACCCATTGCTCTGCAACTAGCATCATTACCCATAAGAATAAAGCTTCCCTCTCGTCCAACGAAAGAACTGAAGTAATCCTTATTAGGTGTCATATGGAAAGACGCCCCCGAGTCCAGCACCCAATGGTCTGGGACATCCGATACTGCTGCAGACAACACATCGTCAGATACAGATTTCTCCACCGCAAATGATGAAGATTCATCTTCTTCCTTCTTCTTCAAATCTGGACAATCATTTCTCCAATGACGAGGTTTCTTGCAGATAAAGCACTTCCCGTCCTTAGACTTTCCTCTCGTGTCATTACTGGGCTTCCTGAACGTGGAACGCCATCTAGAGTGCCAATTCTTCTTATCTTCTCTACCTCTTTCAACAAACAGGCCGTGACTACTACTTCCACCTCTACTTCCTTCACTTATCTCCTTCATCTAATCTCTCAAGCCCTCAGATAGAAGGCCTAACTTCACATCTTCCACTGTCAATGTGTCTCTAGCGAAGATAAGGCTGTTGGCGAAACCTGTGTATCGCTCTGGAAGAGAATACAAAAGAATCATTGTCATTTGCTCTTCATCCATCTTCAAGTCAACAGTCTTCATCTTCATCACGAGATCATCAAAGAAATTAAGATGTTCCTTCACTGAAGTACCTCTCTCATCCGCATGGTGAAAAATGTCTTCAACAATATCAGACGGTTGGTTGGAGATTTCTTCAAGTAGAGATTCGCCAATTTGGTCCAAATGCCCCTAGCAGTGGTCTCACTGCTAATATCTGAAATGACATTCTCTCCCATAGCTAGCTGTAAAGTAGTAAATGCCCATTTCTCCATCTTCTTCCTTTCCGCGACTGAGATGTCAGCCGTCAAGTCCTCAGGGGCAAACACTACTGGATGGACTTCATTCCTCATTAGAACAGCCTTCATCCTCCATTGTCACTTCTCGAAGTCTTTATCCCCTTTCCATTTCTCAATTGCCAACTGTGATCCTGATGCGATATACATTCTCTAGTATATGGTCTTGTACAACTGGAGTCGCTTCATCTCCTGCCATAGCATCTAACACTCCTCAATCAACCTTGCAGCTCCGATACCAAACTGTTGGAGAAAATCCCTTCAGATGATCAGTCTAAGGGAATAAAAAAACCCAACACAGCGGAAAACAATTGGATCGTGATTGTAGTGAGACGAAACAAACAGAAATAAACACCAGAACAAATAGTCATAGATCTATGCAGTGTAGAAAAATAAATAACACCAGTATTTATAGTGGTTCCACTACTACGAGGCAGTGTACGTCCACTTAGGGAGAGGAGATTTTATTAATCACTGAAAGATTGGAGTTACAAGATTGATTTACTTTTGGAGGCTATATATAAGAAGAATTAACAATATAGACAAAATTCTGCAGAGTTTCAACTCCCTAGAATGGCTGCCATTGTTGTCCAGAAGCTCCACTATTTATAGAGTGAAGATATGAGGAGGGGTAGCTGCTATATAGCAGCCCTGGGGTTTGGTTCGCCAAACACCAAAAAAAGTTCGGCATTCATCTAGACCGACATGATTTGGTCCGGCAATCAGTACTCCAGATCTGGACCAGCTAAGCTCACTAAACATCTCGTTCGGCATCAGTTCCCCAACCAAAATTATGGACCGGCATCAACTTGGTTCGGCAGCAGCAATTCTGGTCTGGTATCAACACAAAAGATTTGGACCGGCATGCTTATTTGGTTCGACACTCCAACACAGTACGCATCTGGACCGGCATTCACCGAACCAAAAATATGGAGCGACATGCAGCATTTAGTTTGGACCGGTAAACATCTGTAGCGGCATTTACCGAACGAGATTTTTGGTTCCGTAGCAACTTTAAATTTCACCGCTCCAAATCCTAGTGTTTCTCCTCCTTCGCTTCTTCTTACACCGAATGAGATTCACCAGATAAGACTTCTTTCCACCGAACGAACTCCACCGGACCAAAACTTTGGTTCGGCATCTCCTTCACTGAACCAAAATTTGGTTCGGCATCTTTTTCTCCAATGCCAGATCCAAGCCCTAGCACTAAACGAACCTCTTCCTCCTCGGCTTTGCTTCAGCAACGCGACTTAGGGTTTGGAGCTCCTCCTCGAAGCTTCTCCGATGGCGACTCTTCTTCACGAATTCCAGGTAATCATTTCTAACAATAGGAACATGACTTAAGTACATGCTTTTTCTTGTCACTATAAAGATAATAGAGATAGCTTGTGTGTTTCAAAATTCCGAAGTTACACAATTCGACTTGTCATATGCTTTTCTTTCTCATAAATAATACTACAAGTTGCATTATGCAATAAGCCATAGCCAAAATTAAAGTACAGTTTAATAAACCGAATCACCTGATTTCGGTATGAGTAAAAATCACTGCTGCCTTAGATAGTAATATCAAGATCAACAGGTTCAATCCAGCATATGAAATTGAGAGCATAATCCAATGAGAATACACAAAACCATGTTCTAATATTATATCGATAGCAAAGAGAATCGTGATTCTAATTAAATAATAAAACTACCTTGCAAGAGGAGTTTATGCAATGCTTTATTCTTGTCTTTGTCAAACAAAATAATCTTTGAAGCTGCTACCCGGTACTGCACAACTTGTTCAACAAAAGGATTTGTCGTTTCCCTAAAGTTCAAAGTAATAACGGTAATTTAAACTAAGAATGAAAAGGATAATTGAGAACTTTCAAAGTAACATAAATTTATTGCATGGAAAGCTTGAGGCTGTGACCAAATCCTATATGACCACATGTGTATGGTTGCAGGTAACCATAAAAAAGGCTACCAACAACTACTATCTTCTACATTACCTTTTCTACCCTGGTGTATGCTTAAAGACAGCCAGTTTTCAGCAATCTAGCAAGGGCCTTTTCTACCCTCGTGTATGCTGAAGCGCCTTACCTGAAAGTGTTCCTTAGTATGTACTGTAAGAAGTATGTTATAAAAAGAATGAAAGAACAAACACAAGTGGTGATCCTTTATCTCTCCCTATCAAGCATCTCAACCGTTGAAACAGATCAACGGTATATATCTTAGTATTTTGTTAAAACGGATTGCAGGCTTTTAAGCCCAAATGATGTATAAATACTTGTACTTGTTCTATGTATCATTTTATCAAATACTCAATAACATTTACAGTTTTATCAATTACAACAATTGTTGATATGGTATCAGAGCAGTAAAACAGTCTAACGACTGAATCATCAGATCTTGCTCTAAAGATCATCATCGAGCCATCCTTGAAGATAGATCATCTATCTTCGGTTGCTCTCAGTTTTTTTTCTTTGAGCAAATCATCATTTGATTTTTTTTTCTCTATACCTCTCTCTCTAAATTTTCCCAAGCCTTACTTCTGAAAGTTTCTTTCAAGAATTAACTTCTTGATACAATTTCTGGCTGCAAATTTAAAATCTGCCTCGCCAGCATCTGATTTCAGCATGGCAGGAGATGAAGATACTGTTTCTTCATCCTCACCCAAAAACAATGTTTCTGCTGCATCAAATAGTGATCACAACACTGCAAAAGAATCAAGAAATATCGTTAATCCAAAAAATCAGATTATCTCTATACAACTCGATGAGGCAAATTATCTACTATGGAAATGTCAAATCATGGCTGCCCTAACTAGGTATGGATTAGAAGAATACATCAGTGGAACTCTTGCAATTCCAGCAAAAATGATTTCTGACAGTGAAGGAAAATTCATAATAAATCAAGAATTTACTCACTACAAAAGACAAGATAGTCTCCTATGTGCTTGGCTATTTTCATCAATCAGCCATTCTTTATTACCAAAGTTGATAGGGTGTAAAACAACCCAAGAAATTTGGGAAACAGTGGAGAAAACCTTCAACACTCAGTCATCAGCAAGAATTATGCATTACAAACGTCAACTTAACAACATTAGCAAGGATTCTATGTCTATGAGGGAGTATTTAACAAAAATCAAAACGCTATGTGACTTACTTGAAGTTGCTGGTCACAATATTTCTGAAGCAGATCAAGTTCTCACCATTTTAAATGGTCTTGATGATGATTACGAGTCAGTTGTCACTATGCTTTCCTCCCAACCTACCACTCCATCAATTCAGCATATTCAGTCAACACTTATTGCTCATGAAGGAAGAATTGAAGCCAAGAAAACAAGAAACAGTGAGTATATGGTCAATTATGCTTCCACAAACAGAAATAAAAATCAAGAAAGGCTACAAACCAATAAAACTGATCAAAATGTTCAAAGAAATGCTCAGATGTCAAACAGAGGAAGAGGGAGAGGCAGGTTTGGTAATAATTCAAATAGAGTTAAGTGTCAAATTTGTGAGAAATTTGGCCATACAGCTGGAAAGTGTTATTTTAGGTTTGATCAAAATTTCTCTCTAAGTCAACAAGGAAATAACAACCAGAAATCAAACTATCCAAGTGCTAACATTGCTCAAGCAGGAACAGAAAAGAATCAAGACTCCAAAAATAATGGAGAGTCTAATACCAAAATTGATGATATTCAGACTGAAGATTGGTTTCTTGATTCCGGAGCCACAAATCATATTACAAACAATCTGAACAACTTGAACATTGGCAATAAAGAATATAAAGGTACACATTCTTTATTTATGGGTAATGGCATTTCTTCAAAAATTACTCATACTGGTACTGCTATGCTTAACAGTAAAAGAAAGTTATATTTAAATAATCTTCTTAGGGTACCAGAAATTAAGAAAAACTTGCTTAGTGTATCACAATTTGCTAATGATAATCAAGTCTATTTTGAGTTCTTTCCTCACCATTACACAATTAGAGATATTCTAAACAATGAAATTTTATTACAGGGTAATGTGCAAAATGGACTATATCTGTTCAATCCTGGCAAGAACAATAGAAATTGTGATAGTAGATACTGGTGCATTTTCTCTAAAACTGGATGTACAGCAGTTATGAATAAACTAGATTTGTGGCATTGTAAGCTAGGACATCCAAGTATTAACATTGTAAGGCATATTTTGAGAAATAACAATATTAAGTTTGATGATATATCTCATAGTTATGTTTGTTCTGCATGTCAGTTAGGAAAAAGTCATAAGCTACCATTTCCAAATTCTCAAACTAAATATAGTAAACCATTAGAAATGGTAGCTACTGACTTATGGGGACCAGCCCCAATAACTTCTGATTATGGTTATAAATATTATGTTTCTTTTGTTGATTCATACTCAAGATATACATGGATATATTTCTTAAAGTCAAAGGCAGATACAGCTAATGCTGTAATACAGTTTATAACTCAAGCAGAAAGACAAACAGGTGAGAAGTTAAAAATTCTCCAAACAGATGGAGGGTCAGAGTATAAACCTCTGAAAGAATATTTCAATATGAAAGGTATTCTACATCGAATGACATGTCCCTACACTTCTGAATAGAATGGGCTTGTTGAAAGAAAGCACAGGCATATTGTGGAAACAGGGTTAACTTTATTAGCTCAAGCATCTCTTCCTTTAAAATTTTGGCCTGATGCTTTTATTTCTAGTGTTTTTCTTATTAACAGGTTGCCAACAAAAGTTTTGCACAATACAAGTCCATTAGAAAATATATTCAATATCAAGCCAGATTATAATTCTCTCAAAGTTTTTGGGTGTCTATGTTTTCCAAATTTAAGATCATACAATACTCATAAACTAAGTTTTAGATCTGAGCCATGCACTTTTATTGGATATGCCCAAAATCAAAAGGGTTATAAGTGTCTTACAAGTAAAGGTAAAGTGATCATCTCTCGACATGTAGCTTTCAATGAGCTCATTTTTCCTTTTAAGGAAGCTGTAGTGAAAACTACACAAAAAGTCTATGATGCAAAGGTATCTATTCCAGCTATTCCAGTTCATACTTTCAATCAAGCCAAAGTAATCAATCCTCATCAGCAAGCTGTATCACCACTCCAACACACTGTGCTCAATAGAAAGCCAGATCAGAGTGATGCTTCACCCCAAAACACATTGCTCTCTGTTGAACCAGGTCAGAATGAAAGTGATATCAGCAATTCTTCACCTAATCAAGAAAATCAGAGAATTAGTGAAGATGATAGTTCAAAAACCAGTAGTGAAGAAAATTTGCAACAAAAAACTGGACATCATATGATTACAAGAGCCAAAAGTGGAATCTTCAAACCAAAAGTGTATAACATCAGTATTGAAGAAAGAGAACCTACAACTTATGAAGAAGCAAGCAAACATGCCCATTGGAAAGCTGCTATGGATGAGGAATTCTCAGCTTTAACCAAAAATAAAACTTGGAGCCTTGTAGATAAACCTCACAGTAAAAATATTGTTGGAAATAAATGGGTCTACAAAATCAAAAGAAGATCTGATGGATCTATTCTCAAGTATAAAGCAAGGCTTGTTGCTAAAGGATATGCTCAACAATATGGATTCGACTTTAATGAAACCTTCTCTCCAGTTATCAATCCCACAACAATTAGAATTATTTTAACTGCTGCCTTACATTATAAATGGGAATTAAAACAGCTTGATGTCAACAATGCATTCCTCAATGGAGAACTTCAAGAAAAAGTATATATGCATCAGCCACAGGGGTATGATAAACATGACAGTAAACTTGTATGCAAGTTACACAAAGCTCTGTATGGACTAAAACAAGCACCAAGGGTATGGTATGATAAATTAAAGCAAGCTCTTACTACTATTGATTATCACAATGCAAAGTCTGATAATTCTTTATATTTTAAAAATGAAGGAGGTCACAAAACATATATTTTAGTGTATGTAGATGATCTTATTTTAACTGGTAGTAGTAGTTTAGAAATAATAAATGTCACCAAGTATTTAAATTCAACCTTTTCAATCAAAGATCTGGGGCAACTAAATTATTTTCTTGGAATAGAAGTCATCAGAAAATCTGATACAAATATAATCCTTTCTCAAAGAAAATATATTTCTGAAATTTTAGCAAAAGCAAAAATGGATTTAGCAAAATCTTTGCCTACTCCTATGATCAGTAACTTAGGATTGTCTAAACATAATGGAGATATTTTTTATGATCCTACATTATATAGAAGTACAGTCGGAGCATTACAATATGCTACTGCTACTAGACCTGATATAACATATAGTGTAAACAAAGTCTCACAATTTATGCATGAACCTCATGATGATCATTGGAAGGCAGTAAAATGAATTTTAAGGTATCTTAAAGGAACTATTAATCATGGGCTATATTTTAGTGCTAACAAAAACTTTGAGTTAAGAGGTTACTCAGATGCAGACTGGGCCTCCGATCACGATGATCGAAGATCCACAAGTGGCTATATCATATATCTGGGAGACAATCCTGTCTCATGGAGCTCAAAGAAACAACCCACTGTTTCTCGATCTAGTACGGAGGCGGAATATCGAAGTGTTGCAAGTACCACTGCAGAACTAATCTGGATCCAGACCTTGCTCAAAGAAATCAGCTTGCCTACTCGAAGTACACCAATTGTTTGGTGCGATAATCTGAGTACTATTGCCATGTCTGCCAACCCAGTTCTTCACTCTCGTACAAAGCACATAGAATTAGATCTATACTTTGTACGAGAACATGTTATCAGCGGCAAATTAGAGATCAATCATGTTCCAGCAAGTCATCAGAGAGCCGACATGCTGACTAAAGCCTTATCAAGGAGGAATTTTGAAAGATTCAAGGAAGATTTTAAAGTTCAATGTATCAGAGAAGAAGAAAGGGGAAAAGAAGAAACCCTAGCCGAAAAGAACCCTAGCTCATTTTGACGGGGAGAAAAAGAATGAAAGAACAAACACAAGTGGTGATCCTTTATCTCTCCCTATCAAGCATCTCAACCGTTGAAACAGATCAACGGTATATATCTTAGTATTTTGTTAAAACGGATTGCAGGCTTTTAAGCCCAAATGATGTATAAATACTTGTACTTGTTCTGTGTATCATTTTATCAAATACTCAATAACATTTACAGTTTTATCAATTACAACAATTGTTGATGGTTATGTTTGGCCATATATACAAGACAGATGGATTTGGATTTGTGAGTCTTCTTTCAAAACCTTTACTTTTTTAAAAATAATATAAATAATGATATATATTTCTAGGATTGAACCCAAGATCTCCACCAACACAAATCTAGGTAGAAGTCTTTAAGACTTGGACAGTAATTAAGGTCCTATTAAAACTTTGTTGTTTATGACAAGAAATTTATTTTAACATAAGTTACCCTTCACTCCATAAAGAAACTACTCATTTTAGCTTAAAGTATTATTTTGCATGTTTGGTTACTTGCATGAAATCAACCAAGTTATACGTTTCTAATTTTCTGCTATATTTATATTATATAGTATATATATCGCCAAGCATGCATGAATTCTTTTTTTACGCATGTTTTCCTAATAAGATCATCACTAGTCGCTGACAAATCAAGAACAATTTTAAAAGTAAGAGAAAGTCATAGCATGACCATTTTCGAATAAGAACTATACAAAAATGAAGCATGCATGTACTGATCATGATGACATATTGAATACTTCAAGTTGCCTCAAATTCCGTAACTTTTGGTGTTTGTTTACCATAACTGGACCAACATTTGCATCTTCAACATCTGCATATGGCTTCACTGTACACACTAAACAAGTTTGACACTCGATGCAACTAGGAAAAAATATCAGTTTTCACAGAAAGCATTTCCAAAATAAAATAACTTGCCTTTAGGACGTGCACTGAAGAGTTGAATTTTTAAGTGACAGCTTGTATGTCACTTCCCTTAAAAGCTGGGGAGAAATAATTCGTACAGACGCCATGACTGCAAAAATTAAGGTATGAGAATATGTACCCTGAGACCTTTCTTAAGTAAGTTAAGCCAGTTATAGTTTCTCTTCACCAGAGCACAAAATATAGTAATTTTCAAATATTAAATAAATATTTTGATATGGCTATTAAAACACACAGTTGACGTAGATATATACAGATGATCCACTCTGTCCATCTTATAGTAAATAATCAAGGGCGGACTCAGCCCTGGGCTCAACTGGGCTGCAGCCCAGGGTAAAAAAAAAATGCTTTTCACGAAACTGCTCCATTCATTCCTGCTCCTGCTCCCCTAAGTTTTTCACGAAGCTGCCAACGAATTTCTCATTTGCCTTCAATTCAGCTCAATATCTTCACTTCAGGTAATTTCTCATTTGTTTAATTTCTGGATTATGCGATTTCGCCTGTTGCTCTATGATATCATTATGTCAATCAATTTTGGATCTGCTGCCATAGAGTTTGGGTGCCGATCTGAGTTGCTGCATTTGCAATAGGGGATCCTTAAGATATTGCTTGTGGGGATTCATTAGGCTTTCTAGTAGTCTTTTAGATGTTGGTTATCTATCTTCATGCTGCTAGTTCATTTTGCCTGATTATTTGGAGATTTTGGTTCTGGCAACGATTGTTATGATAGTACTGTTTGTCACAAAAAAAAAAAAGAAAAAAAAAAGAGAACTGCAGTCTGCATACAGTTCTTTAGGAATTAGGTCGTAGGCAAATTGATTTTTATTTTATTGCAATTTGCTAGTTCTTTAGGAACTGCGGTTTGCAAGTTGCAACCATTTTATTAAATTGTATTGGATTGTTTTCTCTAATTGGTGGTTAAAGCAATTGTTATTTTGTTGAATTTCATATTTGATAATGTCTAGTTTGGCTAATTACATGACATAATGTTTAATAGGTTATATTAAAATGTCGAACAAACAACCAAGCAAGAAACCAAAAACTCTTCTATCTTTTTTTAAAAAGAGCAACGACGATGGAATATCAAACGAGCGTTCAATATTGGAAGTTGATACACCTCAATTCAACTCTCAATCTCATGTTCAATCTGTTTCAGTTACTATCCCTCAATCCAATTCAACAATAGTTGAACGAGATCCAGCATTACGATCGTCGATTTGTGAAATTGAATCTCTTACTAAAAGAGACGAGGTTCGACGAGCTTATATTAATTTAGGGCCATATCAACCTAAATTGGCTCAATACCCTAAAACACTTGTTGGAAAGCAACATCGTCGATTTCAAGCTGTGTGGTTTCAACAATTTTCTTGGTTAGAGTATTCTCCTACTAATGATAAAGCATATTGTTTTCCTTGTTATCTTTTTGGAGAGAAAAGTAGATCATCCGGGGCTCAATCCACGTTAACTTTAGAGGGATTTAACTCATGGAAGAGAATTAATGATGGAACAAAATGTGCATTTTTACAACATGTTGGTCTTACCACTTCGTCACATAGCAAATGTGAGGAGTGCGTAAGAAATTTAAAAAACAGCCCGCAACATATCGATAGAGTGATTAACTCTCAATCAAAAAAGGAAATTTTTAAGAACCAAATGCGGCTTAAAGCAAGCATTCAAGCTGTTCGCTACCTTGCTCTTCAAGCTGTTGGTTTTAGAGGACACGATGAAAGCCCGAGTTCATTAAACCGAGGAAATTTCATTGAATTATTGAAGTTTAAAGCAGAAGGAAATGATAACCTTACAAGAAATATATTGGAGAATGCCCCTCAAAATGCTAAATACACTTCTCCTAAAATTCAAATGGAGATCCTGCATATTCTAGCCAACCGAGTAAGAAATATGATCCGTGATGAAATTGGAGATAACAAATTTTGTATTCTTGTTGATGAATCTCAAGATGAAGCTAAAAGGGAACAAATAGCCCTTGTATTGAGATATGTCACATATGACGGTTTAATAGCGGAACGGTTTTTTGATATTATTGGTGTTGAGAGTACATCAGCACTATGTCTTAAGACCGAGATATCTAATATGCTTGGAAGATTTAATCTAACAATTCAAAATTTGCGGGGGCAAGGTTATGACAGTGCTAGTAATATGCGTGGAGAGTGGAGAGGTTTACAAGCGTTGTTTCTTAAAGATTGTTCGTCTGCTTATTATGTGCATTGCTTTGCTCATCAATTACAACTAGCATTAGTTGCAGCGGCAAAAGATGAATCTAATGTTTGGCAATTTTATTCTCATTTAACATGTGTTGTTAATTTTGTTGCTGCATCTCCAAAACGTCTTTGTGAGTTAAAAAATGCTCAAAAGATTGAAATTGAAAAAATGTTGGTTAGTGGAGAACGGCAAACAAGAACAGGGGCTAATCAAATTGGTACTTTACACCGTCCTGGAGATACTCGGTGGAGTTCACATTATGATTCTGTAAGGGATTTAATTAATATGTATGATCCTGCTTGCTTGGTCGTTGAATGTATTAAAAAGAGTGGACATCAAACATTGAGAGGTCAAGCCTTTGGTATATTCAAAACTTTAAAAAGCTTTGATTTTCTATTTATTTTGCACTTGATGGACAAAATAATGGGCATCACTGATGGACTTTGTCAAGCATTACAACGCAAATCTCAAGACATTTTGAATGCAATGAAATTAGTCTCAACAACAAAAATTCTTCTTCAGAAGTTAAGATTGGAGCAATGGGATACATTTTTAAAGACTTTATTATCCTTTTGTGATCGCCATGACATAGTAGTTCCTAATATGAATTCTCCTTATAAAGATGGTACAAGTCGTAGTTGTCAACAACGGGATGACATCACAGTTGAACATCATTATCATTATGACATTTTTAATTCTACAATTGATTTTCAGTTAATGGAGTTAGAAAATAAATTCAATGGTGCAGTGGTTGATCTTCTTACTCTTAGTTCAGCTCTAGATCCTAGTGATTTTTTAAGTCTTTTAATGTAGAAAATATATGCAAGCTTGCCAAAAATTATTACCCTATGGATTTTAGTGAACAAGACATTCATGCTTTGCAATGTCAATTGATGCATTATCAGCTTGATGTTAAAAGTGATCCTTGGTTTGAAAATATAACTACACTTGGTGGCTTATGTCAATCACTATTTGTAATAAGAAAGTTCGAGATATATTATTTGATTGATAAACTGATCCGTCTTGTGTTGATTCTTCCTGTCACTACTGCAACTACGGAAAGAGCATTTTCGGGCATGAAACATGTCAAAACGGCGATTCACAATGCTATAGAAGATGAATTTCTCTCTGATTGCATGTCTCTTTATTTAGAGCGTGATTTTGCTTGGAAGATTGATTTGGATTCTGTAGTTAAAGAATTTGAATCTGTAAAGACTCGTCGAGCACAATTAAGCTAATGTTATGTATTGAAAGTGGAATATGAATCTATATATATTTTGTGAATTTTTTTTTGGATTATTGTTTTGTTGTAGTGATTGGAATAGCATTATAACTCGAAAAAAAAGTCAGCTTTAAAGTCAGCCCACCCTTACTTTAATTCCTAGGTCCGCCCTTGTAAATAATACAAGCAATTTACTAGTGTTGTGCATCATTCTGGGGTGGCTATAGATTGGTAAAAAATACACTATTTTTATAGAACTATGGGTGGATGCCTTAACACGTAGGAATGACCTTTATAAATAGGTAACTTATGTCATTCTAACTTATTAGTCAGCCATTTCAATATTGCATGTAATAATTGTAATTGTATTTTGAGACGTTCGTTTGTATGCTTTTTCATTACAATTTTTTTATAATATTGACATAACAAGAATGTTGAAATTTTGCTTTAGTTTTACCTTAGGGATGCACATTAGTACTTCCTCTACTGTGGATGTCATGTATGGAAATTTTAATTGATAGTCGTGGTTTTCTGACTTGTTTTTTACACACTCATAATCTGATCCAAACCTACAATTCTTGTTCTCTCTTTCTCTAGTATGAATTGAAGGAAGCACTTTGTTTTTGAGACAGCTTTTGACTAGTACATCAACGCCTAAAGTGGAGAGAGCAATGCTTCTAGAAGAATGGATCAATATGGAAAGTGTATTTGGGAGCCTTGGTGACGTCAGTATTGTTCAAGAAGAATGTGTAGATATGGTGATGCAGCGCGAGATTCACAAGATAAACGATTTACCTTGAGTCGTTTCTCCCTCCCAAAATCGCGTCCCTAAATCGTGCCTCCACCTAGGTCGCGAACGACGTAGCAACCAGCGAAGTCGCGAATGACATAACCTCATCCTTATGTCGCTTCTCCATAGGTCGTGGCGAAACCCTAAATCGCTTCAGTATGTCGCGATGTTGCTTATGTCGCGAAGATCTTATGTCGTCATCTCCAGTAGGTCGCTCCAATCCTTATGTCGCGAAGAGGTCGTGGCCATGTGTCTGTTATGTCGCTCCTCCTCTGCCTTAGGTCGCGGCGGTCTTTAGGTCGTTGAAGTTAGGTCGCGAGATTTCTTGAGTCGCTCCTGGATGCCACAGTTCCTATGTCGCAAATTTCCTTAAGTCGCTGATTACTAGGTCGCGAAGTGTTGCCACTTCTTCCAGTAGGTCGCGAGCAAGATTCAACTGCCTCCTTAAGTCTCGAACGAGCTATGGTAGATCGCTGAAGATTCCTTAAGTCGCGAACGAGCTATGGTAGGTCGCGAACGAAGTTATGTCATTGCCTCTTATGTCGCTGTTCATTCCTTAGGTCGCTCAGACTTTAAGTCGCGAAGATTGTTTTAGGTCGCTGCCTGGTTGTTGTTAAGTCGCTTTGTTTTGAAAGTCATTTGTTTGTATTTTGTTAAGTCGTGTACTGTTGTGTTGTAACTTTCTTATGTCGTTTGTATTTGTTTTGTAAGTCGTTTGTGTTGTGTTGTAAACCCTATAAATAGGGATGTGATGTCATTGTAAAAGTGGTTGATCTTTTTGAATAAAAATTTGTTGAGTGCTTTGTGCCTCCATTGAAATTGGTAGTTGAGTGTAATCTCCTATCTCCACCTTCGGCATTCGAGTGCGCTCGAATCAACGATTGTTGAAGCGAATTCACGGAATCAAGTGCGCTTGATCAACGTTCGAAGAATTGTAGATCTTCTCTCACGACATCGTGCACGATCAACGTGTAGAAGATTGCTAGAATCCGGTATCTTCGTGATCAACGGATTTGGGCCTTTATCTTGGGTATTCTTAAATTCATCGATTTATCATCGATTCACCGATTATTTCCGCTAATCGTGTGAGATCCTGGACGGATTCGATTTACATCGTTGAATTCGCTTACTTGGCTGCGTCATTTGGTATCAGAGCTAGAAGCGAGCTTGTTCAAGTTTGTGCGAGATTTGTTCAAGTCGTGAGCTAGGAGACGAACTTATCCAAGTTCGTTGGGCGTCAATTTTGAGATTTGAAGTTTTTGGAGTTCGAATTAAGTTGTTTGTTTATTTGGGTGTTCGTGAGATTTCAAACAAGTGGGGAAGTTTTGATTCGAGAATTTTTGGGATCAAAGTGAAGTTTGTGTTTAGATCTGTTGAAGATTTTGATCATGCCTCCGAGACGTGTTAACCGTCATCCTAATGTTGCAAATTTGTATGGAGAGAAGATGCTGAACAGATGGAACAACGCAACGATGAAAGGTTCAGTAAGGGTTTCGAGAGAGTGGAGAGAATGATGACTGACATGAATCAAAATCAAAGGAGAGAACCATCATTGTCGATAAATCGAGATTGTGGATTTCGAGACAATCGTGATTATCAGAATGAAGAAAGAAGAGCTTATCGTGATTACGAGCATGAGCCAGATTATGGTTTTGAAAGATGTCGAGTAGAGGAAAGAAGAAGTAGAGAGGACGTGCATGGTCATAGAAGAGTCAATGTTTAGAATCGACATCGAAGCTCATCTAAGTTTGAAGAAGATAGTTATGGTGATAGTGTTCACTTTCGATATCCAGGTCAAGGGCAAAATCGATATAGGAATGTTGAAGAGAATGGTCATACACGGGAGTCAAGGATGAACACAGAAATTCCAGAATTTCGAGGTGGTCTACAAGCAGAGGAATTCCTTGATTGGTTATCAAAGGTTGAAAAGATTTTTAAAATCAAAAACGTGTCTGAAGATCGTCAAGTTAAGTTAGTTACTACAAGATTGAGAGGAAGAGCTATGGATTGGTGGCAACAAACTAAATCAACCAAGAGAGAATGAGGAAATCCAAAGTTGTCACGTGGGATAAGATGAAAAGGATGATGAAGGCAAATTTCTTACCCTACAATTATCAAACTCGTGTGAACCAACAGTTGCAGAAGTTGAGTCAAGGGAGTCGAGGAAAGGGTGTGGTTACAAGCCCCAGTAATCAGAATAAAGGTGTTAATTGCAGTATAAATGTTTCTAAGAGAGCCAACGAACCAGTTGTACATGGAATCACTAAGACAAATGTTGATGACCGAATTAAGCGCTATCATTATCAGGAGTCTGACCATAGAAGTATTGAATGTATGGAGCCCAAGAAGAAAGCCTTAGTTGTAGAAGAATGTGAAAACGAGGATGTGGATGATTCTATTGAAAGCGAGCCGGAAAAGGAAGAGGAACCGACTAGTCCATTATCTTTCAGCGAAAGTGTTGAAGAAGCGGAAGGTAGTGCTGAATCGTTGGTTAGGTATGAGGCAAGCGAAGAGCTTAAAACTCCTTAGGAGGTTAAACCAATGTTAGAAGAGTTTGAAGAGGTCGGTCCTACGGAATCGTTCAAAGAATTATCACCAAAGTTTGACAACGAAGATGAAGAGGTCGAGTTAGAGAACGCTGAATGTAATTTATTAATGGGATTTTTTTCAACGTCAAAGTATGTGGATGTAGAAGTTGATTATTCTTCACCGCCAAAGATTGATGTCGATAGTATGGAAGAAGAAATTGTGTTCGGAATTAAGGGAAATAACTTGATGAAGAAAGATTCTTGTGTAACACCTGAGCTTATGGATGAGAGCCAGCCAAGTGTAAATTCCTTAGTTTCCGAGAAGCCCGAACAAAGTGAAAGTGAAACAAAAGAGAAGACAGAATCAGATAGTTTATCTTTGAAAGGGTTCGTCAATAAAATGAAAGATAGTGATGAATTATTAATGTTGATTGAATTTGGAGAAAGATCAGATTTTGAGAATGCTGAAGAGGTTGAAGTATTTGAAGAATTTGAAGATGAGATTTCTGAGAAACTGTCTGAAGAAACTAGTCTTGTATTTTTGGAAGAGTCTGTTGAAAGGGTGAAAAATAGTAATGAATTATTTGTGTTGACCGGGCAAGGAACGAATAAAAATCTTGATGTTTTTGAGGAAGTTGGATCAGAATTCGACGAGTCTGAAGTCGAATATCCTGAGGAATTACCCGAAGAGTTACCACCACTACAGGACATTCAGCATCAAACTGAACTAGTACCAGATGCTATTTTACTACGGGGATTGTATGATCTTGTGAATCTGAAAGAACAGGAAGAGTGGAAAAGACAGGAGAAAGAGAATGATTGTCAGTTGGAGTTGCCTGAACATGTCCGTACTGCTGACATTGTCAACGTCAACTGCTTGGAACCGTTTCATGAAAATAAACATGTCAAAGAAGAAGCGAGTGGGAATTCATTTCAATCAGGGGAAATTGATGCAACACATCAAAGGAAGATTCTAAAAGATGATACACCTGAACGAGATAAGGAAAGACAAGAATCTGGGTATGAGTCATCGCACTTCTTCAGTCGTGACTTCCTAAGTCGCTCCGCGATTTTAAACTTCCTTATATCGTCTCGCATTTTCGTCACGATTTGGTTCTATATCACACCTTCCTATTGGCACGAGCATCATGATGTCATCTCCTTCAGATCACTTCCTTATGCCGCCTGCCTAATGCCACGTCTGCTTATTGCCATGCGTTCCTTAGGTCGAGCCACATCATCAAAGAGTCAAGACAAGATCAATCTCAAGAGCGGTTATCACCAGAGCCGCATCAGACCAGATAATGAATGGAAGACAGCGTCTCGAAGAAGAAAAAAATGTGAATTCGGGACGAATTCTTTTCAACCAGGGGAGGATGATGCAGCGCGAGATTCACAAGATAAACGATTTACCTTGAGTCATTTCTCCCTCCCAAAATCGCGTCCCTAAATCGCGCCTCCACCTAGGTCGCGAACGACGTAGCAACCAGCGAAGTCGCGAACGACATAACCTCATCCTTATGTCGCTTCTCCATAGGTCGCGGTGAAACCCTAAATCGCTTCAGTATGTCGCGATGTTGCTTATGTCGCGAAGATCTTATGTCGTCATCTCCAGTAGGTCGCTCCGATCCTTATGTCGCGAAGAGGTCGTGGCCGTGTGTCTGTTATGTCGCTCCTCCTCTGCCTTAGGTCGCGGCGATCTTTAGGTCGTTGAAGTTAGGTCGCGAGATTTCTTGAGTCGCTCCTGGATGCCACAGTTCCTATGTCGCAAATTTCCTTAAGTCGCTGATTACTAGGTCGCGAGCTTCGTTAGGTCGCGAAGTGTTGCCGCTTCTTCCAGTAGGTCGCGAGCAAGATTCAACTGCCTCCTTAAGTCTCGAACGAGCTATGGTAGATCGCTGAAGATTCCTTAAGTCGCGAACGAGCTATGGTAGGTCGCGAACGAAGTTATGTCATTGCCTCTTATGTCGCTGTTCATTCCTTAGGTCGCTCAGACTTTAAGTCGCGAAGATTGTTTTAGGTCGTTGCCTGGTTGTTGTTAAGTCGCTTTGTTTGGAAGTCATTTGTTTGTATTTTGTTAAGTCATGTACTGTTGTGTTGTAACTTTCTTATGTCGTTTGTATTTGTTTTGTAAGTCGTTTGTGTTGTGTTGTAAACCCTATAAATAGGGATGTGATGTCATTGTAAAAGTGGTTGATCTTTTTGAATAAAAATTTGTTGAGTGCTTTGTGCCTCCATTGAAATTGGTAGTTGAGTGTAATCTCCTATCTCCACCTTCGGCATTCGAGTGCGCTCGAATCAACGATTGTTGAAGCGAATTCACGGAATCAAGTGCGCTTGATCAACGTTCGAAGAATTGTAGATCTTCTCTCACGGCATCGTGCGCGATCAACATGTAGAAGATTGCTAGAATCCGATATCTTCGTGATCAACGGATTTGGGCCTTTATCTTGGGTATTCTTAAATTCATCGATTCACCGATTATTTCCGCTAATCGTGTGAGATCCTGGACGGATTCGATTTACATCGTCGAATTCGCTTACTTAGCTGAGTCATATGGGGAGTATACTGATTACATATTCCTTTGAAGTGACGATGGCTCCAAATTTGAATGTTAAAATTGCTACTTGCATTGGCTGAGAATTTATATAGACGTAAGGTTCTTTTGTTAGTGGTGGGTATGATATAGTGTGAGCGTTGTGACATCATTGTTTGAAAATTATATATAAAATAAATGTTATATTGTATGTAAAATATTATTGTTTGAATTGGTGAATTTTATGTATTCCAATTTTTGAAAATTTAATTCTATAGTATTATTTAGGATAAAGCTGCTAGTTGAAATGTCTATGCAGTTTTTTTGAAAAGTTGTATATATTTCACAACATTTAAAAAAGGTTGTAAAAATTATTCTGCAATATTTTAAAAAAGTTGCAAATCATATTTTGCAGCATCTAAAAATAGTTGTTATTGCAGTTGTTACAGTGTTTTTTGTAAGATCAAAAAAACCTTTGTAAAAGACGCCGGTCCTTTTACAACCTGGCTTAATATTGCATTTGCAAAAGTATTGCGAAACCCCTATTACGATATATTTTTGAAGCTATGATAGGGTAGGGTATATTTGTTGTTGTGATAGTAGGTCTGAGATTAGCACATGGAGCTGCTAAGAGGATGAACATGAGGCCGGTGCTTGTTAAACTTTTATTTTGAGTTTATTTATATTCCACCGTGGATCGTTTATCAATGCTTGACTATTATTAGAGATAGCATTGGAGTTTATTTTGATTATGTATAAACTCTATTGTTGTTGTATAACAGTTGTGAACCTATTACCCTGACGCTTTCCGTGGTTCATTTTGGTTATACTTATCTGTCTCGCATGTTTTATATCTATATTGGTTGCTATATTTTATTCTATACACTATGAGATATACGATAGGTTCTAATATATAATAGTTATTTCATCCTTGACTACCGCTCTACATCTACCGGGTACCAAAGCAGCGCCCTATACAGATATATTGGGTACCGTAGGTGTAGGGTGGACGTCACAAGAAGATGCACATATAAATGAGAAACTAAAGAAAACTTAGAATGGTGAACCAATGTTCAAAATTCGGTGTTCGGTTGCGCTTTAGTATTTGAAAATTCAAATTTTCACTCTCATTTTCGAAATTTTCACAAATTATATTTTGTTACTAGTTTGAGAAATTCTATACATTAGTTTATCAATATGCTATTTTCTTTATCTTATGTTGGATTTTAACACGTTCGATAAGCATACCATTGTACCTATTCTAGACATAAAAATATTGTCATCACATTTTCAAATAAGGGTTCATCTTCACTTCTTGACTTTTTGGCAGTTTATAGTTTATACACTCCACAAAATATAAGAGTAGTCTTTAGTATAGTCAAATGTAGAATACATATAACTAGGAACATCATTTGAATCTTACATGATTTCATAGTTGATGGAGTTAAGGAAATGCCATAGAGGAATTTTGATTATGCAACTTAACTCTCGTAATAAAATCTCATTCTAAATAAATGTATGCTTTTTGATTTTATTTCTTTCGTATGTTTTAAAACACAAGCGCGCACACACATACATACATACATACACATACATACATGCATACATGCACAACACGCACACGCATAAGCGTGCACGTGTGCACGTGCACACACAAAAGTAATGTTAAAAGCACACTATTGCATATTGTTGTCCTTAATATCCTTAGTCATTTGTCATTTTGAGAATGAGATATCAATATATCAAAAAGACTAGTGTATGTAACGTAATCAATATGATGGACACTGATTTGCTCAAGATACTTAGGACATCAATAGGTTACGTACTTGAGTTGTTTAGAATAACTACAAAACAACTCACTAAGAATCTTCTGTAGGTAATTGTATCTGAGACAAATAGAATATCTCATGTGATGATGCATAGTAGTCTTTCAACCTGATAGTACTATGAACCTTACGCATGAAAGCCATACTTTGGCCACCGTCGATCGTTCGATATTGGTTCAGGCTATGGCTATAACTAGACATGTAATAAGACACATGAAGTGGATCACTACTCAAGCGAGTATTCATTTCCTTCACTACATAAGTTAGTGTCAGCATAATTGGAAATACTCACAAAATCAAAATCTTTGGCCACAATGACTCACATTATCGCTAAATTTTGTTAAATTAAACTTATTGATTTTGAATGTTGAACTTCACGATTAAATACTGGCATTATTAGATTTTTGACCTTAGTTGAGCCCTAGATTTCTAAGTGACATAGTAACGACAAAGAAACATAGCATGCATAACATATCATTGCTTAAAGATGTTTCTCTAAAATTGACTGGAAATAGGAGTTCACCTACATGATTTATAAGTGATTGAAATTCGCTAATGCACTAAGTATAGTAAGAGAGTAGTAAAATCGAGTTAAAATCACTGAATGGTAGTTAAGAATGTTCTAGCTTATTTAGGAAATACAATATAACTGTTTATAGACACAATGAACTCCTTATGCAGAAGTGTTCGAAATCAAACTTTATAAGTCACATCTAATATAGCAAGTCAATCTGAAATTCATGTTTAACCATTAACAAATGGGCTTTCCATTGGAAAGGTTCCAAATAAGAGGTTGTGACAAAATCAAATATAAAGGTATAATACATCTCCTTGAATGGTTCCAAAATGAAAGTAGTATATGTAATGCAAATGTAAACTGTCATTTTGACCCGACTATATTGAACCGACTAGACAAGTTAGATTCGACTGCTATCAAAGCCGATGAGTCCAAAATGATGATTGTGGGGCCTAGAAATCAAGTGCAGATAATAACATGAAGTCGAGGTTGAATGGAATTGATAGATATGCAAGGCATAATCTTCGAAGTATGAAATATAGTTCAACATGTAGGAGGGATCGGCATAAATTAACTTCCACTATATGGATCAGTATGGTTCAGGGAGCAAGTGCATTTCAATAGAAAATAATTAATATCTCAAGGTCCACAAGTCTAATGCATATGAAATTTTGTGAGCAAGATATAGAGACCCTAGGGAGCCTACCCTAGGGATTGCATCTCAAGAAGATTAAGTTAGAGGGATCGACACTCTTCCCTTGGTAGGGATCGTCAGGAATCAGCAAGCAACCCATGTTGAAGCAAAGACCAAGCGATAACTCAATATTCTACTAATCCAATTAGCATGAAATTTGGAGGCTAATCATATTTTTGCATGAGGAAGCTACCAAAGTGATCGCGCCCCAAAATTTCACCAATGTAGGGATCGGTACCGATCCCTCTTCTTTGGGAATTGGGCCATATGATCCCTCTTGTGGGTCCATATGGCTCTGGAGGTCCTTCTGCCGAATTTTCAGGAAGATATTTGGCCATTTTCGTCTGTAAATATAGGCATAGTTGTTCATTTTCGGGATTTTGACGCTGCTAGTTGCTTTATACTCTTTTGTAACTAAGGATTTTCATCCGATCCCTATTGTACTCAGTTTATAAAGTGATGAATAAAGCAATCTGTTCAAAGTGGACATAGGCAAACAACGCCGAACCATTATAAATCGTTGAGTGCGTGTTATTATTTCTATTTTATTGTTGTTATCCTCTGTTTTCATTTTATATTCTTCATTTATTTCTCTTCAAAACTTCTACTAGGTGTTTGTACCAATTTTTGGTTCAAACATTTTGGTGCTTTCCTCGAGAGCCATGATTCTCAGCTTACTAGAATCCCTTTATTGCTACTTGATTACATAAATCCATCGAAGGATATCCACAGTTATCTTCAAGAAGTTTGCTTGTTCTATTCAGATTTGCAAAAATCTAAGCAAAGCTATCAACAATGGTGAGGAACATTAGATCTACTTCTCAGAACGTAGAAGGAAACGTGAATGCTAGCATCCAGCAAGAAGGCCTGAATAGTCAACCAGTGGATGTGAACGTTAATCCAGTTGAAGTTCGGAATCCAGTTGATTCCATTACAAGAGCTGAATTCCAGAATCTGATAAGAGAGCTAGTGGATAGCCGTCGACAATTGAATCAGCAGATTCAAGCCAATATCAACCTATTAAACCAACTCAGTCAGCAATAGCGAGGGAAAGCAAGGCGGGACCCTACCCCTTACTTAGCATCGGAGAGTTCTAGTTCATCGGATGAGTATAATAGGAATAGGCGTCACAAAATTGATGGGTAACGTGCAGAAGCTTCAGGGCATCAACAGGCAGACCTGCCATGTATGCTAAGACCGATTGATGTCGATCCCTCCATAGGGATCAGTGTTGACCGAAGGAGGGAAATTAACTGTACATGCTAGGATTCAAGCTGGAGCTGCTGCGATTGATCTGCATGATGGAGTTCAGTTAAATGTCAACCAATTGCTTCCTCGGAATGGCGATGAAGTGAATGTACGTGGTATACATTGGGATAATGGTGAACCAAGAAGGCGTGGAACTACCCATAGACATCGACCAGACCATTAACATGAGGTGGAACACGACCACCACTTGGCACCAACTGTTCAAACGCCAGACTTGTCGGCTATGGGTAGACAGTTAGTGAGAGAGAGCCAAGGCTTGACCAATGATGACTAGGGAATCTCGAGAAGCCATACCCCATTCACTGATGATGTCCTACAAGTAGAGTATCTAAGGAGGTTCAACATGCCATCGATGCCTGCCTATGAGGGAAAAACCAACCCCAGGCAACACATCATGAGATATGAATGGTTGATGGATTCCACACGAGCAGATAATGTGACCAAGTGTAGATGTTTTTCTATTACTCTCTCTCTCTATGGAATAGCAACGATGTGGTTTACAAGGTTACCCCCACAGTCGATCTTTAGATTTGATGAATTGGCAACAAGGTTTGTGGAGCAGTTCCATATGCACACAACTCGCCCCCAAGATGTAATGTCCTATCCAGCGTGATCCAAACTCTGGGAGAATCGCTGAAAGATTACTTGGAGAGATTTCATACGGCTATCATAGAAATCGGTAATCCAAATGACCATGCAATATTGATGGCCGTAAGAAGAGGGGTTGATCCAGAGTCTGATTTTGGTGATTGGTTAGCTGGAAAGCCACCCGCAATGTTGGAGTGCTTTTATGCAAATGCAGCACAGTATTTGAGGAAGGAGGAAGCCAGATGCTCTAGGAAGAAGAATATTGCGGGATTAAGTGGAGAGGGAGTGCAGAGCAATATTACAGTGAACCAGTCTGACGATAGCTCTAGAAAAGTTCAAGCGAATGTCCAGAACAAACTGAATCAACAAAAGAAAGGCGAAGATAGGAGCCGAGAACGAAAGATGGATTCTAGAAGAGGAAAGCCTAGGATTACGATGTAAGATACTTACATGTCACTGAATACATCTCTAGAGAATATCTATTTGTCTACCTGTAATACCATGCAGTACAGAAAGCCGCCTCTGAAAGAATCGACGAGAAGTAGAAATAGATCGAAAAATATTATTGGTTTCAAGAATGTTATGCTCATAAAACAAATGAATGCAGGCACCTCTAGGATATTATCGAAAATCTGATTCGAGTAAGAAAGTTATAGCAGTTTGTAAAAACCCCACAGGATGGCGGGCAGGGGACATCCGACCCCAACCAAAGACATGCACTGCACAGGGCTGAGGAGCCTGCGTGGATTGGTAGAGAATTGGTAAGTAATACAATAGTCGGAGGACCGCATCCGACTGATAAGAGTTGGCATGAGATGGAGCGCTACGCTAGCGCGATTAAGCATATGAATTTTGAATGTTGTTCGAGTACGGAAGATGGAGCTCCGGCAAAATGGCAACGTACAATGGAAGATGATATTGTGTTTAGAAATAGAGATGTAGACAAGGTGGAGGCTCCAACAATCGACCCAATGGTCATTTCGGCCATGATCGGCTCCACTTTAGTGAGAAGGATATTGATTGATTATGGAAGTTTTCTAAATATAATATTCAAAAAAGCTTATGATCGGATAAGGATAGAAGCCATAGACTTGAAACCATCTAAAGCCCGCATTCATGGCTTTAATGATGCTACAACCTAAGCTGTTGGTTATGTTGAATTGCCCGTGGAGTTTGGAGAAGTTGACCATAGGAGAGTGCGGTTCTTGCCTTTTGTTATTTTGAATGTTGACTCTCCATACAACGCTTTTCTAGGCCGACCAGCCCTAGTTGAGTTCCGGGAAGCTCTTGCCCCATGGTATTTGACTTTGAAGTTCCCGACATATAATGGTGTTGGAGTTGTTCATGGCGATCGGGTGACCAGGCATGCCTGTTATGTAGCAGAATTGAGGGATGCTCAACGAAAGGAGAAAGGCAAGGGTTTGGACAAGTCTATCCGCATCCAAGCCACTAAAGACTGACAATCAGCGCCTAAGCCTTGGCTCGAGCACTACAGTCAGTTCCACCGAGACATAGATTCGAGAGATGATGAGGAGGAGCCCAAAGAGACCAAGGCTGCACCAGTCGAGCTGAGATTAACATCACAGCCAGCCACGACGACCCGTCATGGGTCCTAAAGATCGGATCACAGCTGAACCCCCCGATGTTGAAAGAACTTGCTGGATTTCTCCAAGCGAATCTTGACGTGTTCGCTTGGACTCACTCTGACATGTGTGGGACCTCACCTTCTATTACGAGCCATGCATTGAATATCGACCCAAGGCATGTCCCAATGAAACAAAAAAGGTGTGGCATGGATCCAAGAGATCTGCCGCTCCTAAAGAGGAGATGGATAAGTTTGAAGATAATGGGTTTACTCGTGATGACCTCTATCCTAAGTGGGTATCTAATCATGTACTTGTGAGAAAGGAAAATGGGAAAATGCGAACATATATTGATTACTCAGACTTAAACAAGGCATGCCCGAAAGATAGCTTTCCCCTTCCGAGGATCGACCAACTAGTGGACTTAACCGTGGGACACAAATTTCTATCTTTCATGGATGCATACTCAGGATATAACTAGATACCAATGCACATTCCCAATCAAGAGCACACTAGCTTCATTACAGACGTTGGATCATATTGCTATGTGGTAATGCCATTTTGACTAAAGAACGCAGGAGCGACAAACCAAAGCCTAGTCCACAAAATGTTTAAAGATCAGATCGGAAAAACGATGGAGGTATATGTGGATGATATGCTTGTGAAGTCACGATGGTCTAGCGACACATTATAGACCTGAAAGAAATGTTCAATATCCTTCGATACTACAAAATGAAGATTAACCCTCTGAAGTGTTTTTTTGGCGTAGCGTCAAGAAAGTTCTTGGGTTTCATCGTTAATGCTCGCAGAATCGAAGCTAATCCCGAGAAGATCCAAGTTATTCGCAATATCCAAGTGCCAAAGATTATCAAACAAGTACAGAGCCTGAATGGGAAGGATGCCGCTCTAAGCCAATTTATTTCCAGAGCTACCGACAAATGCATTATTTTCTTTGACTTAATTAAGAGAGGAAAAAGGAAATTTGAATGGACACAGGATTGTAAAGACGCATTCCAAGCTTTGGTAAATCACTTAGAGAGATCTTCCATCCTGTCAAAGCCGGTAGATCATGAAGACTTTTGCATCTACTTGGCCATGTCAGTACACGCTATAAGTGTTGCATTGCTTCGCAAAGAGAATCGAATCCAGAGACCAGTCTATTATGTTAGAAAGTGATTAACGGAAGCTGAAATGAACTATCCGAAGATAGAGAAATAGGCATACTGTTTGTTGACTGCTTCACGAAAGCTCCGCCCTTACTTTTAGGCACATCCTATCAATGTTTACACCAACTAATCGTTACGATAAATCCTGCAGCAACCTGAGACGTCCAGAAGGTCACTCAAGTGGAATATTGAACTTAGCCAATTTGACGTCGCTTATCTTCCTCCGAGGGCTATCCAAGGTCAGGCCCTGGCGGACTTTATAGTATAATTTACCGTACAGGATGATTTCCCAGAGAGCAGTGAAACCCTTACCATACGGTGGAAGTTATATACGGATGGAGCATCCAATGATCGTTGTTCTGGAGCTATAATTGTTCTTGTAACTCCCGAAGATCAGTCAATTTGCTATGCTTTAAAGCTTGATTTACCTGCAACAAACAACAAAGCTGGGTATGAGGCTCTGATTGCTTGACTTAAACTTGCCAAATAACTAGGGATAAAGTCTCTTGAAACCTTCTGCAATTCACAGTTGGTAGTATACCAAGTCAGGGGAGATTACCGAGCTAAAGGACAACGACTTGCTCCGTACCTTACCCAAGTCCAAGAGTTGTTGACTAACTTTGAGTACTATGATATTACGCACATTCCTCAGGATCAAAACAAAGAGGTTGGTTCATTGGGAAATTTTGCTAGCTCCAGGGATGCACAATAGATGGGCTTGGTTCCAGTCGAAGTATTAAACGCTCCGAGCATAAGCCTGATGGAAATCGACTGGGTACTAGAGACGGAGCCTGAGAAGGAGTCATGGATGACTCCGATTAAAGACTATTTGCTACAGGGAGTTCTTCCTGAACGAAGGAATGAAAAACGACAAGTCCTTCATAAAGCTTCATGAAATATCATACAGGAAGGAATTATGTATATAAAGGGTTTTCCCGTTCCCCTGCTCCTCTGTATCGCTCATGATGAAATAAAATGAGTCCTAAAGGAAGTTCATGAAGGGGAATGTGGCGATCACACTAGGGGGCAAATTCTAACAAAGAAAATACTCCATTATAGGTATTATTGGCTTTCCATCAACCGAGATGCTGCTGATTATGTAAGGCGATGCGACAAGTACCAGATATGCGCAAAAGTTTCAAGAGCTCCAGCGATGGAAATTACACAAATGGTCAGCCCATGACCATTTCCCATGTGGGGTATAAATATTATCGATTTCTTACCGATCTCTAAAGGTGGTGCAAAGTATGTTATCACCGTAGTTGATTACTTCACCAAATGGGTCAAAGTGGAGCCTTTAGCCACGATCACAACTAAGAAAGTAATCAACTTCATTGTTCGGAACATCATCTATCATTTTGGTCTTCCACAAACTACTGTAACAAATAATGGGACTCAATTCGACATTGCTGAATTTAAAGACTTCTGCCGTCGGCATCACATTGAAAAGAGATTTGCAGTAGTCGCTCACCCTCAAACGAATGGTAAATTGAAGCTGTGAACAAAATGATAAAATCCATGCTGAAGAAGCATTTGGAAAAGGCTAGAGGCAAGTCTGTGGATGAAATCCTGACAGCACTATGGGCTTATAGAACCACCCACAAGTCCGCAACTGGCTATACTCCATTTTCCCTTTCTTATGGTTTTAAACTCGTCCTGTTGAGCTCGAAGTTCCTTAACATCGAATGACCTACTAAGATCCCAGAACGAATAAAGATCTCCTCTTGGAATCTCTAGACTTTATAGACGAGAAGCGCGAAAAAGCTGATTTGAGGGTAGCTGTGCACTGGTGCTGAGTCGCCTGATACTACAACACTATAGTTCAACATAGAACATTCGAAATTGGCGATCTTGTCTTGAAACAGGTTTTTCCTGCCTGTTGTATATGAATCCAACTAAGGAAGGACCATATGTCTTTGAATAGAGGCTTGGATAGGGAATTTTTAAGCTAGCGACTGTTGATGGCATCACACTCCCATGGGCATGGAATAGCGAGCATTTACGACGCTATCTCACTTAATTTATTTCTTTTCCATTCAGTTGTATTCAGTTTCAGGATTTGCTTTAGCATCTTATTTTCTAGATATGTATTAAGGCAAATTATGTCATTTCTTTTCGTTTGGCAAGTAAAGTTTTGAACTTCCTTCACATCTGTGTTTGTTATAGCATTACATGTTAGTTGCATTAGAAAACTGACTGATGTTGACATGTCCAAGCAGGTTCCCAGAATTTAGAGCTAGCCAATTACATTAGTTCCCGATTGAACTAAACAAGATGAACGTGGTCCAACCGTTCATTCGATAATTCTCGTTTACAAACCGATGGACGGAGTACATAATAAGGACTGGATGTGACTCGACCATCCGATAACCAAGTTAATCCTATCGAGCGATGGGATAGTCAGAATCAAAAGCAATTGTGATACAACCGTTTGCTCACTAAGTAAAACCCCGGACATTGGGGTAAATCAAGTAATTAAGGAAAGTACGATCCGACTATTTTTCGAAACTCTAAGTTCCCAGAGCATGGACTAGAGTATAAATACAAGCCAGGTGCGATTCGGCCACCCACTAACTAACTCTTATACCTAGAGTGCAGATATGAGTATAAACAAATAGACGAGTGTGGTTCGACCACTCACTATTCTGTGAACTCCAGCCTAAAACCGACAGGAGGAGTATAAACTCACTATGGATGGAGTTTTACCATCCATCGTCTAACTTCGCTAACCCGAGACTAGGTGTAGGAGTATAATCCCTCAAACTCCTGAATCCGACAATGCAACATTGGGGCTCAATCCTGTGTTTGGTACCGCATAGAGGCCTTGGGATAAAATTAACAAATTATCATTCAAATCAACGAGCGACGAATTACAAGTACATTGAATGGAAAAGTAATAGCTCAACTACTTAAATAACAATTTACACGAAAGTTCAACAGAAAACAGAGAACTTTTATTTGCATAATAAACTTCAAAATTGTGATACAAGTCTATTCAACAATGGGGGTTGTACCCGCACAATCACGACCAACAAAAGGCAAAACAACTATATAAGCTATGTGCAAACTGAGCTAAAGCGACGGCTATTTCTTTTGTCGTTTCTCTTTCTTGGATTTTTTGGGAGTGGTGCCACCCGAGCTTTCGCCTATCCTTTTCCTCGATCCTTTACCGCCCTTGGTAGGAGAGCTTTCAAAGGTTGGAGGGAGTTCTACGGGAATCGACCCACCTGGTGGAATGACTTGTAATGGGACGAGATTTAGATCATCAATTTCCACGTCGGCGGGTTCAGCCTTAACTTTTTTCTTCAACAATTCCTCTCTCTCGATGCGCTCTTTTAAGCTGAGCTCATCAGTATGTTCAGCGGCGCCAGTAATTACAACGTCATCCAACTCATCAAGCAATGGTGGGTCTTCAGCTTTATCATCATCAAGTGCTCCGATAACTTGAGCGTCAAGCCCTAGAGCGTCGATGGCCACCGGAATCTCAGTAGATGTCGATTGTTGCTCCATTGTGGCATCACTTTATGGAGTTTGGCTGTAACTCAGAAGACCTGTGAATTTGTGGAAACAAGAAGATAATCCCATGACTATTGGGCATGAAGAACGAAACCTCTTGAAAAGTGGAGAGTAAAGCGGAATACCTACGTCCGGTTGATTCTCAGTTGTCGTCGGAGTGCTCCCTTCCAGAATAGGGGTCAGCACCTTTGATTGATAACCGGATTTGTCCATATCGTAGTTTAGATCCTATCCCGGGCGGAGAGAAACTAACGTTTTGGCTGCTTGAAGAGAAAAGGGGCCTTTGGGATTGGACTCCAAAGACTCGGCAGTGTTTTTCCCTTTACCGGAGGGTGCTAGGATGTCAAAATATCAAAGTCTTGCAACAGCCAAGTCTAGAGGTTCATCCTCGCGAAGAATCTCCCGTGCTAGTTTCTCTTCGTCTAAATCAACTTCACCGAGGGTTCTCCTTTTCATTTCAACAATATATTCCCAGGCCTCGGTGAGCGACTCAGGATAACCCTCACCAAGAAAGCTCATATCGCAGTAGATAAGAACTTTAGCATTGTATTCAATGATCAGGGGATCGAATATGTCCTTAATTTCATTTCGTCCGGCTTCTTTGGATTCCTCTGTCTAGGCCCCAATCTGTTCTCTCATCTCATTGCGGCATGCTTCTCTCGCCTCTTCTTTGAGGACTTCAATTTGAGCAAGTTGCTCGTCAAGCATAATCTTCGAATTCCGAGCTTCAATGGCTTCTTCGCAATATCTTTGCGATTCCTCTTGAGCTTCAATTTTCTCTTCCCTCTCCTTTTTAAAAAGTTCTTCAAGCTCCTTAATGTGGCG
Organism: Allium fistulosum; assembly: GCA_030737815.1. NCBI lineage: Eukaryota > Viridiplantae > Streptophyta > Magnoliopsida > Asparagales > Amaryllidaceae > Allium > Allium fistulosum. The sequence continues at coordinate 852,831,930 of CM060904.1, read as the reverse complement.
GGCCAAAATATATTTCTCCTTTTGCAAGGTATCTTTTTCCAAGGCAAGCACACCGCTGCGATTGAGGGCAACATCAAGTTCCTTTTTATGTGCAGCTTCTTGATGACTCAACTTCTCAGATGTTTCCTTAACACCTTATTTTGCATCAATCAGCTTCACCATCAAGTTCGAGATCTCAGTGTCTTAATGTTTAATTATATTTTTATCATGGATCACCTCTACTTGAGACGATTGATTTCATGTTGTTCCTCGATAGACACCTCGGAGATCTTCTCTGCTAAGTGCTTGAATGATGCATGTGAAAGAACTTGCTTTAACATTCCTTGGGATTGTATGAATGGAGGGGAGGAACTTAAGGCCGTCAAAACAAATCTTTGGAACATTGACCTTATGTTCAGCTTATTTTTCTACTATGGAACTTCAGGAGCCGTACTCGGTAAAGATGTATTAGAAGTGACAATCGGACGTTTGCTCGACCTGTGGTCATGGGATTGCTTGGAGCTGGATGAACCAGAATACTGCTTAGGCGGTACGAAAACTTGAGGACCATGGAAAGAGGTTTGATCGCCACTGTGCACAGGAAGATTTGGTTGAACTTCCTAATGGGACTACCGAGACTGGGACTTATGTTTGGAAGATGAGGACCCTCGAACGATGACTTCTTTCTCGGCCATCATCCCTCTCTCTACGCCTACCCAATTCTGAATCACGGTTGGATCTGTATTACGGTGAGGAGCCCCTCAAACGATCAAAAGCTCGAGATTAAGACATCGCACCTGCAAAACCAAACAAAAGTGTATAAGTGACCATTATACAAAAGATAGACTGAAATCGTATGGTGAAGTGCACGTGATTGTGAGTGTGCTAGTGTTCTCTCGATGGACCAGTTGTTGCAGCCTTGCTTTCTCTCCTTTGCCGGTGGAAAGAGTGTTAGCACCAAAATTGGTCACTAACCTCCTTGAGAAAGATTATGTAGAGAGATTAATGAAGAAGATAAATTAGAACTGAAAAATAGTGTAATTCAATGCCAAAAGAACAACAAAAACGAGAACACCAGATTTATAGTGGTTCGGCGTAACTGCCTACGTCCACTTTGAATTTTGATCTTTATTGCTTTCACAAGTAGTTGAATACAGATACAATCCGTATATTAATGACTTGAATACAAGTTTTAACTGAAAATAATAAGTCCTGAAAGTGGCAGAGTCTCCCCAGTGTTCTCGAAAAAAGGTCCTTTTTCAGCATGCCCCTACCCCTCTATTTATAGACGAAGATGGGTTGGACTTCCCTCATAGGCCTAGGAACTAGGTACCTCGGCCCATAGTAGATGACTACTGCACACTGTTCCTTGCAAGTCGAACGAGACATGTCGGACGAGACAAGCCGGACCACATTTGGCCGAACTAGGAACTATGCGTTAACGTGGCTGAATGATGTTTGCCGAGCGAGGCATGCCGAGCGACGCACCCACTCAAGGTTGAATGTTAACCTTTTCTTCGAACTTGTGCGATATCTTGACGACGAGCGATGAGTGTAGGCCGGGCGACAATCATATGCCGAATGAGAGACTTGTGCCTAGTAAGGTCTGAAGACAGACGAATCCTTGCATGCCGAACGAGGTTCCATGCCGAGCGAGGCTCTGTGCCGGTCGAGGCTCTACGCCAAGCAAGACTCTGTGCCGATCGAGGCTCTACGCCAAACGATGGCTTTGCATGCCGAATGGGAACTCTGTGCTGAGCCTCTCGTTACCGGGTCAAATAACCGGTTAACACTTGCCCCCCAAAGTACGTCTTGTTGCATACATGACGTGCGTTGAATCAAAGCAAGTCAGAGTCTCTAGAAAGAAATCCATCATATTTTCTGAATAGTCATTATTCTTCAATTTTATCCTCCTAAAGTGTCGTATCATTCTTTGGTTGTCCCAACGTTTGGTCGATTTCCAATAGTATAAATTCAAGATTGTAGTTCATCAGTGGCCATCTGTATCTGGTATTTTAGATCTAGTAAACTTCGGCTATCTAATCCAGTCTTTTCTTAATAACCCTATGTGAAAATCCAAATTCTGTTGATTTCACGAAGTCGAATTTTATGACTATAAACGTGCACATTCAGGCACATGTTCTTGCCACTGGCTCCTGGATGCGTTTTATATTTTCGTGAGTTATCACCAATTCCTTCTAGTTTAATTGCAATTCAATTGCAATTCCTTGTTTATATTTTTTTTTGTAATATCGGTTGTCATCAGCCACTCGATGAGAGGGCACTTCAAGTTCTACATAGATGATGGCCTTGGAGCCATAAGTAAGGGCGAATGGAGTATGGACAGGCGCGAACTCATAGGTAGTTCTACAAGCCCATAATGTTGTTGAGAGTTCATACACCCATTTACCTCTAGCCTTTTCCAAACCTCTCTTCAGAATAGACTTTATGATGATTTTGTTCATAGCTTCAACCAATTATAATGGATCATGGAAGGTCATAAGGACAGATGACATTAAGGACAATGAAGTTGATTATTTTCTTCATCTTGGTCGTGGTTAAAAGTTCTTCATCTGCCTATTTGGTAAAGTAATCAACCGTTATGATGGCGTATTCCATGCCACTTTTAGGATCGGAAAGAAGAAGATGTTGGTAATTCCCCTAAGTGGCAAACGGCTACGGACTAGCCATTTGAGTAATTTCCATCGACGGGGTTCCCAGATTTTTTGCAAACATCTTGCGCTCATCGCATTGTCTAGCATGATCAACCGCATCTTGATTGATAGTTGGCCAGTAATACCCATAGCGGAGTATTTTCTTTGTCAGGGTTTGCCCCCTGATGTACTCGCCGCATTCTTCTTCATATACTTTGCTCAAGACTCATTTGATATCATTATGGGTGATATACCAAAGCGTGGGAATGGATAAACTTCTTTCTACACATGACTTCTTCTTGGATGATTTGGCATGAAGCTTTGAGGAGGATCTGTCGTTTTCCATTCCTCTATTCAGTAAGAATTTCTCATTGTAGATAGTATTTGATAGGAGTCAACCATGACCCATTTTCTGGCTCTGTCTCCAAGATCTAGCCGATCTCTATCCGTCAATGCTTCGAATATTAAGTATTCCAATCGAAACAAAGTATGTCCATTGCGCGTCGCTGAAACTGGCCAACATGGCCAGTGACTTGAATCTTTTCATTTCGATCGCTGAGGATGTGTGTAATGATGTAATACGTGAAGTCGGCTAGTAGCTCTTGGACCTGGTCGAGATAAGGAGCAAGACAATGCCCCCTAGCAAGATCAACTTCCTTAACTTTGCATACTTCTAATCAGGAATCAAAAAAGATATATAAAATTTCCACTCCTAGTCCTCTAGCAAGTTTGAGGCTGGCGGTCGAGGCTTCATACTAAGCATCGTTGTTATTTACAGGGAAATCAAGTTTCAAGACGTAGCAGATCGATCGTTCCTCAAGAGTCATTAACATGACTTCTGCGCCATAACACTGATCACTGGATGCTCCATCCGCGTACATTTTTCATCTGTTGGTTGGCTCTCTACTACTCGTCGAGTAGTCATCTGATGTAGTGAATTCGGGTATGAGGTCTGCTAATTTCCGTCCTCGGATAGCCCTTCGAAGGAAATAAGTGATATCGAATTGGCTTAGTTCGATATTCTATTTATGTAGTCTTTCAGACGTCTCAGGTTATTGTATGCCCTGTCGTAATGGCTGGTAGGCATAGACGTTGATGGGGCGAGCCTAAAAGTAAGAGTGGACCTTTCATGATGAAATCAATAGACATTGCGTTAGCTTTTGTAGCTTCGGGTCGGTATCCAATGCATGGCTCGCGATAGTCGGTGAAATCACACATGCATGTCAGAATAGGTCCAAGGGAATATATCATCATTTATTCAGAAAAATCCAACTAATTCTTTTATCATCCTTGCACCGAGCTGTGATCCGATATTCAGCACCCGGAAAGGGTCGCTATGGCTGGCTGTAATGTCGATTGTCAGCTTAGTGGGTGCAATCCCGGATTCTTTGAGTTCAGATGTAACTATTTTGCATAACATTCAATGTGAAGTATGGTTGGGACGGTCAATGTTGATGGTTACTCTGGTCGAATCCTAGAGTCTTGTCATGAGTTGTTAAGTCTAATAATGAAGGGCTCTGAATGCTCTAATTGTTTATCTGCAAATGGCCAAAGATAAGGCTTAAAAGCACGTTGAAGGAAATGTCGAGTAGGGGTCAGCCTCAAGTTGCGTGCAACTACATAGCTGGATCTTGCTATGAGTTTGAATTTGCTTGTATATTCGAGTAACACATTTTCTATTCAATGCATTCATGATCCTTCACTCGCCCTTCGGGTTAGAGTGACAATCAGTTGCCCACGAGCTTTGGCATCGATTTAATGATTCTATCTCTAGGCATTCTTTTGGTCGTAGCCTTGAGTAACTGTAAGCACTATATATAAGTTTCAATATTAAGCTATAGTAGCTAGTCTTTGGATGATCACGCTTCTGCTCCCAGTCTCGGGTTGACAAATGTGCTGTGTGGACGGTTGAGTCTCGCCCTAGCTATGTTTATATTCCCACCTAAACTCTAAAAACATAGAGTTGATCGGTGAATAATCGGTTCACATTCATCCTACTTCTCACTTGTGCCCCCAAGCCTAGGGTATATACCGATAAGTAGGAAGGCCAACCATGCCCTCTTTAGCTTTACTCTCTTTCCCCTTGAATTGTGGGATCATGTCAGTTGATGAAAGGCTGAGTCTCGCCTATCCTGGATTGTATTGTGGTTTTTCATTCCAAGGGGAATACTCCGATGCGTCATCAGTTTATGGGCGTAAGTTGGATACTGGACGGTCAGCCACATCCACTTTGGTTCATGTTCTGTAATCAGATCTTGGGGTAAAGTTGCCTCAAGAGCAGTGAGGTCATGCTCATCCAGTAGTATACTCCTCCTGATTGATCGAAGAAGGGTGCTGGAGAATTAATGGCCAAGTCTTCATGGTTTACTCTCCTTTCCACACTCTGTTGGTCAAAGTTTTTCAAGGGACATTCAAATCACATTCGTATGTGCTTGGTGTGGATCGATATTGACCCTCGATCTAAGGTATGATATAGTCGGTCGTTCGTAGCTTTGGATGCCGTTCCGATTGGCTTTGTATTGAGGTTTCCTTGCAGTTGTTGCCTTAAGTTGTAAAGAACGCCAAACTAGAGCTACAATGAGTTGTCGTATTAAGCTTTTAGTGATTTGTACTCTTGCTTCATACATTGATTTGGCCAGGCCACAAGACGGATGGTCGAACTCCATCCCTAGCGAGTTTATACTCCTCCCGTCGATTTTAGGCCGAAGATTGTAGAATAGAGAACGGTCGGAATCCACTCATCTATTTATCAAAGTTTATACGCCACTCTGCATTCTAGTGACTTAGAGTTATTCTTCCCCCGGTCGGCTCGTGCCCAATTTGTGTTCATGCTTCGGTCCATGCTCCGGGGACGTAGAGATTTGTTGAAAGGTTTATGTTCTAGTCCACAGTTCGGGACGTAGAGATTTTTGTCAAGTCGTTTATACTCTAGCTCGCGCTGTGGGGACTTAGAGTACTCTAGTCCGCTTCAAGGACTTAGAGATTTTTGTCCAGTTGTTCATACTCTAGTCCACGCTCTGGGGACTCAGAGTACTTTAGTCCGCACTCTGGGGACTTAGAGATTTTCAAGTCATTTATACTCCAGTCCGCACTCTGGGGACTCAGAGTACTCTAGTCCGCACTCTGGGACTTAGAGATTTTCAAGTCGTTTATACTCCAGTCCGCACTCTGAGGACTCGGAGTACTCTAGTCCGCACTCTGAGGACTCAGAGTACTCTAGTCCGCACTCTGGGGACTTAGAGATTTTCAAGTCGTTTATACTCCAGTCCGCACTCTGGGGACTCAGAGTACTCTAGTCCGCACTCTGGGGACTTAGAGATTTTCAAGTCATTTATACTACAGTCCGCACTCTGGGGACTCAGAGTACTCTAGTCCACACTCTGGGGACTTAGAGATTTTTAAGTCATTTATACTCCAGTCCGCACTCTGGGGACTCAGAGTACTCTAGTCCGCACTCTGGGGACATAGAGATTTTCAAGTCATTTATACTCCAGTCCGCACTCTAGGGACTCAGAGTACTCTAGTCTGCACTCTGGGGACTTAGAGATTTTCAAGTCGTTTATACTCCAGTCCGCACTCTGGGGACTCAGAGTACTCTAGTCCGCACTATGGGGACTTAGAGATTTTTAAGTCGTTTATACTCCAGTCCGCACTCTAGGGACTCAGAGTACTCTAGTCCGCACTCTGGGGACTTAGAGATTTTCAAGTCGTTTATACTACAATCTGCACTCTGGGGACTCAGAGTACTCTAGTCCGCACTCTGGGGACTTAGAGATTTTCAAGTCGTTTATACTCCAGTCCGCACTTTGGGGACTCAGAGTACTCTAGTCCGCACTCTGGGGACTTAGAGATTTTCAAGTCGTTTATACTCCAGTCCACACTCTGGGGACTCAGAGTACTCTAGTCCGCACTCTAGGGACTTAGAGATTTTCAAGTCGCTTATACTCCAGTCCGCTCTCTAGGGACTCAGAGTACTCTAGTCTGCACTCTAGGGACTTAGAGATTTTAAAGTCGTTTATACTCCAGTCCGCACTCTGGGGACTCAGAGTACTCTAGTCCGCACTCTGGGGACTTAGAGATTTTCATGGAGAGTAGTTGTATTTCCACCCGTTTGATTTGTATTTCATTTACCGTATCGAGGCTAATATTGTCGAATGAACGATCAAACCATGTTTGCTCATGGAATGGGACTCTGCCCCCAGCATCAAGGATGAAACTTTAAAAATGGACGGTCGATTCTCGTCCACTTGGTGATTATAGTTCTTCCAATCAAGTCAAGGAAGGAGGTATATGATAGATGGTTGGATCACATCCATGCTGAGGTTGGATAATCAAGTCTCGCACAATTTGCTTCGTATCTCTTTCTAGAAAACGAGGATGATGGATTACTGGGTAGACAAAGTAAGTTGCATATGTTTCAAGGTGCAGTCGCGTCCATGTATTGAGAGTGATGGTTAACGAGTAGGCAGTCTATCACAGCTACTTCAAGTTGGGCTTTCGAACCACCTTTTGTGTTCAGGGTAGGGTTTGATGTGTAGAGGATCAAATCATGTCCGCTCTAGTTAGATCCCAACATCGCTGAGCTCCATGAGAGGCATATGTATTTTATCGAACTTTACTTTATGACCCGAGGATTGGATGATCGAGCCACATTCATTCCAAGCCTTGTTTAGGTCTCCAAGGCAAATGTGGAGGTCGATGAATGGATGGTCGGTCATGTTGGCTTTGTGTTGGGCTCTAACTGTGATGAGCTTTTCGGTCTCTAGTCCTCGGCCCCAAATCAAAGGCACATGGTTGATGATGAGCGATATAATCATGCTCGTCTTGATGAAACTCCACAAATCCGATTAAGGTTTGCATGGATTGGTTGGCGGCCAACTCTGAGTACTTGGTCACCTGCATCGTTTTGGAAAAAGTTTAGTTTAAGTCGGTCATAATTTAAAGCACAATTGAAATTGAAATTGAAATAGAAATAATCCAAAGAAGATTGGTATAAATCTCGTTGATAAGTGGAGCAGCATTGTGTGCTTTTCAACTCTGCCCCTAGCCCCTTCTAGCGGGATGTCGACTACCAACGGTTCAATTATTAATTAGAGTTCTTTATTGATGGGCATCCGAAGTTCCTGGCTCGCCCTTCTAGAAGGCTTGTACGTACTATTGAAGCTTTCCTTTTCGAAAAAGCTTTTCGATCACACCTCGGAGGTGTTTGTAATCGCCAGTGTTAGGATCAGTGTGCATCTTGGAATATACAACATTCCCCTTATTTTCTCTGGACTTTGGTGGGCTCTCTCGTGGTTGGTTTTCAGTACCACTCTGAGTTGTGAGCTTCCAAGTAGAGGCCATCGATTGAATTTACCAAAGAGCATATGAGTCGAATTTTGAGATCTTGTTTTTATCTACTAGAATCAGTGTCCTTAGCCGACGGGCCTGCATTGTTATTTTTCCTAGTCTGCTTCACTCCTCCTCACTTTGGTTCTGATTCATTTTGTAAAAGAAATGATCCATAGTCGTAGGAGCCTCTTCAGCTAACTAGCTGCCAAAATATATCTGGAGGTCGACTCTCCTCAAACGCGATCACTATGATATCCTTGTTAGTATTTGGAATAAATTGCTTAGAGCCAGACATTGGTTTGCTTGGAGTCACTAAATTCGAAGTGCTGGGTCAGCGAAGAATGATGCTTGGAGTCATATTGGCATTTGCTAGAGTCATATCATCTATGTTCTCCAACCTTTGGGAGTACCGTTTGAATAGCGGTTGCTTATCCGTTCCCTTGATGTCGTTCATAAGCTGCCGCTAGATCCTCTATGCCCTGGTCGATCATGGGATGTCAGGGGAGTGGATAGAATGTTCCTTTATTAAGTTGAGTCTTGAATTCACTATCCGGAGGCACTGCGCTGCTGTTTATTAAGTTTAGCCTCTTTTTTGGAAATTTGGATCTTACTCGAATATTTTTTATGGGGACCGGTCAGATTGTTTTTTGAGAGAGAGATCGGTATACAGTGCATGGATCGATCGGCATACTCCCGCTCGGCATACACTGGGTCGCTCGGCATACACTAGGTCGCTCGGCATAGTCCCGCTCGGCATACACTGGGTCATTCGGCATACTCCCGCTCGGCATACACTGGGTCGCTCGGCATGGTCCCGCTCGGCATACACTGGGTCGTTCGGCATGCATGCCGCTCGGCATAGGGATGCGGCTCGGCATGGATGCCGCTCGGCATAGGCTTGTGGCTCGGCCAGGATGCCGCTTGGCATAGTCTTGCGGCTCGGCCTGCATGCCGCTCGGCATAGGGATGCGGCTCGGCCTAGATGCCGCTCGGCATAGGCTTGCGGCTCGGCCAGGATGTCGCTCGGCATAGTCTTGTGGCTCGGCCTGCATGCCGCTCGGCATAGGGATGCGGCTCGGCTTGGATGCCGCTCGGCATAGGGATGCGGCTCGACCTGCATGCCGCTCGGCATAGGGATGCGGCTCGACCTGCATGCCGCTCGGCATAGAATTTTTCTGGAGCGGTCGACATACGCATTTTCTGGAGCGGTCGGCATACGTCTTTTTCTAGGGCGATCGGCTGAATTGCCTTTAGAGGAGGGTCGGCCTTTATTCAACTTGAGTGCAAACTTCAACGTCCAATCCCCAGATCTTGCATAGACTTAGTTTCTCTGACTATGGCTATCATCTTCCTTTAGATTTCTTTCAAATCTGAATAGAATAGGAAGTTTCCTAGTAAACAACTGGATATATCTCGCGAATATGGAAATCCACTAGTAGACGATGAGATCCAATCAAGCTGAGAATTCAACTCTCAGTGAAAGCACCAAAGTGTTAGCACCAAAATTGGTCACTAACCTCCTTGAGAAAGATTATGTAGAGAGATTAATGAAGAAGATAAATTAGAACTGAAAAATAGTGTAATTCAATGCCAAAAGAACAGCAAAAACGAGAACTCCAGATTTATAGTGGTTCGGCGTAACTGCCTACGTCCACTTTGAGTTTTGATCTTTATTGCTTTCACAAGTAGTTAAATACAGATACAATCTGTATATTAATGACTTGAATACAAGTTTTAACTGAAATTAATAAATCTTGAAAGTGGCAGAGTCTCCCCAGTGTTCTCGAAAAAAGGTCCTTTTTCAGCATGCCCCTGCCTCTCTATTTATAGACGAAGATGGGTTGGACTTCCCTCACGGGCCTAGGAACAAGGTACCTCGGCCAATAGTAGATGACTACTGCGCACCGTTCCTTACAAGCCGAACGAGACATGCCGGACGAGACAAGCCGGACCACATTTGGCCGAACTAGGAACTATGCGCTAACATGGCTGAATGACGTTTGCCGAGCGAGGCATGCCGAGCGACGCCCCCACTCAAGGTTAAATGTTAACCTTTTCTTCGAGCTTGTGCGATATCTTGACGACGAGTGATGAGTGTAGGCCGGGCGGCAATCGTATGCCGAATGAGAGACTTGTGCCTAGTAAGGTCTGAAGACAGACGAATCCTTGCATGTCGAACGAGGTTCCGTGTCGAGCGAGGCTCTGTGCCGATCGAGGCTCTATGCCGAGCAAGACTCTGTGCCGATCGAGGCTCTACGCCAAACGATGGCTTTGCATGCCGAATGGGAACTCTGTGCCGAGCCTCTCGTTACCGGGTCAAATAACCGGTTAATAAAGAATGTCGTCACCACTTCTGGTGGGAGAATTGAGCCCCTCAATACTGATGATAGGAAAGTCATAAGTCATGATATCATCAGGGATTTGGAGATTTGAATACCCTTTCATCGAGCTTTCTAAACGTTGGGAGGATGACTCTTCGTCGATGGAAGAGATAATAAACTCAGGCTTCTTAGCATTTTTTCTCCTACAGAGCTTATATGTAAGCTTCTTTCTTCTCCTAGTTGGCGTGTGAGGTTGCACGCCTTGTGATAGTTCGACCGTAGGCACATTGCCTGGACCTGCATCAGCATCACCAGGCTCGGTGGTCTTGGTACCCCTAATTTTACCCTCTTTGGTGTCATCCTGAGTCCCCTCGATTGGGGGCATGACAGGGTTATTGATATCACCTTCTTGTTCTGCAGCATATCTTGGTAGTGGAGCACTTCCTGGAATCCCAATGCTATGACCTTCCTATAGCAACCCAAACAGAGATAACCATTCATCGGTTACAAGGAGTTTAATGTCCCTATCTTTGACTGGGGTGGCATGAATTGCAGAGATTTCCCTTGAAAAACTATCGCCCTCTAGACATGGATGGACGTGGATGGTCACCTATAGATTTTTAGAATGTTAGTTTATTTAGGATATGACTTGGGTTAAAGAATTTGAGAATAGAGCTAAGAGGACACTAACGTCCTTCCAACCATCGCCTTGCAAAGCCAAGCGGACATCGAATATAGAACCATTTATGTTTGAAGAGGTTGAGCTTATTCCAAGCACCCGTTAAGACTTGATAGCTGGGCGAAGGCTCAAGGAAAATGTAGAAAAGTCTCCCTGTTTGTCATCTGAAGTTGTAAATAAACCTGATGTCCTCAAGAGTTGATAGGCGGAATAGGACATTCATAAACAGTAAGAAAGTACCGTGGAGAAAGGCATAGCTCTTCGGGTGTAGTTGAGTAGGAGCTATTTCAAGATATTGTAACATCTCCCGAATAAAAGAATTGAAGGACGTTACGCATCCAGCCCAGCCCATGAACTTATTGCATGCTGTATACCCCTCCGGGGGCGAATGAGACCTATCATTCATCGAAGGAACCGGAAAGTCTTCAAAGGGAATCCCGTGTCTAGAAAATAGTTCGCGAAGAGCGGCCTCACTAATCTGGAGACTTGAGAATTTGTCGAGTTATCTAAAAATATAGCGTCTTCTACAGTGTTGGGGGCAGGACTTGTATCTTCCGCCGAAATGACGAGGACGTTAGAGAAAAGGTCGACCGATGGGACGGAAACTTTCAGTTGTTCAGTTTGACGACCAGGGGAAAGCCAGCTAGATATAGTTGCAGAACTTGACTCTACTTCGGGATTACTATGTTATGAAGTTGGTCCGAAAGACATTGCAGCTAGACGCTCTGAACATCTGAAGTCAGTATCACCTATACCCAGTATATAATTGAGATTATAAAAGTTTACCTATCCCCTCATGCTAAGACTAAGCTAGTGTGGTGCAGTGTCGTGTAGTGCAAAGATAAGAAGCTTACAATAAGAAAGCAAAGTTAAATGATGAGACTTTCAATTCCGACCAGAGTGACCATCATCACTGACCGTCTCAACTAGCGAATAAATTGATCGGTTGTGTAAGCTTTGGGATCGATCATCGACATATCAAAGTGTGAAATCCATCATTAAAGTCCATATGTTAAGTTTTAGTTCATGTTCTAAGTCCCAAGGATTTGATCGTTCAATTTTGAGTTCAATGGTGAATATGCAAGTCTCGTTGTTCATCATTGTCATATGTTTAAGTTCATTAAGATGGGATTGGTTATAATTGCTCAAACAAGTGATTATGGATTGGTTTTCGAGTTCAATTCAAAGCCTAGAATTAGCCAAGTTCATATATGCCAATCCCTAAATTGCCGAACCCTGTCCCAAAGCCAGAAAACCGATCCGTCTCTCCAAATGATCCATGCTGATCCCATTCCTTCACCAAAACTATTGATCCCTCCATGCTAGCAAAAATGACCGATCTGTATCACAAAGCACAACTACCGATCCCTTCATCCATCATTGTCGACCCCTCTGCTCGACCGCCTTTATAACTTTCCAACTGATCCCTCCTCTATTCAATGAAACTATGAATCCCTCCATGCAAATCAAAGACGGCCGATCCCACTCCGTCCATGTTCTTGTTCTATCCTTCAAACTTTTTGAACTGAACCCAATATCCTATGCTCCTTTCTTCCTCTTTCTATCTTATTCTGCGAACCCTACCACATCCCACATCTCGTCTCCTCGAAGTAGCTTCGGCCATCAACTCTCCATCACTTCGAACTCTGAACTATTGCCATTGGAATAGAATCCTTTGTCTCATCATAAAATCAAACATTAATGGTAAGTAACCTACCTAAATATATCAAACGGTTCCAGGAGAAAGATTGGATTATGATTCGAATGGAAGGCGAAATGATAATCTAAAGCCAAATAGGATGGTTGATTTATAGATGAAGGCGATGTTTGAGTGGAAAGGAAGGGATCAGGTTTTTTAAAGGCAAGGAAGGGTTCGGTCGTTGGAAAGTAAATGGGAAGAAGATGGATATGTGAAGGTTGGAAGGGATGAGTATTAGTTTATATATGGGAACGAGGATTCGACCCTTGGTTTAGATTCGAAGCAAAGGAGGAAGGGATCGGCTAAAAAGGTGTTAATCCCTATACACATGTATATATAAAAAAGAGGGAGGTATCGACTAGAAATATGCCGATCCCTATAAACAAAAAAAGAAGGAGGAGGGATCGGCTTAAAATGTGCCGATCCCTACAAACGTTTAAAAAAAGAAGAAGAAAAGAGAAGGGATCAGCTATAAGCATGTGTACATACAAACATGGACATGAAGAATATGTAAAGTACATACACCCCAAATACCATGAAATTGTATCTAACCAAATGAAAATTGGCGATGACCCATAAGTGTACGAATGTGTCCGGGGGCCAACGACAAGAACATGTATCTCAATATGCACGTGTATGGTCTAAAAGTTCAATTTTTAAAATCGATAGAAATTATAATCAAACCTGAAGGCTTCAAGTTCGAAGCTGGACCAAATAACCAAAATTTATTAGTCTCGTGGAACCGGACTTATATATCAACTAATAGAATATAACCCTGGATTTATACTATCGGAAATCGATCCAACGTTATGACGATCAAAGATAGATACAACAATTTGGAAAAATAATTCGACGGAGGGATTGAGACTATTCAAAAACCTGGACGGATTTCTTTTCGATGACTCTAACTTGCTTCAACTCAAAGCACGTCGTGTTCAGCACAAGACATACTTTGGAGGCAAGTGTTATCCGGCATTTTGACTCAGCTATATCGAACTAATTGGACAAGTTGGATTCGATTGCTATCAAGGCCGATGAGTCTAGAGTGATGATTATAGGGCCCTGAAATCAAGTACAGATAATAAAATGAAGTCGAAGTTGAATGGAATTGATAGATATGCAAGGCAGAATGTTCGAAGTATGAAATGTGGTTCAACATGTAGGAGGGATCGGCATAAATTAACTTCCATAATAGGGATCGGTATGGTTCAGGGAGCAAGTGCATTTCAATAGAAAACAATTAATATCTCAAGATCCACAAGTTCAATGCATATGAAATTTTGTGAGCAAGATATGGGGACCCTAGGTAGCATGCCCTAGGGATCGCACCACAAGAAGATGAAGTCAGAGGGATTGGCACTCTTCCCTTGGTAGGGATCAGCAGGAATCAGCAAGCAACCCATGTTGAAGCAAAGACCAAGCTATTACTTAAGTTCTACCGATCCAATTGGCATAGAATTTGGAGATTAAGCATATTTTAGCATAATGAAGCTACCATAGGGATCACACCCCAAAATTCCACCAAAGTAGGAATCAGTACCGATCGCTCTTCTTTAAGAATTGGGCCATGCGATCCCTCTTATGGGTCTATATGGTTCTAGATCTCCTTCTGTCGAATTTTCAGGGAGATATTTGGTCATCTTCGTCTATAAGTAAGCTTGGTAGTTCATTTTGGGGACTTTGAAGCTACTAGTTGCTTTACACTCTTTTGTAACTAAGGATTTCCATCCGATCCCTATTGTACTCAGTTTATAAAGTGATGAATAAAGCAATCTATTCAAAGTGGACGTAGGCGAACAACACTGAACCGCTATAAATCGTTGTGTGCATGTTAGTATTTCTATTTTACTCCTATTTCTTTGTTGCTATCCTTTGTTTTCATTTTATATTCTTCATTTATTTCTCTTCAGAACTTCTATTGGGTGTTTGTGTTAGTTCCTGAGATGATGGTTTCGATGACAACAACCTTAGGACTTGTTATAAAATATATATACTAATATTCTTGTCTAGATATATATATGTATATGCATGATATATATATATATATATGCAGGTACTAAGAATGAAGAATGTACAGTATAAAGATTCAAGACTAGGTATAAAGATTCAAGACTGCGTATAGAGAATCAAGACTGATGAATTCAAGACTGAAGAAATCAAGACTGAAGACTCATGAGTATCAAGAGTTCAAGAGTTCAAGATATCAAGATAAGCAATAGAGTTTAGATTTATGTTAAAACTTCATAATAGCATTAAAATCTTTATTCTGATTTTAATTGTGGAATGGAATCCACCTTCTCACTTTAATAGTGGGATGGAACCCACGACCTCTTTAGTGGGAAGGAACCCACGACCTTCTCTAGTGGAATGGAATTCACAAAATTTTCAAAATGATTTATTTTAAATATTTTTCCAAATTTTTGTTAAAGTCATCTCTTTCGGTTTAAATATTTTAATCTTAAACTATTCTTATCATCTTTTATATTTTGATCATCTCTTGTTTTTAAACTATCTCCTGGTTTTAATATTATAAGCTTTAAATCTCAAAAATAAATTCTATACATAGCTTTTAATATTACTTTTATGTTATAGATTATATATTTTTAAGATTACTTTTTAAATCTTTTTTATAAGTTTAAACTATATTCAAAATGGTTTATAAACTTCAGAAATTGTTTTGACAAGTTTTAGAAAGAAAATATCTTTTAAAAACAAAAACCAATTTTCAAAATTTACTAGGGCATGTCGACATACCCCATCCCCCCTTGTCGACATGGTGACCGTAGAATTTAGATATCAAATTTTCAAATGAAATGTCTATTCGTCATAACCTTTCACGAATGGACATGATTGTTTTTCTTCTATAAATACTAGTTATTTTCAACGAATTTTAAGTTAGTTTTTATTTATTTATTCACTCCTTCTTCTCCACTCAAGTATTCTCTTATATTTTAACAAAACTCTACCGAAATCCTAAGTGAATAAAACTCGATCATCTCTAGTTTGATTCTCTGTCACTCTCTCTTAAAGATCTCAGTGCTATACAGAGTTATAGGATCATTTGTAATCAAAGAAGTGTATCAAGTCTCTCTATCTATCAAAGTGATATTGGAAATGGTGTGATTGTGGCCCGTAAATCAATTGGGTGTGATTATAGCCCGTAAATCAAGTGGGTGTGATTGTAGCCTGGTTAAATCAAGAGAGTTTGCCCTGGATTCGGAGATAGGAGGGTGTATCTCGTAGCATTGAAATCGAGGTTGTAATATCAACAATATATTTGAAAATAAATCTGCACAAGAAATTGTGTGGGACTGGATGTAGGGTAACTTCGAACCAGTATAAAATTTCGGTGTGTTCTTTCCTTTTACTGCTTTTATTTACTATTTGCATCTGTGTCTGATCCTGTGATTGTCTCAGTGTTTGTGAAATTGCATCTGTATGTGTTTAATTTGAAAAGTCTTCAAAAATTCCATAAAATCCATTAAACACTACCCCCTTCCCTCTAGTGTTAATCCCGCCTTAAGATCCGTAATCCACATTTCCAACATTTGGTATCAGTGCATTGGTTTTCAAAGTTTTAATAATCTGATTTTTGAAAAAAGTTTTCAAATGGCTGCCAACACTGATAATGTCAACACTATCACTAGTTCATTTGTAGAGGGTCAGTCTACTGCCATACCACCACATTTTAATGGCAGTAACTATGCATATTGGGCATGTAGGATGAAAATCTATTTACAATCAATAGGATTAGACACTTGGAATATCACACAAACTGAGTACATTGAACCCACAATAAATTTTGCACAATGGACCGCTGAGCAAAAGATTGTTGCACGAAACAATTCCAAAGCCATGAATACTCTATTCTGTTCACTTAATAGGAATGAGTTTAATAGAGTGTCTATCTATAAGTCTACATATGAGATCTGGAAAACTTTGCAAGTTACTCATGAAGGAACAAGTAAAGTTAAACAGATCAAAATATCCATTTTGACCAATCAGTTTCAATTATTCAAGATGAATCCAAATGAGTCCATTTCAGACATTTACAATAGTTTTCAAGACATTATGCACTCATTAATTGCATTAGGAAAGAACTTTTCCAAAGAAGATCAAGTTAGAAAAATTTTGAATTCACTCACTCCGGAATGGGAACAGAAGACTCTATCAATTGAAGAGGCTAATGATATCGGTACACTGAAAATTGAAGAATTAATTGGGAATTTGATGTCGTTTGAAGTACAAATGCAAGGGAGAAGAGAAAGCAAGGCCTCAGGAAAGAAGTCAATAGCGTTCAATGCAATAACAGATGGTTCAGACTCAAATAGTGATGACGATGAAGAAATAGCCTAGATGACAAGAAATTTTAGAAAGTTTCTGAAATACAGAAAAATGAACAACTACAAGAGAAATGATCGCAAGAATTCTGGAAATAATAATGAGACTCTCAACAACGTCAGATGCTACAATTGTGATGAGTCAGGCCACTTAAAAAGAGATTGTCCGCATCCGAATATGCAGAAATTTCCTCCAAGCAATGATTCGTCAAAGAAAAGAAAAAGGGCATATACTACTACACTAGACGATTGAGACTCATCCTCAAGTGATGAAGATCAGAAGACGGAAAATTCAAATGTGTGCTTTACAGCTATTCACGAATCTGATGATCCTGGAAATATGGATCTAAAAATAGGTACGCGTTTAAATTATATTGTTTGAAATTGCTTGTTTGAGTGTTTGAATGTTTGATTGTTTGCATGTTTTGAAATTGCTTGTTGATTGAATTTAAAATTTTGATTTTCAAAATAATATTATTTTAATAATACATTTAATATTAAAATATTAATATTAAAGTGTTATTATATTATTTCAGATAAAATATAAATTAGATTATAGGATATATATATATATATATATATATATATATATTAAACAAAATAGAAAAATTTAGTCACATGCATTATAGGACCCATGTCGACATGGCGCTACCCCCTATGTCGACATCCCCCTAGAAAGTTGAAATTCAAATATGAATTCAATACTTTAAATTTCCCTCCACCTTTTCACCAACTCCAAAGCTCTGAAAAGGTGTCACTTGACCAGAGAACATGACTATTAGATATCTATTTATCTCCTTAACTTTATCATATCTTTTCACTTTCATTTTAAAATTCAAACTCTCTTTCAAACTCTCAAGCTCTCTACTCTCTTCAAAAATGGCTTCCTCAAGCACTCCCTCCACCATTAGGCTATCCAAATCCATTAAAGAATTACTCTACAATGACCCGGAAGCTATCAAAGCTTACATAAGCTATGTAAACTTTGGAAAAGTCCATACGGGAAAATTTGCTATCTTTAGTGATTTTCCTTCATATGAACTCAATGTTCTTTTCGAAGAGAATCAAATTCTCAGGTTAATTGATGATTCTCAAAATGATTTTGTTTGTTATCCAAATCTTGTTAAAATGTTTTATGCAAATTTGAATCGTGGTTTTTATGATGGTAATGAAGGGGAAGTTTGGAGTAGTGTTAAAGGAACACAAATTGTTTTAAATAGTGAGATTTTGGGAAATATTCTTGGTTGTAAGTATACGGGAATGAATCTTTCGGATTTTCAAATTGATGAACATGATCGTGAGACATTTCATCACATTTTTAAAGGAGATGATAATTTTGAATTTATAAATCGAAATTTTCATCCAAAAGCAAGAATTGTAAATCTTCTTTTGCGACATACCATAACTCTAAGATCGGGAAATTTCAATCACCCGACCTTAAAAGTTTATAAGGCTCTTTTTTCTATTTATGGGCACTATGACATTAATTGGGCGCAAGTAATTTTGGATGAACTTCATCCCAAAAATTTTACTTTAGGAGAAAACACTTTGTATCATGGGATTTGTCTTACTCGGATTTTTAACTATTTTGGTGTTGATTATAAGAGAGAGGAATTCGTTTCTCGAAGAGTGTTTAACCATGCAAATATCTCTCTTATGAAAATTCTGCTTGTGTTTCAACCATATGAAACACTTACCGAAAAAGGTGAAAGGTTGGTTCATGAAGAGATGGAAGAAGAAGAAGACGAGGAGGAAGAAGGGGAGGAGATGGTGATTGAAGAAGAAGGAGAGGAGGAGGAAGAGACTTCATTGGAAAGCATTGAATACCTTATCGCTCCTAACAATCCATCCAACAAAACACTTCTTAAAAACCAAAAGATTATCGTGAAAAACCAACGGATTCTGAAAAGATCCGTTAGGAAAAAGTTAGACAAAATTTCCACCAAAATGAACAAGTTCTTTGGGAAAGTGAGTCGTAAGCTTGGACTATCATCATCTTCATCATCCTCTAACTAATACTAGTTTCATTTCAAGTTGTATTAGTTTGTATCTTTCGATTAGTTAATGTTATTTATTGGTTATGTAATGTTAACTAAAATTTATCAATGAAAATCATTTATTTCTGACCATTAACTCTAAAATATCTCTGGAATGCGTGTTATTATACTATGTAAGTTTATATATATATACTTGTACATAATATAAAGAGACAAAGCATATTGCTAAAATCAACAGGGGCATGTCGACACCCGCCTACCCCCACGTCGACATGTAACAGCCAGAAAGTAATTTTTGTTTTAAATTTGAATTTGATATAACTACCTTATGTCTTTTCATTTTAAACGACTTTCTATCTATTTAAATACCTGTTTCTTCCAGAAAAATGCACATTTTCAATTCGCCTTATTTTCAATTGAATTTCTTAATATTTTATCAAAAATGGCCTCTCTTATTCATAATCTAAGTGAGAACCTTGAAGAAACTCTCAAATCATTCAAGAACATACTTACTTTTATCCTTCGCAATCAACGACTCTTAGAATTAAGCCAAATGCAGATGATAAAGGAACAAGAAAGGCACTTCGATGCCATTCACTGGATGATTTCAGCCCTCAACAAAGAAGAACTTGAAGCGAATTTAGAAGGAACTCTGAACAAGGATAATGAAGAATGAGATGCTATAAAGTTAGATCCTATCTTCAGTGAAGAAGGATGGGTTGAAGTTCCAAGAAATGTTTGGTTTGACTTGTATGGTTTGATTTTCTTTGATTTGATTTAGTTTGATGTGGTTTGAATTGTTTGGTTTGATTTGACTTGAATTGTTTGAATTGATTTGAACATGGTATGTATTATATGATTGAAATGGTGTGGTTTGATAAATATATTGATTGATTATGTTTAAAATTTTCATATCTCTTACATTTACCTTACTATATTTTACTCATATTATTATCTGTCTCGTTTATATTCTACTATATTGTATTATTCTCCTATATAGTGCTATAGTATAAGATTTATGGGGAGTTATGTAGTTTTGGATTACTTTTTATTGATGACAAAGGGGGATAATTATAAAATAGGTTAGATAGGCTTAGATTAAGGGGGAGTTAGTAGATTAAGGGGGAGTTGTTGCAGTAAGGGGGAGTTAGAGTAGAATTGGAGTTTTGTGGAGTATATTTTATAAACAAAGGTTGTCATCATCAAAAAGGTGGAGATTGTTAGTTCCTGAGATGATGGTTTTGATGACAACAACCTTAGGACTTGTTATAAAATATATATACTAATATTCTTGTCTAGATATATATGTATATGCAGGATATATATATATGTATATGTATGTATGTATGTAGATACTAAGAATGAAGACTGTACAGTATAAAGATTCAAGGATGAGAATAAAGATTCAAGACTGAGTATAAAGATTCAAGACTGGGTATAGAGATTCAAGACTGACGAATTCAAGACTGAAGAAATCAAAATTGAAAACTCATGAGTATCAAGAGTTCAAGATATGAAGAGTTCAAGATCTCAAGATAAGTAATAGAGTCTAGATTTATGTTAAAACTTCATAATAGCACTAAAATCTTTATTCTGATTTTAATTGTGGAATGGAATCCACCTTCTCGCTTTAATAGTGGGATGGAACCCATGACCTCTTTAGTGGGATGAAACCCACGACCTTCTCTAGTGGAATGGAATCCACGAAATTTTCAAAATGATTTATTTTAAATATTTTTCCAAAAACTTTTTAAAGTCATCTCTCTCGGTTTAAATATTTTAGTCTTAAACTATTCTTATCATCTTTTATATTTTGATCATCTCTTGTTTTTAAACTATCTCCTGGTTTTAATATTATAAGCTTTAAATCTCAAAAAAATATTCTATACTTAGTTTTTAATATTACTTTAATGTTATAGATTATATATTTTTAAGATTACTTTAATGTTATAGATTATATATTTTTAAGATTACTTTTAAATCTCTTTTATTAGTTTAAACTATATTCAAAATGGTTTATAAACTTCAAAAATTGTTTTGACAAGTTTTAAAAAGAAAATCTCTTTTAAAAACAAAAAACAATCTTCAAAATTTACTAGGGCATGTCGACATACCCCATCCCCCTTTGTAGACATGGTGACCATAGAATTTAAATTTCAAATTTTCAAATGAAGTGTCTATTCATCATAACCTTTCATGAATGGAGATGACTGTTGTTCTTCTATAAATACCAGTTGTTTTCAACGAATTTTAAGATAATTTTTGTTCATTTATTCACTCCTTCTCCACTCAAGTATTCTCTTATATTTTAACAAAACTCTGCCGAATCCTAAGTGAATCAAACTCGATCATCTCTAGTTTGATTCTCTGTCGCTCTCTCTCAAAGATCTCAGTGCTATTCAGAATTATAGGACCATTTATAATCAAAGAAGTGTATCAAGTCTCTCTATCTATCAAAGTGATATTGGAAACGGTGTGATTGTGGCCCGTAAATCAGTTGGGTGTGATTGTAGCCCGTAAATCAATTAGGTGATTTTGTAGCCTGGTTAAATCAAGAGAGTTTGCCCTGAACTTGAAGATAGGAGGGTGTATCTCGTAGCCTTGAAATCGAGGTTGTAATATCGACATTATATTTGAAAAGAAATCTGCACAAGAAATTGTGTAGGACTGATATAGGGTAACTTCGAACCAGTATAAAATTCCGGTGTGTTCTTTCCTTTTACTGCTTTTATTCACTATTTGCATCTGTGTCTGATTCTGTGATTGTCTCTGTGTTTGTGAAATTGCATCTGTATGTGTTTAATTTGAAAAGATTTCAAAAATTCCATAATATCCATTAAACACTATTCACCCTCGCTCTAGTGTTAATCCAGTCTTAAGAACCGTAATCCGCATTTCCAACAGTTTGTGCCAATTTTTAGTGCAAACAACAAATTTATTAGAAACCAGCAAAGTTTACCGCTACTGAGAATCCAGTAATGTATTACGATAACAATGATGCAATACAAATTGCAAAAAGGAACCAACAACTCAATAAGAGATCGAGATATGTACTTTGTAATCACTATGTAATAAAATAATTTATTAGTGCTGGAGAAGTATAATTGAAAAGCATATATTAAATAATAATATTTCAAATCCACTCATTAAGAGTCTTTCTCGGTTTAACTTAAGGAAACTAGTCGAGTGTATGCTTATGAGTCACTATAAATGGCCCTAAGTGAAAGTGAGAGATTAATATAATTAAGGGTGCACTTTAAGGGAAATTATGTAATTTGATTATATAACTTATCTCATATAGCGAATTTTTTTTGATATAAAGTAAGCTTTCGGTTTTATTTTCTATTTTATATACTTTTATGTGAGGATATAAATATTGTATTTAATATATTTAATATATAAAAGTAGAAAATCTTTAGGAAAATTATTTCACCGATTGTAGTTAGGAATGCGTTTGTAACCATGTGTATTAAATCGTACAAAAGAAATACTTGTCCTTAAATGTTTTTAGTCAAGATGTATCGAGAATAGGATATCAATAAACACATTGAGACTATTGTACATAACGCTCTCACTATGTTGAATGGTGAATTACTCATGATCATTAGTGACACCAAGGTAGTACGTACATGTTGTTTGGAATAATTACAAAACGACTCATCGAGAGTCGTTTATAGGTTAAAATTTGAATATAAGATCTTACATGGTGATGCTAGCAGTCTTTTAACTTGATAATTCTGTGAATCTCAAGTATCTAAACTATCTTTGAGTATGGTCAAGTGCACAACATTTTTAATCAAGTTAAGGCCATAGTTAGGTATAAGTTGAACCACTTGAAGTGAAATACTATTCAAGAAAAGATTCTCTCCTTCAAATAGAAGGTTAATGTCACCGTAGTTGGTAGACTACATAAAGTCTAAGTCTTTGGCCAAAGAAAATTGATTAATTGATAATTGCTATCGGATTAAACAGTGAACATTAATGTTGGACATTACAATTAAATATGGATGTTATTAGAGTTTAACCATTAACCAATGAAAAAGAAACATGGACAATTATTGTTGCTTATAGATGTCATTTTAAAAGATAAGAAATTGGATTTCACCAAGATATACTGTAAGCAACCACACTCTTGTCAACTATCATGCTTCAACAAAGTCGATTTAGGCTTTAATATTTAAATTGTTTAAATGTTACAGAGGGCTGAATTCACACTTGGGGGTCACTCAGCCACAACTTCTAGCTTTTGATTGAAAATAATCTAATCAAATAATTGTAAAAGTTATAAACTATTATTATGAAGAAATTAATTTTAATGGTTATATTTATGAACTTATTACTATTTTTATTATAATAGGGTGTCAAATTAATTAATAAAATATATAATTGTTATATATTTACTTAATTTTTGGGACCAATATACTAATTCAAATATAATAAATAGTATGTGTGTGTATTAACTTATAGTTGAAAGTTTTGAAATTGTTTTAAAATAAGGAAGGACAAAAGGTGTGTGACTATGAATTGATTAAATGCGCCTGATTATTTAAATGAGGTAAGATCTCACTTATAATTGGTCATATTTGAATAGTGGATCTGGGTAAGGTATTTCACTTATTTTATCGATGTTATTAATACACCTGAAGGTCTCGTTCTATAAACATAAAAAAATTTCCCTCCCCAAAATAAATTATATCTCAACAGTTGACTTTTCAACTCTATTATTGAGTTAGATAAATGTTCTCTCAAAGGCAAAATCGACGATTCAAGGTGTATTCAATTGGTAAGATCATCAAGAATTTTTTTTTCAAATTGTTTATAACTAAAATCGATTTATAAAATTGTTTTGAATCAATTTGTTTCAATTTTTTACTTTTTTATAAACAATATATTTCATGATTCACTATGCATGCAAAATTATGCACCATGCACATCATCTATGATGTTGGAGGAGTCATGTGCAGTTCCTATAAAATCGAATTTATCAGACCTCTTTAACATTTGTGGTGCAGTAGTATTTTTCTAATAGAGGCGACAGTTATAAGATAGTATCGACATCTAATGGAGAAATTAAGGTTTTATGAATGCAATATAGAGTAGAGAAATACTGGTACTGGACGATATGGCTAGTCAAGGGGAGAAATTTGGTGGCTTTGTTAGCTCTTTTAGAATCCTTTAATGAATAATTAGCCAAAGTTTGTAGTAAAGGCGGCTAGGGTTTTGAGGATGAAAGGTGAAAATTTTCTAAACTGCTTATTTTAATATAATTTACATTGTATCATTGATTTTTCAAAACATGAATAATTCTGATGTATGAACTTCATTTTACCCACAACTTACATTATTGAGTTTGTAATTAAATTCTAAACACATTGAATGTATCCAAATATAAATTATAAATTTATTTCTAGGACAATAAATAGACATTTTAATATTAATATTATTATTAAATGCTTATATATTAACCTTATTATTCAGAATTAATATATTAAGATATTATTCGTTTGGTTTGTACATTTGACATCTGAATGAACACAAACCACAATCATTTAATTATGACATCAATATATGAAATGCTCAATTTGAGAAGTACTATTTGAATATACAATAAAATTATTTTATTAGTTATTATCATTCACATATTAATTATTAAAAATTATATATATATATATATTATATGAAAATTAATTTATTATTTAAATTACGATTAGTAAATATTATTTAATTTGGTAATAAATTATCTTATTAAATATTTTGAACATATTATAAATCAAAATTTTCAACATAATAATAATAATATAATATAAATTAAAAGTTAAAGAAAATTCATCCAATAAGAACATTATATGTGATTTAATGTTAAATAAATTGTTCATGATAATACCATAAAACATCTAGTGCATGATGAATTAAAAAAAAAATCTTTTTGAAAATTTCTCCTTTTATCTCATTGCCTGATGTGCTTCATCCAGCATATGAAAGCAGTAAACACTTTGGAAAATTATTTAATCAACTACAGTTGTGAATATGTTCATAACCATGAGTACTGAATTGAATATTTAAAATTCTTATCTCGAAATGTTCATAGTCAATATTTATCGAGAAAAGAATATCGATACATCTGTAAAACCAGTGCATGTAAATTTTCTCCAGGCATTGAACGATGAATAACTTATGATCACTGGGGACGCCAAGGGATTATGAACTTGCGGTTGTTTGAGACAACATAGAATGACTCATTAAGACTTTTCTGTAGGTTAATACAACTATGTCAAAAATAGAAGATCTCATATAATAATGTGTAGTAGTCTTCAAACAAAAGAGTACCATTGATATTAATATATTGAATGTACTTTGATTATAGTCAATCACAAGACATTATGATCATGTTAGGAAAAAATTAGGTACACATTGAATTACTTAAAGTGAAACACTACATAAAAAAGGATTCATCTCCTTTATTGTAGAAGGTTAATATCACCATAATTAGTAGTCGACTTAAAGTTAATATCTTTGGCTAGAGTAAATTGGATAATCATAAATGTTATTAGATTGAACAGAGGGCTTTAATGTATATCTATGCAATTAAATGTAAATATTATCGTAGTTTGGAGTATTTGACCATTGACTAAAATCTAGATATCTTGACAAGCACTATTGTCCAAGTGGTTAAGTGATTCGGCTTTGGTGCAAGAGGTTACAAGTTCGAAACTTGTGTAGTGTGATTCGAACGTTTATTGACATGTGATATGTTGTCCTAATGACATGTTGTATATAAAGTACCATTTCAAAAAAAATCTAGATATCTTAGTGGTATAGTGATGATGAAAAGAAATCATGTACAAAGTATTATTACTTTTTGTGTAGCATAATAAATATTATAAATAGGATTTTGCCACGAAGATTTGTAGCATCTAAATTTGTTCCTGATTCTATGCTTCAGCAAAGTTCATACAAGCTTTAATATTTAAATTGTTTGAATATTAATGAAGACTGAGTTCACACCTAGGAGCCAACTCAATAATATTTATTAGCCATTTTCCTAGTTCAACTTGATTAAATTAATTTATAAATGTAATAAGCTACAAAAGAAAATTAATATAAATATTATATTAATTTTATACAGTTTTCACTTATTTATTTAAGGCCTTAGAATTAATTTAAATACTATACAAAATTTACATATTAATTTAATAAGTCAAAAGGGCCAAAATGAATAATTAGTATGAGATATTAATTAGGCCTAATATCTGAAGTTAAATCTGGTGAGGGACGACCATAGGATGGAGGGATAAGGGATTTAGTTATCACACTTTGAAGAGATTAGATATAGATAAAGATGTAAGAAATATAAAGATATATTTTGAATAACTTATGGTAATAATACCACATTGCACTTCCATTTTATTGACGTCATCAAAGTAAAAAAACCTTATACTCCATTGCTCACAAGCTGATGCCTATCGCTACAATTTGCAAACCAAGCTAGGTGGGTGCCATACTGCAAAGAGGAGAAGCTAACAATAGGAAGTATCAACAGTTGGCGAGATCTAAAGGTAAATATGTGATTTGAATTTCAATTTTGTATATTATCCCCTAAAGTACTTCGACAATATAAAAATATCTGATACAATATTAATAATTGTTTTATAAATATTAATATGTATGTGTGTTTATATATGTTTGTGTGTGTGTGTGTATTAAAAAACCAATATTTTTATTTCAACCATAAAATAATTATACCATATATTAGTTATTTTAATATATATATATATGCACATAATCTAAATATTATATATACATATACATATATTTTTAATCTCGGTTTTAAAGTAAAAAAATTCTTAAGACTTTAACTATATATATATATATTGAATATAGTTGAGTGTGCCGAAATTGACACAAATACCCAATTGAATAAAAGAAATGGAAAATATCAACAAAAAGGAATAAATAGTAAGAAAAGAACACAAGATTTTTGTAGTGGTTCGGTGAATACTCTGGCCTACATCCACTTAGTTGATTTCAATTGATTATTCTCTTTTTTTACACAGCTGTTTTTACAACTCGGTGGTCTCAGATCGGTGATGATCCAAGAAAGTGCTAAAGTAGATCAGAGTTTCATAGTGTAGAAAAAATCTCAAAATAGTGCCTCTCATCCTCTATTTATAGATGTAAACCTTCGAAATAGTGTTCAAAAATTGCTCCACACTTCCTCAGCGTCGTGCACGTCATCCCATAAAAGTTGCTAGATGATCCACGATCTAAGCTTTATGAATTGGTGACGATCCATGGCCTATGGATCGGTACCGAACTGGCTTGCAGTCCTACTTGAGATTTTTAGGTGTTTTCTTTGGCCATGACTAGGGTTTTCCTGGGGTAGTAGTGCCTGAGATTTTCTTCCCTTTCTTCAAGTCTGACCCATGGAATTTGTGTGTCTGCTTCGAGCCAACTCGATGCCGATCCATGAGTGTCGAGTTATGAAGCTCGATTTAACGTTTTTCATTCATTTTTTGATATTTCCTTTATTTTGATATTTTAGGATGTTACCCAAGTCCTTAACTCATTTCTTTTCCATTTTCTTATGCAATTCGATCGTTTAAGTCCATTCGAAGATTGCAGAAAATTCGACTGTAATACTTACCCTCCAAAGCATGCCTTCTGAATGGAAAGTGTGATTTTCTCAAGAACAAATATCGAAGTCGGCAAATCACTAGTGGTTAAATTTTTTGGCTAACGACTGATCGAATCGGAGTGAATCATCCACTCTCTTCGGATTCATTTGTAAATCTAAAGTCATGCTGGACCATTTGAGCTAAGAACTTGGTCCTTGCTTGAGTATTAGCTACAACTAATCTTTGCACTATGTTCTCCCAAAACTATCATATCATATATCATATATGGAAAATCAAAATTGTCCCATGTTCGTTGGGGAGTTAGTAATCATATATTGAAATCAATGCTATCCCATGTTCGCTTGCGATTTTATTACCACGAGTCGAGCATGTATCATGTTCATTGCCATTGGTTGGAATGTTATTTATAAATTGTCTAGTATCACCTATTATCCCATTATAAAAACGCTCAACCAAATCAAAGCGATGACTTAATCAATTGTTCGATTATCATAAGTTATTAGTAAGGGTAGTGCATTGGCACTAATCAGAGCATCATCTGTAAATCGTCCAAAATTGCTCAGCATCCTATCATAAATGAGTCCGACCGAATCGAGGCAATGTAGTAATCTGATAATCATTATCAAATGGTTCCAAAGTCAAATAACGTTCAAATCCAAGGTCTATTTTTCGATTTCTCCAGATCGCATTACTAATATCTAGGTTAGCTTCCGATCTCTCCTAATCGATGACCAATCTAATTCCCGATCTCTCTGGATCGTTAGTTTAATCCTGGATCTCTTTAAATCATTATTTTAATTCTTGATCTTTCTGGATCATTAGTTTAGTCCTCGATCTTTTTGGATCGTTAGTTTAATCCTTGATCTCTCCGAATTGTTATTTTGATCCTCGATCTCACTGGATCGTTAGTTTAATCCTTGATCTCTCCGGATCACTAGTTCATATTGAGTCCAATTCGCTTGCTTTTTAGGGAGGGAACCCAATGACCAAGCATGTTTATCCACTCTTTTTCTGTTGAGGAGACTTACTTCTTATGGTTCATTGTCTTGTCTCTTTAATTGGGAGAACCATGTTCAATCCGTTCATAAATCAATATAAAGCGGTAACCAATCTCCATTAGTGTTTTGAAATATTATTATCACGTTCAAGTGATATTCGATTTCAAATATTTATCAAGTAATCATGAGGTTCAATTCAAATGCGTCAATCAAACATCCAAAATATTTAGTCTTATCAAGGATCACTACCAGACTTCCAACTTAGAGCATGCCAAGGGACTGATTGAGATGCCATAAACATGTATAGGGCTTGGTAGTAATATTGCACCATTCATTCAAAAGAAAAAGTGAAGGAATCGAACCTATATCCTATCTAACCCGATCATGGGATGGTCATTCTCGACTAAGATCCATGGCCACATCCAGATATATTCATAACAGATTGTGATCACTCCTACGGCACCACTGTAGTTTGTGCTATTATAATCTGATTTTTGACATATACTTATGAGTGGTTACTTCGAACCTGTTCTTCAATTTAGAACTCCATTGTGCCCCCATTCCCATGGGGCTTTCTAACTCTAATCCATGTTGTTATACATTTGCACTTTGATCTCTGCTTCGCAGATTAACACCACTCCTTGGGCATACTCCATCTCTCCTGGATTGCATGTCTAGATCAATCATGCCCTTGGGCTTATTTAGCTTGGTACTAACTTGCAAAGTCATGACTTGTTACCAAGTTGTGATTCTACAAGGCGTTGGCTCCAACTTTTTTTGCTCCATTTCCCATTGTATTCGTTCCACCTTCAGACCTGGTTCTGGTTTCCAGTAACTCTGACTGTTCTTTATTGTTCCAATCTTCTAAAAAAATTCATTTAACATTTCTTTCTGGCAAATTATCATTTTATCCTACATCTCCCTTGTCATTCTCTCCATCGTATCACTAGTTAGATTGATGGATAATGGGTTTGATCTTGAGGACACCTCCTAGCTGCCTCCTTGTTCTTGTTGACTTCCTATAAAAACATATCTGGTGTTAGGCCTCTTCATCTTCTCCAAATTAAAGTTTCAAGTCGTCAAATCCGAGATTTCTCAATTAAAGCACCAAAATGTTTGCGCCAATAATTGAAACAAACACCTAATTGAATAATAGAAATGGAAAATATTGAAGAAAAGAAAGAAATGGTAAGAAAAGAACATATGATTTTTATAGTGGTTTGACGAATACTCCAGCCTACATCCACTTAGTCGATTTTTATGATTATTCACTGTTTTTACAAAGCTATTTTTACAAATCGATGGTCTCAGACCGGTGTTGGTCTAAGAAAGTGCTAAAGTAGATCAGAATTTCAGAGTGCAGAAAAAAAGATCCGAAAATAGTACCTCTCATCCTCTATTCATAAATGAAATCTTAAAATAATCTCCAAAAATTGCTCCATACGTTCTCTATTTCATCCCAAAAAAGTCCCATGGTGATCCTCGACTCAAGCTTCATGGACCAGTTACTGTCTATGGCCCGTGGATAGGTATGGATCCGGCTTGGAGTCAGACCTAATATTTTTGGGTGTTTGCATCAAGATTGACTTGGGATTTTCCTAACATTATTGTGCCCGAGTTTTCATTCCCTTGCATCGAGTCTGACCCGATGATTTTGTGTGTGCTTTAAGCCAACTCGGTGTCGATCCAAGAGTGCTGAGTTGTGAAACTTGATTAACATTTTTCATTCATTTCAAATCAATATTTCTACAAATCTTTAAGCCATTTCAAATCAATAAACCAAATAAATCTATAAAAGTCTACTACTAATCAAAGGTACTATCCCCTTTGTGGACTAAACATAGAGGTACGGTCCCCTCCTGGATAGTCATAAAACACAAACGTATCACACCATGTCACCAAATCATATCAAGTCTCTCATGGACTATCATCTTAAATCTGGTGTTAATTTATCAAAATCTTCGAAGCATGACGAGGGAATTCAAATCCAAAACTAAACGCTACGAAGAACATGTGGGGATGGGTACCCGAAAATTCAACTAAATAATCACTAGCAGTTTAATCGGTCACCAACGCAACACTAGCAATTCAGTCGGTCGCTAACACCACACCAGCAATTTAGTCGGTCGCTAACACCATACTAATAGTTTGATCAATCACTAACAACATACTAGCAGTTTAGTCGGTTACTAACAAAATACTAGTAGTTTAAGTCAGTCGCTAACACCACAATACATAAATTGACCAATAAGATATTCTTAGCGCTAATTGCTCTCTTCCAAGGGGAGACTAATATGAAAAGCTCTAGGAGTTTAGCCCGCTAAACTCCTACAGTCCAATGGTACCGGATATCCATAGCATATGTTCAACCTAATATTGTACTGCTGAGGTACCACGCCTACCAACTAATGGCGCAATTGTTATGATACCGAATATAGCCCGCTGTACAAATTACTAGCTCAGTGATACAGGGTTAGAAACTAAACGAATACCACGACTCGGGGTGCTACCTTCGCCGTTAAGCCGCTAGTTTGAACAACTAGCCTACAAGGTCAAGCTAGCGAATGCACTAACGAATATAACGAGTTATACAATAACTCATATCCCCAAGATACTATTTATCACAAAGTTATAAACTTCTCAAATAGTAATCACTAAAGTAACACTATGTGACCTATAACCACTCGGTGTCACTAAAATAATTACAATTAGTTAGTAAATTCCACTACCAAATACTCTACACAAATAAGTCATATAATTAAACAATGAATTGATAACAAATGTCGCATAACCACTTGTTACGTCTATGTTGCTTAAGTATATTTCTTATTTCATAGAAAAAACAAATAATTAACTTGAAAGCTAATTCACATGGAAAGTCATTAAAAGTTACAAAAGAAATCCCGAATTGGCATATATAGTTTTGAAAGCAATTACTTCTAATTCATCACATACGAAATGATTTCTAATACAATTTGTATAAGTCTATTTCCACATTTCTCCTTTAAAATCTATAAACTCCTTTATTGATCAACTTTACATATCTTTTTAATACAAGAAGAATTAAACTGTAAAACTTGAATTAATATAAAAATGTATATATATATATATAGTTATTCTAAATTTCCTTTGAAAAGATTATTAGAAAATGGTTTGATTTGGAAATCGTTCATTTGTAAACTCAAGTTGATATTGTGCCCTAAAACTTGTGTTTAAAATCATATATTCATAGAGCACTTCTATAGAATATAACTCCAAGATGAATTCACAAATTCATAAATCAAAACCCTGTAACATTATTGAAATCAACATGAAATAAGGCACACAAAACAACATATATCAATCAAAGAAACAACCGAGCGAACAAAATGTCGAACAGGCGATCGGGAGGCATGCAAACATCACTTGGGGCTCTGCCCAAGTGCGTTACCGGTGCACCGATCCTTAAGGACCGCTCTGCCGATGGAGTCGCCAGGGTAAAGCCCCAGGCAATTTTCGTGCCTTCCGGTTGTGACGCCCCACCTCTATACTCACGCTAGCCAAGGACACTACGGGGTAATGCCATCGACTAACATGAAGAATAAGGCTGTTGAGGAGCGACCATATGTGTAATTACTTTGTGCGAGTACCGATATGTTAGATGATATAACTTCATTTCAAGAGGAAATCCGACATATCAAATACAAACTCAAAACTACCACACAGTGGCTATGAGGCCTTCAGAAACAAATATAGAAATAAACATAACACAAATCAGTCATAGATATTCATATCACTAAGGCGGAAATAGATATGAATATAACACATAAAAGTGTACATCAAAATAGTGGTCAAACTAGATCCACTACATCACAAAAGAATAGATACAAGTGCTAGACAAAAGAATAAGTATACAACAAGGAGTCTCTAACTCAAATGTATACTAACAAAAACTACTATGCTAAAGTAGTTAGCCAAAAGTCAGGTGAAGGACCCTGATAAGAAGTCAAGTAGGAGCACCTAAAATACCTCGGTCTGACTCGAGTATTATTTAAGAAGAAAATAATAAATGGACCGGTCTAGCTATAAATATAAGATAAAATGAGATAGGATAAGAGATATCACAAACAACGTATGATAACAATACTGCCATACCGTGACAAGTATACATCAGACAACAACAAAAATCATACAATATCTCAAATATTCTCAAGCACCAACAGAATGTCATATTCTTTAAATTATTCACCAAAACACAAATAATGATAAAGCTTATCAATGCAATCCACGAAAATTGGTGAAACACAAATTCTAGAAATCAACCACCAGAAATACAGACATCACAAAGGGGGAGGCTTATCACAAACGGGAGCATGAAAACTCACCAACACGTTTGTCACAAATAGAACGCTATTCTATCGCCGCTATCTATCAAGTTTGAGCCAAAGCTCCACAAACGACCCGAAGACCATGGGTCGCTACCCTACCAATTTTGAGTTGAAACTCCACAAACGAGGTTTAACCCCCACACAAATAAAGAGACGTCGCATATCGCTAGTCTAAATCACAAAATGATCATCATCGGTCAATAAAAAGTGTGAATCTCACTAAGCTAGTAAATATAAGATTTTAGCTTCATGTCCTATAACCACTGGCTTAACTTAAATATTTACGAACAAATTGTAGATTTCCACTCGAAAATTTTCACAAGAGTTCAATCGAACAAGTCCAAGAATTAACCGACGAAGTAAACGCAAGCGTTTCATACCACTTGTTTTGCTAAGCCGTTTAATAAGATTTCTCATACGAATGAGGTAAAGGTTTGTATATACTAATAGATTGGAAAACGGTTTTATAAACGAGATTTGTAATAAAAATAGAGTTGGAATCATCTTTGTGAAAGAGTTTGAATATTTACTACTAGTATAGAAACCTTTGTATTTTAAAGTGACAAATTACAAAAATGATTGTAGAAACAATCAATCACCAAAATCCACATTCGACAACGTGAATTAAAACCATAAAAATCGATACCGAATCCATCAAAATGGATATTCCCAAAAATCCCGAAAAAGAAGTCATCAAAGTCGATAAATGATAACAACAAATCAGATCATCAAGAATCGATTAAAAATCTGAAACCCACACCAAACTGCCTAAAATAGGCAAAATGCACCTTTCCTAGATTCAGTCTACTAGACCAGAAGGTCAGTCGACTGATACAAGGCCAGAAACTCTCGGGTTCCTGGTTCAGTCGACTGACTCAGCAGTTCAGTCGACTGATAGAGGGACAGGAACTTTTCTGTCCCCAGTTCAGTCGACTGAACTGCCAATTGCAGTATTTTCAGCCTAGCCCAAGCGGGCCTAAAATCCAAACGAAAGTGATCGGACGAGCAACGGAGACTAGGGATTTAGGCCAAGCGACAATCCAGCCTTATAGGCTCTTCGATACACCCCAACAACATGTTCAAACATCAAAGATAGGATTTTTAAAGATTTGACTTCAAAACACCAAAAATTGGAATATTCATCAAACCAATTCAATTCAAAGGCAAATGAACAAGAAATAAATGTTAGGAATTACTACCTAACAACTATCATAGATATAGACATAGATGTGAGTTCAAAAACTCACCTTTTAAACCCAAAACAACAAATGAGAAGCTCTAGAACAAGCAAAGATTGATTTCTCTTCAACAACACCTCTAGAATCTTCAATCTATTATCAAAGGTGAAGTTTTTCCTAACTTAGGTTATAGGAAATTTCTGAAAATTGAAGAGGGATAGAGATGGAGAAGATGAAGAGGATGCTTACCTAAGCTTCTCCTTGATTTTGGACTTGAATTTGTATTTCCTAAACAAACTAGGGTTTTGGAATTCTAATTTCCAATCTCTTCCCCCATTTTTACTTTAGCTTGAGTGTTAGGAAATAGAATGAGTGAATGGATGAAGAGTAGAGGAGTTAGGGTTATTTGTTAGGTTGGTGGGCTGAAACCCAAACCCAAAGCCCTAAATGAAAATATCAAAATTTTACTCAACTCCAAACATATCAATGTTTATACTCAAAAAGGTCGCAAACGCCATTTTGGACTTAATGGAAGTGGTCTCGAGTCCTAATTCGACTGTTTGTAAAAAGTGACATTTCGGACTTAAATCCGACTAACGATGCTATATTTAAATAAAACATTTAAATATACAATCGTAAAATATGCGGGTTGTTACAGACTCCTCTCCTTAAAGAAATTGCGTCCTCGCAATACTTACGAAAAAGAAATAAAAAGTAACAACCATACAAAGGCATAACAACACAAAAAGAAGAAATTTGAAATGAGAAGTTCACCTTAAGGAGCACGAGAGAGTAAGTCTGGATGTGTTCGCTCGATGAATTCTCTAGATTCCCAAGAGCAATCCTTAGGATTTGTGGACCATTGAACTTTCACAAGAGGAACATCTTTATTTCGAAGGCGTTCAACTTCCATAGCAATGATACGAATAGGATGTTGCTCATAAGTCAAATTAGGAGAAACTTCAATTTCTTCAATAACACCGGGCTCAAGAATAGAATTGGAATCTCGAAGGCATTTCCATTGTTGAGAGATGTGGAATACGTCATGAATACTCGAAAATTGAGCCGGTAATAAAAGGCGATAAGCCACGGAACCAATGCGTTCAGTGATGGAAAATGGGCTAATATATCGAGGTGCTAATTTTCCCGATCGACTGAAACGCACAACACCCTTCATAAGTGAAACACGAATAAACACCAAATCTCCCACAGAAAATTCTAATTTCCTTCTTCGGTTATCGGCATAGAATTTTTGTCTACTTTGAGCTTCTTTCATCCTATGACGAATAAGTTCAATCTTTTCTGTGGCATCACGAATAAAATTTCGACCTAAAACCAGCTTCTCACCGACTTCAAGCCAACACGAAGGAGATCGGCATGGCCTCCCATAGAGTGCCTCAAAAGGTGCCATATCAATACTAGATTGGAAGCTATTATTATAAGAAAACTCAACAAGAGAAATATGATCTTCCCAACTTCCACCATAATCAAGAACAGATACACGAAGAAGATCTTCAAGAGTTTGATTCATACGCTCGGTTTGTCCATCGGACTGAGGATGATAAGCGGTGCTAATTTAAGCTTTGTTCTCAAAACTTTTTGAAGACCCTTCCAAAATACACTAGTAAACAATGGATCACGATCGCTAACAATAGAAGTAGGAACTCCATGCAGTTTAATAATTTCCTTGACATGGAGTTTAGCCAAAATAGGTACGGTCCGATTGGACCGAACAGGAAGAAAATGGGCGGATTTTGTAAGTCTATCTACTATCACCCATAGGCTATCATGACTCGAATGAGAACGGGGAAGACCGTTAATAAAGTCCATGGAGACTTGATCCCACTTCCAAACGGGAATATCCAAAGGTTGCAATAACCCATCAGGCCTTTTATGCTCGGCCTTTATGAGTTGGCAAGTCATGCAACGCTTAATAAAGTTAGCAATATCAGATTTCATTCCATCCCAATAATAAAGTCGCTTCATGTCCGCGTACATTTTACTACTGCCAGGATGAATGGTAAATTTAGAATGATGAGAATCTTATAAAATGTCTTTACGAAGATCAATAATATTTGGCACAATAAGTCTACCAAATTTTCGAATACCGCCACAAGCATCAATTTCAAAGTCTTTCAAACCTTCAATATCAATTTTATCCCTACAACTTTGGCTAAGAAGAACCAATTCGGGATCATGCTTTTGAGCTTCAAGAATGCGGTCTAAAAGAGAAGGATGAGCCTCAAGGCTACACAAAACAAGAGATGAACATGAATTGGAATCATGATCTCGAATCTCACAAGTGGATAAAGTCTCGAGATCATTCCATTCGGATATCATCATAGAAATAACCGCTTGTTGCTTTCGACTAAGGGCATCGACAACACGATTTCTTTTTCCAAGAGTATAAAGAATATCAAGATCATAAGATGCAAGGAACTCGAGCCAACGTTGTTGACGCAAATTAAGTTACTTTTGGGAAAATAATTACTTTAAAGATTTATGATCGGTGTGGAGAAAAAATTTCTCTCCCAAAAGATAATGACGCCAAATTCTAAGGGCGAAAACAATAGCCGCGAGCTCCAAATCATGAGTGGCATATCTAGTCTCGGCAGGCTTTAACTGCCTAGAAGCATAAGCAATAACACGTTCCCTTTTCATGAGAACGGCACCCAAACCAACACGACTAGCATCGGTATAAACAATAAAATCTTGGTTCCCTTCGGGAATCACAAGAATAGAAGCATCGGAAAGGAGTTCTTTTAATTTTTGAAAAGCAGTTTCACATTTGTCTGACCAAATGTATTTAACTCCTCTTCTTTGTCAAACTAGTGAGAGGTACGGAAATTTTAGAAAAGTCTTTTATGAATCGACGATAATAGCCCGCCAATCCGAGAAAGCTACGAATTTCTGTCACACTCTTCGGTCTCTTCCAACTTTGAATCGCTTCAATCTTTGAAGGATCCATGGAAATTCCGGATTCAGAAATAATATGCCCCAAAAATTTCACACGAGATTTCCAAAAGTGGCATTTAGAAAATTTTGCTTTCAATTGGTTGCTCCTAAGAGTTTCCAACACAATCCGAAGATGTTTTTCATGCTTTTCCTCGGTTTTAGAATAAACAAGAATATCATCGATAAAGATGAGAACAAATCGATCGAGGAAGTCTTTGAAAACTCGATTCATAAGGTCATCGAAATAAGCTAGAGCATTCGTCAAACCAAATGGCGTAACAAGCCATTCATAAGATCCATAACGAGTATGGAACGATGTCAAAGGAATACTATCCTCTGCAATATGGAGCTGATGAAAACCGGTTGCTAAGTCTAACTGTGAAAAGACTCTAGCACCACTAAGTTGATCGAATAAATCATCAATTCGAGGCAAGGGATATTTATTCTTAATGGTGAGATCATTAAGCTTGCGGTAGTCAATGCAAAGCCTAAGTGTACCATCAGATTTCTTCACAAAAATAGCTGAAGCTCCCTTTGGAGAGGAACTAGAACGAACAAACTGTTTTGCTTCCAATTTGGATAATTGTTTATGCATCTCCTCATTTTCTTTATTGGACATACGATAAGGAGGACGAGCAATAGGTAGAGCTCCAGGGATTAGGTTAATTCTGAACTTAATTGCTCGCTTAGGTGGTAATACTAAAACGGGATCAAATATATCGGGAAATTCACGAACAATGTGAATGAGGGAAATGACATCTTCCTCATCATCATTATCGCCATCATGAGGATTTAGAGAATACAAGGATGCTCCCGAATTGGAATCTGAATCTTTCATAATAAGAGAAATCTGCTTAACAGATTGAGGATGTCGAAGATATATAGTCCGCTCAGGACATAGGATATGGGCTTCATAACGGTTAAGCCAATCCATTCCTAAAATCATTCTGAAACCAAGGTAACGCATAACATGCAAATCGACACGGAAAGAGTAATCACATAAAATAATCTCGACCTCTTTACAAAGTAAACTGAGTGTTGCGGATCCACCAACCGGATTCGCAATTCTTAATGAAGTCATCAAGCCAATAACATCCAAAGACAAAGCATCAACAAGTTCTTTTGATATAAAAGAGTGAGATGCACCCGTATCAAAAAGAACTCGAATAGGAAGATCACGAAATATAATAATGCCATCAAGGATAGAATGAGAAATACCTTGATCAAGAGAAGTGTTAGTAGGGGCTTGCACAACATTTAGCTTGCCTTCCTTCTTGCTTTGGAGTTTGGGACATAAAGATATAGTATGACCCGAACTTTTGCAATAACGACAAGTAAGAGACTTCGGACACTTGTTTGCATAATGGTCCTTCGAACCACAATTGTAACATTCTCCACGACTAGAGGTAGGAGTTTTTGCTACCGAAGTTGCTTGCTTCCCTTTCTTGTTGGGATTAGGCTTGAACTTAAAAGGCCTCTTCTTGTTATTGTTGAAGTTTGGTTTGGCACCCACAACTTCAACATCACTTTCTTTATCGGCCTCTTTGAGTCGAAGATAGATATCAACAAGCTGATCGAAAGAAACTTCTAGTTTCAGAAGTAATAGCTTTTTGAGGTTCTTATTCAACCCATAGACAAATCTCTGATTTTTCTTCAATAGGGTATTAATATAGTCGACCCCATATTTAGGTAGAGATTCAAAAGATGCGACGTAATCCGTCATAGAAGATTCACCTTGAACAAGGTCAATAAAGCGTCGAGCTAGAGATACTTTTTCAGCTTCTGGCACAAATTTTAACTCGAACCTTTCCCGGAATTGCTCCCAAGTAAGATCCGCTTCAATAATTTCTGAGATCAGAAGCTCATACCAATCTAATGCTCTTTCCTGGAGCATGCTAGAAGCTACTTGGACACGATGTAGATCAATAAGATTCATGCGGGAAAAGATGCGATCGCATGTTCTAAGCCAAGCTTGGACTTCTATAACGCTTTCGGAACCCTTGAAAGGCCTTCCACCCAAGTTGGTGTAATCACTGCACAAGCATGCAAACCCAGATTTAGGATGAGTAGGCTCTGGAATGGGTCTAATAGCTTGAGCATTTTTCATAAGATCTAAGAGCTGCTGGGCAGACATAAATACTCCATCCTAAGGAGTAGTACTGGATTGACCGGCGCTGGGACGACCTGGTCTAACCATTTCCCTTCTTTTAGAAAGAAAGAAAGAAGAGGAAAAAGGTTATTCACAGAATGAATATCAAACAAACTTGAGTGATAAAACAAGGCATCATAAAAAGAAATAGGATAGAACGGTACGAAGACTCAAATTAAATCCTATGGCACGATTCCTAAGAAAGACTTAGGACAATGATCCTTGCTAGATTATTCTACATTGTTCCGAAGTTTGGCTCTGATACCAAGCTGTGACGCCCCACCTCTATACTCATGCTAGCCAAGGACACTATTGGGTAATGCCATCGACTAACACGAAGAATAAGGCTGTTGAGGAGCGACCATCTGTTTAATTTCTTTGTGCGAGTATCGATATGTCAGATAATATAACTTACTTCATTTCAAGAGTAAATGCGACATATTAAATACAAACTCAAAACTACCACACAGTGGCTATGAGGCCTTCGGAAAAAAATATAGAAATAAACATAACACAAATCAGTCATAGATATTCATATCACTAAGGCGGAAACAGATATGAATATAACACATAAAAGTGTACATCAAAATAGTGGTCAAACTAGATCCACTACATCACAAAAGAATAAGTATACAACAAGGAGTCTCTAACTCAAATGTATACTAACAAAAAATACTATGCTAAAGTAGTTAGCCAAAAGTCAGGCGAAGGACCCTGATAAGAAGTCAAGCAGGAGCACCTGAAATACCTTGGTCTGATCCGAGTATTATTTAAGAAGAAAATAATAAACGGATCAGTCTAGCTATAAATATCAGATAAAATGAGATAGGATAAGAGATATCACAAACAACGTATGATAACAATACTGTCATACTATGACAAGTATACATCAGATAACAACAAAAATCATACAATATCCCAAATATTCTCAAACACCAAAAGAATGTCATATTCTTTAAATTATTCACCAAAACACAAATATTGATAAAGCTTATCAATGCAATCCAGGAAAATTGGTGAAACGCAAATTCTAGAAATCAACCACCAGAAATCCAGACATCACAAAGGGGGAGGCCTATCACAAACGGGAGCATGAAAACTCACCAACACGTGTGTCACAAACTGAACGCTATTCCATGGTCGCTAACCATCAAGTTTGAGCCGAAGCTCCACAAACGGCCCGAAGACCATGGGTCGCTACCCCACCAATTTTGAGTTGAAACTCCACAAACGGGGTTTAACCCCCACACAAATAAAAAGACGTCGCACATCGCTAGTCTAAATCACAAAATGATCATCATCGATCAATAAAAAGTGTGAATCTCACTAATCTAGTAAATATAAGAGTTTAGCTTCATGTCCCATAACCACTGGCTTAGCTTAAATATTTACGAACAAATTATAGATTTCCACTCGA
This sequence comes from Allium fistulosum, assembly GCA_030737815.1. Taxonomy (NCBI): domain Eukaryota; kingdom Viridiplantae; phylum Streptophyta; class Magnoliopsida; order Asparagales; family Amaryllidaceae; genus Allium; species Allium fistulosum. The sequence goes on along the minus strand of CM060904.1, from coordinate 852,791,230 downwards.
AAATTGTCACAAGAGTTCAATCGAACAAGTCCAAGAATTAACCGACGAAGTAAAGGCAAGCATTTCATACCACTTGTTTTGCTAAGCCGTTTAATAAGATTTCTCATACGAATGATGTAAAGGTTTGTATATACTAATAGATTGGAAAACGGTTTTATAAACGAGATTTGTAATAAAAATAGAGTTGGAATCATCTTTGTGAAAAAGTTTGAATATTTACTACTAGTATAGAAACCTTTGTATTTTAAAGCGACAAATCACAGAAATGATTGTAGAAACAATCAATCACCAAAATCCACATTCGGCGACGTGAATTAAAACCATAAAAATCGCTACCGAATCCATCAAAATGGATATTCCCAAAAATCCCGAAAAAGAAGTCATCAAAGTTGATAAATGATAATAACAAATTGGATCATCAAGAATCGATTAAAAATCGGAAACCCACACCAAACTGCCAAAAATAGGCAAAATGCACCTTTCCTAGATTCAGTCGACTGGACCAGAAGGTCAGTCGACTGATACAAGGCCAGAAACTCTCGGGTTCCTGGTTTAGTCGACTGACTCAACAGTTCAGTGACTGATATAGGGACAGGAACTTTTCTGTCCCCAGTTCAGTCGACTGAACTGTATGGTCAGTCGACTGACATAGGGGCAGAAAGTTTTCTGCTCCCAGATTCAATCGACTGACCATCTGGTTCAGTCGACTTAACTGCCAATTGCAGTATTTTCAGCCTAGCCCAAGCGAGGCTAAAATCCAAACAGAAGTGATCGGACGAGCAACGGAGACTAGGGATTTGTGCCAAGCGACAACCCAGCCTTATAGGCTCTTCGATACACCCCAACAACATGTTCAAACATCAAAGATAGGATTTTTAAAGATTTGACTTCAAAAAACCAAAAATTGGAATATTTATCAAACCAATTCAATTCAAAGACAAATGAACAAGGAATAGATGTTAGGAATTACTACCTAACAACTATCAAAGATATAAACATAGGTGTGAGTTCAAAAACTCACCTTTTAAACCCAAAACAACAAATGAGAAGCTCTAGAACAAGCAAAGATTGATTTCTCTTCAACAACACCTCTAGAATCTTCAATCTATTATCAAAGGTGAAGTTTTTCCTAACTTAGGTTATAGGAAATTTCTGAAAATTGAAGAGGGATAGAGATGGAGAAGATGAAGAGGATGCTCACCTAAGCTTCTCCTTGATTTTGGACTTGAATTTGTATTTCCTAAACAAACTAGGGTTTTGGAATTCTAATTTCCAATCTCTTCCTCCATTTTTACTTTAGCTTGAGTGTTAGGAAATAGAATGAGTGAATGGATGAAGAGTAGAGGAGTTAGGGCTATTTGTTAGGTTGGTGGGCTGAAACCCAAACCCAAAGCCCTAAATTAAAATATCAAAATTTTACTCAACTCCAAACATATCGATGTTTATACTCAAAAAGGTCGCAAACGCCATTTTGGACTCAATGGAAGTGGTCTCGAGTCCTAATTCGACTGTTTGTAAAAAGTGACATTTTGGACTTAAATTCGACTAACGATGCTATATTTAAATAAAACATTTAAATATACAATCGTAAAATATGCAGGTTGTTACACCGGTGGTCCGTCGAATAGGGTTTTCCGACGGTGGATACTTCTAACTCCTAAGGCACTAATTTAGCAAACATGCAAGCATACAAAAGATTACATTTTGATGATCTAAATGATCATATGATAATGGTTTTAGCAAACTGAAAATAGGGTTTCATATGGTAAAATTAGAACACAAGACCGAGAACAATTCAATCCTAAATTTAATCAATTACTAAATAGTGAACAGGCTTTCATTGGGAGATAGTAGTGTGAGATAAACTCACTTTATATCCTTTTCTTCTTAGCTAAACCAATCAATTATAGCAGTTTCTTCCTTAATTCAACAAAACCCTAATTACACATAAAACAAAGAATTGAAAAACTAGGCAACTATATTACAAACGAATTAGAGTTAAGATGTAGTTTGGATTAAGAGATTACCTTGATTTTTCCCGAAATTAAGGATTTTATTTGAATTTAAAACTTGCAATATTTCTCTCAACTACGTTTTGAGTTTTAGAGTTTTTTGACCTGAGAAAAGCTTCTGTGTGTTTTAATGAACATACAGGGAGATGTTTCTCGACTTAGAAAAATTCACTAAGGCCCTTAAATGGGCTGAACTAAATATCTAATCCCACATCCTTTTTAATTAAATAAACCATGAATCACATCATTTCCTAATCTCATTTTTACACAACTTTAAACACCATTTTCTAAATGATTAAAACATAGAAAAATTAATATGAATATTCTAAACTTAAGTTTACAAACTAATCTTGATAATTAGATAATGAAACAAAATTTTAGCAATCATTTAGCCCTTTATTTTTATTTTTGAATATAAGGCATTTTTGCATTTTATAAAATAAGAAAACATACCCATAAATCATTTTAACACCAAAGTTTATCATTTTCTCTTTAAATTAAACAACCTATTATTTAGAAAGTACTAACATGATTTACAAAAGGACTTATGCACTCAAATCCCTTTTACACCATATTTTCTTTAAATTCCTTTTCCAAATAAAATACACAATTTTATTGATTTAACTCATTCTCTAAACTTATTAATTTTATAAATAAATTCTAACAATTTATAAATCCTCATTTTGATCTTTAAAAGATTATAATACTCTAATTTACACAAATACTCCTAAAAATCCAATTACATAATTCTTCACTCATTAGGTCTTTAATCTTACATAATTAAATTTGGTTTGTTTAATTAAATAAATGATAAATCAAGGCAAACTCAATCGGGTTGTTACAGAAATCCTCACCTAATAAAATTACGTCCTTGCAATTTGAATCTAAAAGAAATTCCATAATAAGTTACTGCTTTGCTCCACCACTAACAAAATTTAGCACAACTATGCAAGCAAACAACAAAAAAATACAAAAGAAATTCTCATCTAACTCATGTGTTTCTAGAAATATAACTTGATTTTTATTTCTTTTAAAAATTCATTTCAAATCAATGTTTCTACAAAATTTCAAATTTCACTTCCTACTAGTTTTTGCTAATTAATACTTCGAATTTATTATTGTTTATGATATATATAAATTCATAAACATAAGTACAACCTTTTAATTTAAATTCCAAATTCACTAAGGTTTGATTATCTACAAAATAATCATTTTTAAACTCCTATTATAACTAATAGAATAGTTTAACAATTAGAGTCTCAATGTAACCTTTTAAAATTAGTTACATGCAATTTAGCACTTTTTAATTCCATTTTAAAGTAAAAAGGATTTATTAAAATAAAATTCTCATTTCAGGATTCTACCATCTTTATTTCATATACAAATTTCTAATATTCAATAATCTTAGATCCCTCACTCTGAAGAATTCATTATCTTTCATTAAACAAAAGTTTTAATTTCTCCATATTTCAATACTTGAAAAAAATTAAAATTTCTCATTTAAACTTCTAATTTAATCATTTTAATTTTTATTTAAGGTAATTAAAATCAGAGTTATTACATGCTCTCATTTTAGAAGAAAGTTGTGTTTCCGTAATTCTACTTCGAAGAATATTCTATAACAAATTTACTACAATTAGTAATATATTATACATACAACAATCAACTATAAGACAATCTTAAATTAAAACTCAGAAAGCTTCATTTTTACTCTATTGGTTTAGCACGAACCGGGATCTGCTTTAACCCATCGAGTAAACTAGAGCAATATGAAATAACTATTAGACCCTTCATCGATGGCAACTTAAACTTATAATTATCTTCCTTGCCCATTATCTATTGTTATGGACTTTTGAGTTTTATATAATTCATTTAGAAGATACTATTTCTACACAAACTCAAATGTCACAATTCTCCGAAAAACTCCGGAATAACTCTATAGTACGAAGTGTGTTCCGAAAATTTACAACACTCTGAATATTTCACAAATTCATACATGTTATATTTTATTATTTTGACTTCGTAACAAGTGACATGATACTAGCAAGCCTAAAAAGCCAATACATAAATTTTCAAATCAAGAAGAAATTTTCAAAAAGAGTCTATCATATCCAAAACAATTTTCACAATCATTACCCAAATTCAGACCTGTTGTACACAAGTTAGATTTTCACCTAGTAAAACCCAAGATTTCTCAAAACACATAAAACGAAAGTTGTTCTGGTCAGTCTGAGCTATTCAACAAGGTAAAGATCATTAATTGGATTTATGTTTTGAAAGTTATGCCCAAAGTACTTTTAGCCTTTTAAAATCAGAAATTTCTAATAGGACAGAGTTGCCTCTCCATTTTAAAACTCGTTTTAGACTAAAAAGAGCAGAATCTTCAAAAGTGGTAAAAATAAAACTTGTAGCTTACTAAAATTAGTTTCTTTCACAAAAGATTGAATACATTTGGAGTTATAAATCTTAAGATATCGTTGTTCTGCTACAACGCATTTTGAATCAAAATTTAAGCACTAAGAACATTTTAAACCTACTACTCTCAAACCATTTTTAAAATCCAAAACCATATATTCTCTAAGGAAATCTTTACACGAAGTTATTTATTGCACGATCCACTTTCTGGAAGCTAGAGAGTTCAAAAATTAAAATTTACCCTATTCAACCAACTTTCAAAATTAATTCACTCAATAAGAACACTTTCACAAATCACACAAGCTTATCTCTTTAATGAAAACTCATTTTAAATGACTCTTTACTTGTAAGTAGTAATTACCTATCCAAAATAAATTTTTGGAAATACACGTTGATGTTTAAATTATACTCACAATTTAAACAATCTAATCTATTGCCTTATTCATTTATTATTTCTTAAACTCTCAATATTTAATGTCTATATAATAAATGAACTATTCATTCTTTTACTATTTCTCTTAGCAAAAAATTAAACCTTGCTTTCAAATTAATTTTACAAATTTATAACTAGCACTTTTTAACTCTTCAAAGGTTAAAACACATGTTTAGTCAAAATGGTTTCCTTCTATTTTAGGAATAACATTATATCCCAAATTCTTTTTCATAAAATTTCTCTCTTATCCTTGTTTTATAAAAGTATTTATTCAACATTTAATAATTTTGGGAGAAATTACTTAATATTCACAATTCAAAGTATCCAACTTTCAATAATTTATTACACTTCATAATTTATTTAAATATAAATTCTAACCTTCATTTCAACAACACTATAATTTACATTACCATCCAAACTATCACACAAAATTCATTTAATATGCGTCAATGCAATGGATATATAAAATTTTCAATTACTAACAATGCATAATGATCCCAAAAGTTTATAAACACAAATATAACTTTTACTAAAATATCTCTTTAATCAATATTTTAGTTTTCTAAACAATGCATTTCTAGTTTTGAATACTTTGTTTTATTCATCAAAATATCACATGATACTTTCTTCCAAATAATGTATCCTATTAATTTTAATAATTTACTTTACTTATCAAAATATCATGCGATATATTTTTCCTCAAATTATAACTCATATACTACGATAAAATCTTATTTTTATTTCCAAAGAAACTTTCCAAACAATTTACGATGTATTTTTACACAATATTTGACAGTTTTAAAATTCTATCTTTATTCAAATATAGTACACTCACTAATAATTTATATTCCAAATACTGTGTTCGAATGTCTCGTTCTAGTGTTAGGAAATTTCTATCGATAACGTTGATCAAATGCATCGACCAGAATTCTTAAAGCACTCAACGGAAATTTTAACATAAAATAAATTTCGTTATAGTATCATATATCTTTTACAACTTTATAAAAGATTTATTTGCTTACCATAATAAACATAATCAAATTTTACTTATATGTATATATCCCTTATCAGAATGATTTTTAATTTAAATGAATGTTTCCTTTACTATTGGCAATTTTTCAATGCACCAAAACTACTACAAGAACACATCAAAAATTTTAATGCATTTTCACCTTTGGTTAAATATATTTATGAATTAAATTTCATTTTTCACAATTTTAATCATTCCAATATTTCTTGCGGTAGCTACAAATTTGAAGATACCGCAAGTTCTTAATTTTAGTATCGAGTAGGTTTCTAACTCTCAATGATGATTCTTACTCAATATTTATTATAAACAATCACTATAATATCGAACATCCATGCATTAATTAACCAAACAAATATTTATTAAGGATCAAACTAATAAAGGTGCTCAACGAAAACAGTCCATCCGTTCCCCTTGTGCAACTCTGATCACTAGCGGATCAAGACACAATAATTCACTCTAAGCTAGCTAAGTTCTAATACCCACTATCCATTAAATCTCACTTTTGACAAAATGAGTCTTAATTGCAAAACAAACACAATATTAACACTCAACATACTCAAAAAATAAAATAACACAATTATGACCCAATGATTACCCAAGTAATCATTTTATTCCTATCCCTAAATAGAAATAAAATTCTATCTATCACACACAAACACCCGAGGTAGGGACACTAAGTCTTTCTAGGTCGAGATTCATGTTAGATAATTATTCTATATTGTTCTGACCTACTCTGGTACCAAGTTATAATGCCCTGCCTCTATACCCATACTACTAAAGGACATTACTAAATTATGTCTTCTAGTAATATGGAGAATAAGGTTTGTTGGGAGCGACCTTACGTAAATCTTCCCTTGAGCTAATACCGATATGTCATACTTACCGTAGTCTGAATCAATCTCAAAATTTGACATATGTGATATTTGCGTGAAGCAACACTTATATAGGTTCATAATAGTAGTACAATATATAATAAATATTCACAGACATAGAATCACATGCGGAATAAAATATGATACATATCCATAATATGAACTGAGTCTCAAAATAGAGTGCAAAGCTCACTAGCCAAAAATATACATTGTGTCATCACTACCCAAATCCAAAATATCATACATATACATACAATGTACAAAGGTCACACACTACTGAAGAGATAACTACTGAAAATCTCGTTAAGCCTAATGACGAGATAACAAAAGGCTTCATAATACAAAATCCCTTCAAGCTCCAATCATGCCCATGAATCCATGGTCAATGTCCCTAAACCTGAAATGTATCGGTCTGACCCGAGCATTATAATAAAATAACTCTTGGATAAAACTATCTCTAAATATCAAAGGGTAAGATCACTATAATAAAGGTATCAATTTAAAATAAGATATATCTAACAATTACAAACATACAAGTGATCTCGATACCACTCTAGTCTATTGAAGCCTGTCATATACAAATATGGAAACTCCTACATAGCCATTTCGAATCAATAAACCAAATAAATCCATAAAAGTTTAATGCTAATCATAGGTATTGTTCCCTTTGTGGACTAAACATAGAGGTACGGTCCCCTTCTGGACAATCATAAAACACAAATGAATCACACCATGTCACCAAAATCATATTAAGTCTCTCATGGACTATCATCTTAAATATGGTGTCAACTTGTCAAAATCTTCGAAGCATGAAGAGGCAATTCAAATCCAAAACTAAACGCGACGAAGAACATGCGGGAATGGGTACCTGAAAATACTACTAAATAATCACTAGTAGTTTAATCGGTCGCTAACACCACACTAGAAATTCAATTGGTTACTAACACCACATCAACAATTTAGTTTGTCGCTAACACCATACAAACATTTTGATTGATCACTAACACTATACTAGCAGTTTAGTCGGCCACTAACAAAATACTAGCAGTTTAAGTCAGTCGCTAACACCATAATACATAAATTGACCAATAAGTTATTTGTTGTGTGAATTTTTTTCTTCCAAGGGAAGACTGATAAAAAAACCTCCATGAGTTTAGCCCGCTAAACACCTATAGTCCAACGGTACCTGATATCCATAACACATGTTCAACCTAATATTGCACTGCTAAGGTGCCATGTCTACTAACGGATGATGCAATTGTTATAATATCGAATATAGCCCACGGTATAGAGTGCTGGCTCAATGGTATAGGGCTAGAAACTAAACGAATACCACGACTCGGGATGTGACTTCCGCCGTCAAGCCGCTAGGCCAAACAACTAGCCTACAAGGTCAAGCTAACGAATGCACTAACGAATATATCGAGTTACATAATAACTCATATCCCCAAGATACTATTTATCATGAAGTGTTATAAACTTCTCAAATAGTAATTACTAAAATAACACTATGTGACCCATAACCACTCGGTATTGCTAAAATATCTACTACTACTATTAGTTAGTAAATTCCACTAGCAAATACTCTATGCTAACAAGTCGTATAATTAAATAATGAAGTGATAACTGGTGTCCCATAACCACTTGTTACTACTATATTGTTTAAGTATATTTCCCATTTTATATAAAAAGCAAATAATTAACTTGAAAGCTAATTTACATGGAAAGTCATTAACAGTCACAAAAGAAATCTCGAATTGGCAAATATAGTTTTAAAAGCAATTACTTCTAATTCATCACATATGAAATGATTTCTAATACAATTTGTTTAAGTCTATTTCCACATTTCTCTTTATAGAATCCATAAAATCCTTTATTTCTCAACTTGACATATCTTTTTAATACTAGAAGAATTAAAAGGCAAAACCCAAATTGATATAAAAATGTATTTATATATATACATAGTTATTCTAAATTTCCTTTGAAAAGATTATGAGAAATGGTTTGATTTGGAAATCGTTCTTTTGTAAACTATTGATATTGTGCCTTAAAACTTATGGTTAAAATCATATATTCATAGATCACTTCTATGTAATATAACTCCAAGATGAATTCACAAATTCATAAATCAAAACCTCGAAATATCATTGAAATCAACACGAAGCAGGGCACACAAAATAGCGCATATCAATCAAAGAAACAACCGAGCGAACAAAAGGTCGAACAGGTGATCAGGAGGTACGCAAACATCGCCTGTGGATTTGCTCAGATGCGTGATTGATGCATTGGTCCTTGGGGACCGATCCACCGGTGGCTTTGCTTGGGTGAAGCCCCAGGCGATTTTCGTGCCTTTCGGAGGTTCGTCGGTGGGGATTATTCGATGGTGGATACTTCTCACTCCTGGCGCACTAATTTAGCAGACATGCAAGCATACAAATGGTTACATTTGATGATTTAAATGATCATATGATAATCATTTTAGCAAATAGAAAATAGGGTTTCATATGGTAAAATTAGCACACAAGATTGAAAACAATTCAGTCCTAAATTCAATCAATTATCAAACAACGAATAGGCTTTCATTTGAAGATAGTAGTGTGAGATAAACTCACATGATATCATTTTCTTCTTAGCTAAACCAATCAATTATAGCAGTTTCTTCCTTAATTCAACAAAACCCTAATTACACATAAAACAAAGAACTAAAAAAACTAGCAATCATACTACAAACGAATTTGAGTTAAGGTGTAGTTTGGATTGAGACATTACCTTGATTTTTCTCGAAATTAGTCGGATTTATTTTAATTTAAAACTTGCAATATTGCTCTCAACTACGTTTTGAGTTTTAGAGTCCTTGTTTTGAGAAAAGCTTATGTGTAATTGAATGAACGTACATGGAGATGTTTCTCGACTTAGAGAGTTAATTAAAAAGGATTTGGGCTTAGGTATTTAGTTCAGCTCATTTAATGGACTTAGAGAAATTCACTAAGTCCCTTAAATGAGCTGAACTAAATACCTAAGCCCAAATCCTTTTTAATTAAATAAACCATGAATTAAATCATTCTCTAATCTCATTTTTACACAACTTTAAACACCATTTTCTAAATGATTAAAACATAGAAAAGTTAATATGAATGTTCTAAGGTTAAGTTTACCACCTAATCTTGATAATTAGATAATGAAACAAAATTTTAATAATCATTTAGCCCTTTATTTTTGTTATCGAAAATGAGGCATTTTTGCATTTTCTAAAATATGAAAACATACCTATAAATCATTTTAACACCAAAGTATATCATTTTCTCTTTAAATAAAATTACTTGTCATTTAGAAAGTACTAACATGATTTACAAAAGGATTTATACACTCAAATCTCATTTACACCACATTTTCTCTAAATTCCTTAATTAAAGAAAATACACAATTTTATTGATTTAACTCATTCTCTAAACTTATTAATTTTATAAATAAATTATAGCACTTTAAAAATCCCCATTTTAATCTTTAAAAGACTATAATATTCTAATTTACACAAATACTCGTAAAATCTAATTACACAATTTCTCACTTATTAGATCTTTAATCTTACACAATTAAATCTGATTTGTTTAATTAAATAAACGATAAATCAAGGTGAACTCAATCGGGTTGTTGCAACTACTTCGATTGCATGTCCAAGATCTAAGTCATACCGATGCTTTCTGTGTTGCTTATGGTGTTCCCGCCTGAATTTGTTGCCTAATCGATGCTTGGAGAAACTTGCTGGTGACGTGCTAACAGTAGTAATCCGGTTTGCTAAGGGTTGAATTTTTCTGGAGTAATAACTGAATTTGGATGTTTATGACAAAGCGTGCTCGACTGCTTGGCATGTTTTGAAAGTTCCTTTACTTGGTTTCTAGCTTGTTATAGCCCCTGAGATCATGATGCCAAAGTTTGATTGTCTACTACGTTGTCTACTTTGGCAGGTGTGAGATGCTTCTGTCAATGTTACAGTAATGTAGCTATGATGGGTCTGGAATCACAACATGGTCGCTAGCCGTTGTTTGACTTGGTTATTGCAGAGACAGCTTGCGGTTGCCTAACTTTGATCTTTTGTTTGGTAAAGTTGTTTTGTGCAGCGATTAAGATTTTCTTCACTAAGGTGATCAATTGAAGTTGCCTGACTTGATCATAAACTTTGTTGCTATTGAGTTCTCTCTTTGTTTGAATGGGACTAAATAATTAAGATGATGACCAGAAACTGGAAATGGAACTATGAGATGCTTTCTGCATGAATTAACTTTGATTTGAGAGATGATCGTTGTTGATCGGATGATCGAGTATTGATATGGTTCTTAAAAAATTGTTGTATACATGTGATATTATAATCCGATAATAGACAAGGGATGAGTACTTCGAATTATACAGGAAGCTATACTTTCCAAAATATCTCTTCTGCATAATCTCTTTCCCTTTTTGTTGTAACCGAAATCCATGATTTCCCTTTTTTATATTGAAATGCATGTCAGAAGAGTAAGTATCTCTCTAATATACAAAAAGAATATTTTAATATATGTTGCACATTATTTGCTTGAGAAACTCCTATATTGGTTTTGAATAAATTATCTTTGTAAAGATCTCTGTTTGTTTCCATTTCTTTGTATATATAGCCTTTTATTGTACTGAAAGGAAACTTCTCCACAACTAGTATTTTATAAAATAATCTATAAATATACAACACTGAACGAACATAATAAATATAGTGTATTTATTATTAATATCAAATAGACATTAACTGTAATTTCTAATAATATTTCCTTTTCGATAATAATAATAAATACATATTATTTTTGCAAATAAAAATAATTAGAATAAAAATTTGTGCTTTGGTGATTTTTAAATAACAACACACTCTGAAAAAATCAAATATCAAAATATATTTGTTATCATCACAAAACATATACTCCACATGCCTATCATCATTGGTGTGCCCATACAGTAGGTTGTCGAACCGATGGCAAATAGGCTAGAATGTCACTTGGCCTAGCTCAGATGGATCTAGCTCATCTGGTGTCTCATTTGGTCAATTCATTATATTTCTCATGTTCTCGTTATGACTGTAAACCGTCCTAACGGTCGTTTAATCTAGTGTCACAAGGAGTTATTAACTCGATTCAATATTCAATACGCTCAATATCATACCATATCCTATGTGATGAGTCAAAAGAATAACCGAAGAAATATTACTGAACGTCTCATACTTTTGCTATTATAAGTTCATTTATTCAAAATTCTCACCATATAGAAGTTCACTGTAACGACTCCACCACTTTTGCTATATTATTAAAGAACATTACAAGTAATGTCCTCTACTAACACGGAGAATACGGCTGCTTAAGGGCGATCGAATGTGAATATATCTTTGGACTAACACTGACACATCTTTATTACCATTAGGAGAATCTGAACTGAAAATTTGACGTGTACAATATCAATACAAAGTAATAAACACACCGATTTAAAATATTCAAAACAGTGTATGATATAATTAAATCAGAGTTACAAACCATAGCAAAAGAATATATATCATATAACATAATAAAATGCGAGTCTACAAAATATCAGTACTAAATCCACATAAATATGTATACATCACCTCCAAAATATCATATCGGGTACAAGCCAACTGCTAAATAATATAAATGACCCATCATCCTAAATGTACAAATGTATATAATAATGACTAATTGGAAACAATCAAAATACTCTACTCTAGTGCTAGCACAAAATCTATAATTCAGTTAGTCCTGTACATGTAGAGTCCCGTCCTAACCCAAGTATTTTAAAACCAACAGGTCAGACTATATCTTATAAATAGGTGAGATACTGATATCATAAATATATGACTTAACCAATAAAATAATCCAAAATATGCCTGAAACCAAATAATCATAATAAGGCATATTAATCAAAAATCACCATTTCATAAATCCATATAAAGTCACAATGGACTATCATCTAAAATATGGTGATAATAATTCAAAATTCTTCAAAGCCAAAAGATGCTATATATCCATTCAAAATCTCCGAAGAAATAATCACCACTAATAAAATAATAATGGTAGTCAACTATCAGTTTAATACAGCGACACGAAGTCTAATGTATCAAAATAGACCACGCTACATAATGTATAAGTCTAACGTACCAAATAGACTACTATGCGAATTTACCTACCAAGACAAATATAGGAAAACATTGCCCAAACTGTATACAAATAAATAAACCGATAGGTATTAGTCATCTGTTCTATAGACTAATCATGCATGTAAACACCTGTCTAAGAAAGAAAAGTGCATCCGTGTTACACAATAAAAAACCCGATGCTCCAAAATAGGTCTGCCTACCCAAATCCAAGAATGATATCGACTCTCAGGTCAATTCAAAATGAGTCTTCTTTCGAGGATCTATCGACCTAAAATCCGAACACCCTAAGATAATACAACTCTAAAGTGTAAATTACTTTCGCTTTAGCAATTACTTAAATTTAATTGACTGTCCCATACCAGAAAGTGAAATTCCATATTTACTATAAGCTAGTAAAGTCCACTCAAACTCTATTTAACAAATTATAATAATAAGCGAAACAATTGTACGAAATGTCCCATACCAATCTGACAATTCAACCGTTTATTAAAATTCTTTGTTTCATAGAAAAGCACGAAGTCTCAATGAAATCTCAAATCCATAATAAATAAAATAAATGAGTTTTAAATTAATTTTATATATGCAAAGATATAATTTCCCAAAATTCGTTTTAAATCCTTAAATTCATTTAAGGAAAAGCTGTTTATTTACAAAAGGGTTTTGAAAGCTTTCAAAATCAATTTAAAAATCTTTTATAACTAAAATCACTTGAAACTAAAATTATTACATTCATAAAAGCTTTTACAAAATAATACTATATTTTATCTTTTGTCTCTAAAACATTTCCAAAATTTTAATATACTTATAATGGTAATTTTAAAAGGTTTTATGAATAAATATTGCTAAAGCTTTGAATAGAAATTTTGAAATAAGAAAAATAAGTTAAGAATATAATATAATTTAACTATATTTTGTAAAATAAATTCAAATAAGGATCAAAATAGATAGAATCCCATTTTCTTGAAACTCTTTTAAAAGCATTTAAACAATTCAAACAATAAACTCATCAAAATGCAACTTCTAGAGCCATCATCGCTCTATTAAATATCACCCATGATATGAAATTATTTAGTGATTCGAGTTGCTTTCCGACAACTCCGCTCACACAAACAATGCACAACCATCATATAATCTAACTAAAAAATAAAATGCATTTTGATGGTTTTCAACATACATGTTATTTTATAATCAACCATTGATTCAAATCCAATATTCCAAACACACAAAACAACTAATTCAAACATCAAACCAAATGAGACTATAGCATGTAATTGTATTTCAATCATATCATTCAATCACAACCACATATTAATGCAATTCATAAATAAATTAAGGCATATGAAAAGGGATATAACTACTTTAGATATAGGTGTGTGAGTTAATAGAATAACTCACCCTAACAAACTGAAACTTCAATTTGTATCTGCTAGACAACAACATTCGCTGCCTCACTGCCTTGACGTTTGCTTTTGATGATTGCAGGCACCTCCTCTGCGCTCTATTCCTGACGAGTCCTCAAAAGCCCAAGAAAACCCTAAAGAACACCACCCCTTCGCCTGAAAGCTAGTCACGAGTCGCCATCGTCCACTTCAACACGCACGCCAGTACCTCCATCGTGGCCAAACCCTTCGAGTCCAGATTGCGTCATCGACGTTCGAACCGGTGCCACGTCGCCTCGCGATTCCTCCTCCCTCAACCAGAAATTGTGCACGAGCTGCCAAACATCTCCAGCCGCCGCTCCTCACTCGCATAGCCAACCATCGACCCAAGTCAACCATCCCGAGTGCGCCTTTCTCCTCCCCTACAACAATCGTCGGTGAATTCCTAAGGCCATGCCTCTTTCTCTCGAGCACGATTTAGGATTTTATTTATTTATTTTTTCTTAATAGCGATTCGAGGATTAGGAGAGGAAGTTAACATGTAACATCCCGCCATTTTGGACCATTCAAATCGACAATAAATCCACACATGTCAAACTTGAATAATTCAAAACGATAGATTGTTAATAAAATTTGGGGCAAATAAAATCAATCACAGAATCACAGAAACAGAATATCAGAATAACTTCGCAGCGGAATAAATAAACATAGGAGTTCATGAAGCTCCTAGATACAAAGTCTCAAAACCAATACATAATACCAAGTCTAGAAACAAATATACTTGTAAAGTTAGATACATAAATTTCTACTACAAAGCAAAAGTGGCATGGAAATAACTGGAATAAAATATCAAGTAGACGACTGAATCTTCAGCGGATCTCTAGCTTCGAAAGAGGATAAAACCAAAGCTGTGGAACTCAGGCTGACCCGAGCGTAAAGCAAAACACTCGAGTCAGGACATACATACTTATAAAATGTAAATCAACTCAAGTGAACTGTAAAGAAATGCATCAATAACTTAAATGATGCTTGGGATCGCCCATCCTCTAAGGATTCGTTAAACTATCTACTATGTAGTACTATACGCTATTATAGTAGGGTCTAAAGTAAAGTATACTATTTAAATATAGCGTTAAGGCTTTACATTTTCCACCTTAAC
Organism: Allium fistulosum; assembly: GCA_030737815.1. Classification (NCBI taxonomy): domain Eukaryota; kingdom Viridiplantae; phylum Streptophyta; class Magnoliopsida; order Asparagales; family Amaryllidaceae; genus Allium; species Allium fistulosum. Next base: position 852,775,746 of record CM060904.1, on the reverse strand, counting down.
ACATTTTTGGGTATGCTAATAGTCTATACAGTACCATAACTCCCCGTAAACTGGAGCCGCCAGAGGATACCACATAGGTACGACATAAAACAAACTCGTAGAAGGCGCACTAGGGTAGGTGACACGGCACAACTTGGCAATGCCAGGGTAGATATATCAATTACACTTCCGGACTGTTGGTAACGCATAGTCGAAACTACCGCCCAACTCGATCCACACTCCCGAATCAAAGGTGCACAACAACTCGATTGCTCCTGTTTTACCCACCTTATGCCAACTCACGGGAATCGGGTCCACGTAAATATACCTTTAGGATCGTCGCCACCATCCTACTTCATTATGGAATCTCCACCGCGTACACAGTTGTTAAAGTGGTTTTCGGTATCGACAGAGAGTATGCCCATATCCAATCCCGGTCTCTTTAACAACCAATCGTTATTATAACCCGTGGTTATATAAATTTCAAATGGTTTATATTTCATATCAAACATATTCCTTTTAAACCATACAAATTCCATATCATTATTCTTTTAAAATAATATTCATTTTCCCAAAGTAGTAATACTTCCAAATTCATTTAATTATAACCCTTTTTAAACATAAAAGTTTAGAGGTCGTAGCACTTTAAGAATGTAACTTTTAGAACCATACATGTAACCTTTAAGAAAGTTGTAGCATTCAGAAATTGTCACCTTTAAGAAAAACGCAGCAGTACAGAAGTGCTACTGTAAGAATTCGTAGCAGTGCCAACTGTTACGATAAGAATTTGCATCAGTGTAGAAGTGTTACTGTAAGAAACCGCAGCAGTGCAGAATTGTTACAGTAAGAAACTGCAGTAGTTTTGAATTGCTACCGTAAGAAATTGCAGCTGTTTTGAATTGTTACTGTAATACTTTCTACTACAATAGTCTATAAAATCAAATAGTATATATATATTTACAGTTTTTATCAAAGTCATTCTATTCTTCCTATTATATTACTCAAATTTAAGCTATTTGGTCATTAAAGAAACCACACCTTTAGTAAAATAACTTTGTTACTAAAATATCAAATTTAAAGAAGAAATCCTTATGCCAAGTTAAAAGTATTTTAACTCACCCTTTATTTTCTTTCGGTAAATAATATTTTACCATTTTTATTTCCCAAATGATACCATTTACATTATTAAAGCTTACATTTTTGTTTCACAAAATATTTATCATTTTAATTACTATTCCATAAATTAAAACTTAGAATTTATAGGTTACAATAAAATTCCATTATTAAGTCAAATTAGATTATTAAATTTTTAATTAACCTTCATACTGTAAATTAGATTTCAAAACTTAACATTTCCAACTATTTATTTCTTATAAAAATTTTAACACATGTAAACAAATTTGCAGAAATTATTACAATAAATTTTTAGTTGAGATTCATATATAAAAATCAAAAATACTTAATAATTTTAGAAAAATCATTTTAAATCAACCACGGAGTCTGTATAAAATTCTCTACCCTAGGGTTAAGTAAATACGAACAAATATCATTTCAATCCGCAATTTATTAATTTTTCGGGTTTTATATCATTTCAAACTCGTAATCCCAAGTTAAATAAAATTGCTCAAGCCTATCATTTCAGCCCATAACAATTTTTCCTTACTCTAAAGATCGTTCGGGTATGTATCATTTTAACCCATAGTGAAGGAACTTGCAATGTGATTCCAGAAATATGAAATAAACATAACAATATTCAGCATATCATGGCATATGATCAAACAGGTATAATATGATATGAAATAACAAAATAAAATCATATGAATGACATAACATAAACATATGTAATAACATGATATAAACATATAAAGTAATATGATATAAACATATGAAATAACATGATAAAATCATAGGTGAAATGTCAAACTTGCATATACATATCCTAACAATTCAATTGTCATCAATTCATCAAAAAAATAAGTACGTATGTCAAGTGTGATTTCTCTCCTTTCTTTGGTTGGAAAAGTGATTCAAAGCGTAGCACAAAAATCAACAAACTACGGACCAGTTTGAGTGAGAGGAGAATCCAAATCCGACGCTTGAAAAATAAAAATAAATTCCATACGTAAACAAATAATTTTACATAGAAAAATAAATAGAAAAAATATATATATATAAACATGTGAAGAGGTCTTGACTAGGGGTGCATAGGCTTGGCTATAGGCTAGTTTATTAGTGTTTGGGTTTGGCCATAGGGATTTTGGGTGAAGGGGGTTTGGCCATAGGGGTTTGGGTTTGGTTAGACTAGGTTTTAGTGAAGGGGTTTTTAGCCTAGGGTTAGGGTTTTGGTAGAGGAGGGGTCGGCCTAGGGATTGGTGATGAAGGAGGTGGTCACGGCCAAGGCAAGGGGAGGGGAAAGTGTTGAGGAGGTTTGGCCATGGTGCTTTGGAGGCGGTTCGGCCATGGGAGTTTTGGTGGGAAGGAGAGGTGGTAGGGCAGTGCTTTGAAGGAGGTTCGACCATTTGAAAAGGAGAGAGGAGTAGTGGGTTTTAGGCTAGGGCTTTGTGGTTAGAGGAAGAGGAGATGGTGTGGCCGAAATTTGTGGAGAAGGAGGGGGAAAATTTGTGGAGGAAGAAGAGGGAGAAGTCTAGGGTTTTGAAGAAGGAAGATAAAGGAGAAGAAGACTTACACTTTTCTGTGGAGGCACAAATGAATGGATGTGGAGACTAGCCAAAACCTTAGGAGATTATATATAGGCTACTCATCTAACTAAAGGTTTTCTAGCCCAAATGGTCTAAGCCCAAATGTTTAAAAGAAAATAACTGCGTGTAATACGCCAAACGTTGTCAGTTCTAAAAAGTAGAAACCAAAATTTTACAAGACAGAAAACAAGGAAAAGGTTAGAATTTAAATTCATCTTCATAAATAAAAAAAATAAATAGTAAAAGTTAAAATTAAATTTTAAAATTTCCACAGAAAGTCAAACTTTGACCAAAGTTGACAAAAATTTAAAATTTAAGAAAATTCTTTATTTTATTAAATTTGGAAGAACATTTCACATCAAACTCAAAATTATACATTAAAATTTCCCAATTTAGAAATTTAAAATAATTATATTCAAAATTTCAAATAAATTTTCATTTAAAATATTCTCAAAATTTGTGGGTTGTTACACTCTCCCCCACTCAAAACTTTTCGTCCTCGAAAGGGTACGAGACACAGAAAACAAAGAAGGATAAGGTAGGATAACAAATAATACCTGGAACGAACAATTCCGAATTCGAAGCACGAATGCTCTCTTCCGTTTCCCAAGTACAATCCCGATAATCGGTGCTCCACTGCACTTTGACTAGGTTGACAGATTTTCTCCAAAGCTGCTTCGTACCTCTATCGATAATACGAAGTGGCTTCCTCTCGACAGTAAGGTTTGTCTCAATATCCAAACTCTCGAGAGCAGAAGGCTGAATAATCAAGGATGGGTCATGGAGATACCGACGAATGTGCGAGACATGGAACACATTATGAACTCCGGAATGTTTCTCGGGCAATTCCAAACGATAAGCTAAAGAATCAACTCTCTCTAAGATGTGAAAAGGACCAATAAACCTAGGAGCGAGCTTCCCTTTCCGTCCAAACCGAATCACATTTCTAAATGGAGAGACCTTAAGGAAAACCTGATCACCAACCGAAAACTTCAAACTCCTCCTAAGCCTGTCAGCAAACTTCTTCTGTCTATCTTGAGCAATCCTCATCTTTCTCCTAATCTCCTCAACCTTCTCAGATGTTTCTAGAATCATATCAGGACCAAGAACCAAACGATTACCGGATTCAATCCAGCAAGATGGAGATTTGCAAGGTCATCCATAAAGAGCAGCAAATGGAGCCATTTCGATACTAGCCTGAATTTTAAGAGATGGAATAAGATAAACAAATGTTTAAGACAACCTTAAACAGATATTTGATATTATACCTGATAACTATTGTAATAGGTGAATTCAACGAGATGGAGATGATCTTCCCAAGATCCTCCATAATAAAGGACACATGCACGAAGGAGATCTTCCAGAATCTGATTCACTCTTTCCATTTGACTGTCGGTCTGCGGATGGTAAGCAGTGCTCAGATTCAGACGAGTACCTAAAAATTCCTAAAAAGCTTTCCAAAACTGACTGGTAAAGATGGGATTTCTACCACAGACAATACTAATAGGAACACCATGAAGATGAACTATCTCTCTCATATAAATCTCAGCTAGAAGCAGAACGGTTGGACCTAACCGGAATGAAATGAGCTGACTTAGTCAATCTATCCACAATAACCCAAATACTTTCATTACCTTTCCTAGTCCTTGGTAACCCATCAATGAAATCCATAGAAACTTGTTCCCATTTCCAATTGGGAACCTCAAGAGGCTGCAATAATCCAGCGGTCTTTTGATGATCGGCCTTAACCTACTGACAAGTTGCACATCTACTAACAAAAAAGGAGATATCATGCTTCATACCACTCCACCAATACAGCTTCTTCATATCCTGATACATCTTCGTCACACCTGGATGAATAAAAAGTATGGACCGATGATTTTCCTGAAGTAACTCTTGTCTTAATCCATCGACATTCAAGACACAAATCCGATTATTAATCTTCAAAACCCCTTTATCATCGATCTGAGCTCCACTTCCATCTAGGCTATTACCACCAACCCTGCTACGAACATTCTCCTTAATATGCCTAATTATCCTATCCTCATCCTACTTAGCGATAATACGATCCATAAGAGGTGAAGAAACCACAAGCTGACATAACATCACCTTTTTCCTACTTAAAGCATCGGCTACAACATTAGCTTTCCCGGGGGTATAGTTGATGTCGAGGTCATACGAAGCTAGAAACTCAAGCCACCAAACATGCCTCAGATTCAAGTCCTTCTGGGTGAAAATATATTTCAAAGACTTATGATCCGTAAAGAGCTCAAACTTAGTTCCCAATAGATGATGTCTCCAAAGCTTCAAAACAAAAACTACGGCAAGCAATTCCAAATCATGGGCTGCATAATTGGCTTCATGAGTCTTCAACTGGCGACTAGCATAAGCGATAGCCTTCCCATCCTGCATCAGAATGGCTCCCAAACCTTCACGACTGGCATCAGTGTATACCGTTAATCCCTCATTTCCATTTGGAATGGTAAGAACCGGTGTGGAAGTAAGCTTGTGCTTCAACTCATTGAATGCAGCTTCACACTTATCATTCCATCTAAACTTAGCATTCTTACGAGTTAGAGTGGTGAGAGGTGCAGCAATCCGAGCAAAATTCTCAATGAATCTCCGATAATAACCGGCAAGGCCTAGAAAACTACGGATATCAGATGGAGTCCTAGGAGTTTCCTAATCCTAAAACGGAATAGGGAAGAATAAGAACTACAGAGAAAGAGAAAGAATAATTAAATTCACAAAATAAGGAAGAGAATATAGACCTACATTGATCGCAGCGATCTTAACTGGATCAACAGAAACTCCATTACCAGAAACTATATGTCCAAGAAATCGGACTTCATCTTTCCAGAAATGGCATTTTGAGAATTTGGTTTTCAACTGATGACTTCTGAGAGTCTCGAGAAAAGAATTTAAATGAACTTCATGTTCCGCCTTAGACTTAGAGAAAACAAGAATATCATCGACGAAGACTAGAACAAACTTATTAAGAACATCATGGAAAACACGATTCATAAGGTCGACAAAGAAAGCTGGGGCATTAGTCAAGCCAAAAGGCATAACTAACCACTCAAAGAAACCATCCTCAGAACGGAAAGCGGTTTTGGTAATCAAGAAAAGAGTCACAGGTCCCTGTTTTTGATGTTGTTATACAAAAAGTCCCTGAGGAAATGAATATGTAAATTTGGTCCCTATTTTTCAAAAATAAAAAAACGCAAAGTGTCTTGCACTTTTCTGACATAAAATGCAAGATAACTTGCACTTTTTTAATTTTGAAAATTTTGAAAAGCGCAAGTTAACTTGCACTTTCTATCAGAAAAGCGCAAGCTAGTTTACGCTTTCTAATTTTGAAATTTTTTTTGAAAATTTTAAAACTTTTAAATTTTCTGAAAAGCGCAAGGTAACTTGCGCTTTCTATCAGGAATGATAGAAAGCGCAAGCTAGTTTGCTCTTTCTGATTTTGAAAATTTTGAAAATTTAAAAAGCGCAAGCTAACTTGCGTTTTATGATTTAGAAAAAAACAGGGACTTAATTTACATACTTATTTCTACAGGGACTTTTCTTGTAACACCATCAAAAATAGGGACCTTTCGTGCAAAGCCCCTTTGGTAATACTTTCCTCGGAGATTCTGAGCTGGTGGAAACCGGTGGCAAGATCAAGTTGAGAAAATACAGTAGCTCCATAAAGCTGATCGAACATATCATTGATACGAGGCATTGGATATCTGTTTTTCATTGTGAGCTTGTTCAGCTCCCTATAATCAACACACATCCTCAAAGAACCATCAGACTTAGTGACAAAAACCACTACTGCTCCCCATTCGGAATGACTGGGTCTGATCAAACCTTTGGAGAACAAGTCTTCAATTTGCTTCCTCAACTCAACCTTCTCACGGGATGCCATTCTTCTAGGAGGAGGAACTACAGGTCGAGCTCAAGGAATACGATCAATACGAAATTTGATTTTCAGATTAGGAGGTAAAGAAGTGACTTCACCAAATACATCGGAATAGAGTTTGACCACATGAGTAGAATCAAGATCACTAGGGGAAGAATCAAGAGAATAGATAAAACTGCCTGCATACTCCTGAGGCAAACGGCACCGAATCACCAAAGCTGTGGAACTTAGGCTGACCCGAGTGTAAAGCAAAACACAAAACACTCGAGTCGGGACATACATACTTATAAAATGTAAATCAACTCAAGTGAACTGTAAAGAAATGCATCAGTAACTTAAAGGATGCTTGGGATCGGCCATCCTCTAAGGATCCGATAAACTATCTACTATGTAGTAATATACGCTATTATAGTAGGGTCTAAAGTAAAGTATACTATTTAAAAATAGCGTTAAGGCTTTAGATTTTCCACCTTAACACATTTTTGGGTATGCTAATAGTCTATACAGTACCATAACTCCCCGTAAATTGGAGCCGCCAGAGGATACCACATAGGTACGGCATAAAACAAACTCGTAGAAGGCGTGCTAGGGTAGGTGATACGGAACAACTAGGCAATGCTAGGGTAGATATACCAATTACACTTCCGGACTGTTGGTAACGCATAGCCGCAACTACCGCCCAACTCGATCCACACTCCCGAATCAAAGGTGTGCAACAAATCAATCACAAAGTAATAGAATGGCTAACGATGAAGTGTGTCCAATTAGAGGAGCTACCTCCTTGGCCCGTTGATTGCTCCTGTTTTAGCCACCTTATCCCAACTCACGGGAGTCGGGTCCATGTAAATATACCTTTAGGATCGTCGCCACCATCCTACTTCATTCTGGATTCTACACCGCGTACACAGTTGTTAAAGTAGTTTTCGGTATCGACAGAGAGTATGCCCATATCCGATCCCGGTCTCTTTAACAACCAATCGTTATTATAACCCGTGGTTATACAAATTTCAAATGGTTTATATTTCATATCAAACATATTCCTTTTAAACCATATAAATTCCATATCATTATTCTTTTAAAATAATATTCATTTTCCCAAAGTAGTAATTCTTCCAAATTCATTTAATTATAACCCTTTTTAAACATAAAAGTTTAGAGATCATAGCACTTTAAGAATGTAACTTTTAGAACCGTACATGTAACCTTTAAGAAAGTTGTAGCATTCAAAAAATGTCACCTTTAAGAAAACGCAGCAGTACAGAAGTGCTACTGTAAGAATTCGCAGCAGTGCAGACTGTTACGGTAAGAATTCGCAGCAGTGCATAAGTGTTACTGTAAGAATCCGCAGCAGTGCAGAATTGTTACAGTAAGAAACTGTATTAGTTTTGAATTGCTACCGTAAGAAATCGCAGCTGTTTTGAATTGTTACTGTAATACTTCCTACTACAATAGTCTATAAAATCAAATAGTATATATATATTTACAGTTTTTATCAAAGTCATTCTATTCTTCCTATTATATTACTCAAATTGAAGATATTTGGTCATTAAAGAAACCACACCTTTAGTAAAATAACTTTGTTACTAAAATATCAAATTTAAAGCAGAAATCCTTATGCCAAGTTAAAAGTATTTTAACTCGCCTTTTATTTTCTTTCGGTAAATAATATTTTATCATTTTTATTTCCCAAATGATACCATTTACATTAATTAAAGCTTACATTTTTGTTTCACAAAACATTTATCATTTTAATTACTATTCCATAAATTAAAACTTACAATTTATAGGTTAGAATAAAATTCCATTATTAAGTCAAAACAGATTATTAAATTTTTAATTAATCTTCATACTGCAAATTAGATTCCAAAACTTAACATTTCCAACTATTTATTTCTTATAAAAAATTTAACACATGTAAACAAATTTACAGAAATTATTACAATAAATTTTTAGTTGAGATTCATATATAAAAATCCAAAATACTTAATAATTTTTAGATAAATCATTTTAAATCAACCACGGAGTCTGTATAAAATTCTCTACCCTAGGGTCAAGTAAATACGAACATATATCATTTCAATCCGCAATTTATTAATTTTTCGGGTTTTATATCATTTCAAACCCGCAATCCCAAGTTAAATAAAATTGCTCATGCCTATCATTTCTGCCTATAACAATTTTTCCTTACTCTAAAGATCGTTCGGGTATGTATCATTTCAACCCATAGTGAAGGAACTTGCAGTGCGATTCCAGAAATATGAAATAAACATAACAATATTCAGCATATCATGGCATATGATCAAACATGTATAATATGATATGAAACCACAAAATAAAATCATATGAATGACATAACATAAACATATGTAATAACATGATATAAACATATGAAGTAATATGATATAAACATATGAAATAACATGATAAAATCATAGGTGAAATGTCAAACTTGCATATACATATCCTAACAATTCAATTGTCATCAATTCATCAAATAAATAAGTACGTATGTCAAGTGTGATTTCTCACCTTTCTTTGGTTGGAAAAGTGATTCAAAGCGCAGCACAAAAATCAACAAACTACGGACCAGTTTGAGTGAGAGGAGAATCCAAATTCGACGCTTGAAAAATAAAAATAAATTCCATACGTAAACAAATAATTTTACATAGAAAAATAATAGAAAAAAAATATAGATATAAACATGTGAAGAGGGCTTGACTAGGGTTGCATAGGCTTGGCTATAGGCTAGTCTATTAGTGTTTGGGTTCGGCCATAGGGATTTTGGGCGAAGGGGGTTCGGCCATAGGGGTTTGGGTTTGGTTAGACTAGGTTTTGGTGAAGGGGTTTTCGGCCTAGGGTTAGGGTTTTGGTAGAGGAGGGCTCGGCTTAGGGTTTGGTGATGGAGGAGGTGGTCACGGCCAAGGCAAGGGGAGGGGAAAGTGTTGAGGAGGTTTGGCCATGATGCTTTGGAGGAGGTTCGGCCATGGGAATTTTGGTGGGAAGGAGAGGTGGTAGGGCGGTGCTTTGGAGGAGGTTCGGCCATGGGAAAAGGAGAGAGGAGTAGTGGGTTTTAGGCTAGGGCTTTGTGGTTAGAGGAAGAGGAGATGGTGTGGTCGAAATTTGTGGACAAGGAGGGGTAAAATTTGTGGAGGAAGAAGAGGGAGAAGTATAAGGTTTTGGAGAAGGAAGATGAAGGAGAAGAAGACTTACACTTTTCTGTGGAGGCACAAATGAATGGATGTGGAGGCTAGCCAAAACCCTAGGAGATTATATATAGGCTACTCATCTAACTAAAGGTTTTCTAGCCCAAATGGTCTAAGCCCAAATGTTTAAAAGAAAATAACTGCGTGTAATACGCCAAACGTTGTCAGTTCTAAAAAGTAGAAACCAAAATTTTACAAGACGTAAAACAAGGAAAAGGTTAGAATTTAAATTCATCTTCATAAATAAAAAAAATATATAGTAAAAGTTAAAAATTAAATTTTAAAATTTCCACAGAAAGTCAAACTTTGACCAAAGTTGACAAAAATTTAAAATTTAAGAAAAGTCTTTATTTTATTAAATTTGGAAGAACATTTCACATCAAACTCAAAATTATACATTAAAATTTCCCAATTTAGAAATTTAAAATAATTATATTCAAAATTTCAAATAAATTTTCATTTAAAATATTCTCAAAATTTGCGGGTTGTTACATAACATGTTGGGACAATAAGGGTTACAAGCTAAAATTGGGTTTGGGGGAAAAGGAATTAGATAAGAGAATGGGTTTGGCAAAGTGTTTTGGGGTTTTTTTTGTTAAATAAGAGTGACTTTAAATTTTCCTATTTTTATTTATTTAATTCATTCTTTCTTTTTAAATGATTCTTTTTATTTTTTTTGTTAATAGATTTCAATTTAATTTAAACTGATTTAAACTTCATTTTATGAAATATATGTGTCGACAATTATACAATTTCATTCAATCCAATAATGTTCAATTATATTTAATTATTCACCGTATTGATTTAAAAATCAATTTATTCATCTTTGCCGATTTATTGATTTAACTAAATATCAATTAAAACTTCTATCATCTATTTCAATTATATATAATTATTTACACCTTAAAATATTATATATTTAACAATAACACTTTATCCAGTTTTATATGTATTTCTCGAAATGAATCTATAAATTAATTCGATTTGTTAAAGCAAAAATCTATTATTAAATAGACTTCAATTAAATAAGAAGTAAATTTCAAAAATTATAATTATACAAATGAAAAGCAAATAATTATTTTTTAGTTAAATCTGTATAATATTACAACTTCGAAAAACAGAGTTGTTACATTCACACATCTCATATGATTCAATAATTTATCGATCCATAATGGGTTTATTTATAAATACTTATTTCCAAAATCTTCATTACAATTTCAAATATCAATACTAAATTTAAAGTGGTTTAATTTTGAATTCCATTCTTTCCTAAAATCTTAATTAATTGCAAAAGTCCATTATTTAAACCACTTATTTAATTTTCAAATAATTCAACATTCTTAGATTACTTTGGATATCAGATCCTCCAACACCTTTTAAAATAAGTCCCATCGTTGGAAATTCATCTTGAATGCTATAAAAATACATATAAAGGAGTTCTATAATTAAAGAAATTTCAATAAACACCATACTCAAATTATATATCATTTTCCCTAAAATTAATTTTAACCCAAAATATTTCCAAAGATCCAATATTTAAACTAAAATCAATATCATAAATCCTTATTAATTTTCAAACCATCTTAAACCAATTTGGAAAAATAGTTTAGCGAATTAGGATTCTCTCTTTATGTTTAAAATAATAATAAAAAGATCATACCAATAAAGAATTCCATATTATATCCAAATTTTAAAACTCTAATTTTTCTTCCAAAATAATTTTATTAAGAATGTTTTCCACAAAATAAACAAATTCCATTTGCAGGGTATTCCCCATCATACTATTTTGCAAAAATTTCTATTATTTTATTTCCATAAAAACAACCCATCACTTTGGAATAAAAATAAATTTCGATTCCCTTTTATAAAAGAATCTTTCAAATATTTTTATAATCATAGTTAATTAAAATTTCTATTCATAGTCCATTTATTAAATCAATACCATAAACCTCCATATCCAAAATTAATTTATTTTCAAAAGTTCCAAAAATATTCGATTTAAAAGATATATTCTCTTTTTACAAATTCTTTTATATAACCATATTTTAAAATAAATTATTTCAGAAATAATATAATTCAAGCGAATCCTTATTTTATAAATACTTCTAGAAGTATTCAACACCAAATTCCTCTTCCGATCAATTTCAAATGCAATGTCCATCCATTAACAATGGAAGGCAAGGACTAGCAAACATCATACATATAATTCCAAACTAAATCATACCAAATAAACAAGGATTCACATCCATTGTTTAAAATGGGAAATTCACATGTTATTAGAATTAAATTTAACAACATTTTTTTTCAAACCAAATTCCATTCAAATTTATAACGATGATGCTCAAATAATAACATGCACTATATTTCAACAACTTCAATCATTCCCAACCAAGATTCTCATACGATCAATCAAAAAACAGCATGAAAATGGAAATAAAATTTAAAACATATATGTAATTTAAGATACTCACCAAAACATCCAAAAGCTCCATATTGCATACAATCATTCTCAAGATGAAATCGGCAAAAATTCCAGAATTTCACCCTTAGTACTATAATGATTTGACCTATAAGATCTCAGTGTTTCTCTCAAAAGTTTTAAAGAAGGCGTACAAATGAGTTACGAATAACATAGTAAAATTTATGATTTTTTTTTGGAATTAGTTATGATTTACAGACTGATGAGAGGTTTTCAGCTTCGGATTCATCCTTTTCTCTTGCTACTTAACTGATTCAATCTTGCAACCATAGCCAAAACTCCATCATTTTGGTTCTATAAGGTGGAGAGCGGTGTAGAGAATCTTAGATTTGAGTTTTTGAATTTTTAGGATTCTATTTGATTTGTCATGAATTTTATTAATGCTAGGGTTTTTGGAGTAAGGAATGGAGGAAATGAAGCTTTAGTTTCGAGTTGCAAAATGATCGTAGAAAAGAATGAAAAGTATGAAATAGAATTATTTCCTATATTCTAATGGGCTAAATGGGTAATGAATCAAACCCAAAACCATTATTAAATAAAATAAACCATTTTAAAATTTTCCCTTTATTAAACCATGCTTTTAAAATATGTTAACATTAGTTTTCTAATTGTAAAACTTTTTAATTAACATTATCAAAGACAAAGAATTTTACTAAACTTATTTTGTTATTTTGATAAATTATGTTTTCTTCTTCTTTTATTCTCTTAGAAATGAGTTTACACACTTAATTTGAAACTAACTCAACACACATTTTAGTTATCAATTGTTGCATTAAAATGTACTTTAGACGTGCTAAAAACTTGAACAGCATACAAAGATCATTTTTGATAAATTGTTCCCATAAATATAAGTTTATTGCTATAAATTCAAAATTACCATATATTACACCATTTATTATGAAAACAATATTTCTTTTTATCAAAGCTTCACATTACACAAATTAATTTATCATACTTACTTGAATTCATTAGTCATTACTATAGGAAAATTTCCTTTTTACAACTTCTATTCATTTCAAATCAATTATCATAATTTCAACTCTAACGATATTCCAAATGTTTTCATAAATCCCAAACTCCTTTAATTTATAACAATGCAAAGATTCAAACTACAAATTGTATACCACTCAAAGATGCAAATCCCGCATTTATTAGTTTATTATTAAATAAATGACTTAATGTCCAATAAATATTTTCAATATCATTCACAATTCATTTCTTAACAATCTTAATTAATTTCCAAAATCACCTCCACTCCTTAATTAATGATAAATATTTAATTCCACTTAATGTTAAACTTAAATTTATTGCATCTCTATACCGCGTTTTTTCAAATTTCCCCTTTGGAAAATTGCACCCTCACAATTTCTTACAAGAAAGACATTAAACACGGCTCATACCCTTAGCTTTCTTTACACCATAACAGTCTTTAGTCAAGTTACAATCACTCAACCCTCCATATGGCTTTCCCTCAAATAAAGACTAGATCAGCACTTCTTTAAATTATCGTATGCTATACTTTTAAATTGATTCGCTTAAGACTTTCTATTTTCACATACAATATAATCATATTAAAATTTTACCAAGTGTTAAAATTTTGAGAAAATTCTACAGTATCCCTTGTAAGGAGAGGCTTTTGAACAATTATAATATGAATATATAAGTACATACGATTAAAACATGATCGGATTCATAGTATATAACATTATATATATATAAGCGTAATATTCACTCTGTTTTACAATTTTAAGTAAATCTATTTATTTTTAAAGTGCACAAAGAGAGCTAGCACCGCAAACAAATCCAAATAGCAGTCTTGTGTACCTATTCTCAACACAAAATCAACTTATAAGCTTTCATGTACAAAGATTTAATAAATATGGCATTCATATAATAATAAACTATATTGCATTCGTATATAAGTAACTTAACGACTAACTTTTAGGTGTCAACGAAACAAAAATAATTTATGGTTTCGAAGGTAGAGTTGTTGCATAATTCATTAGCTTTCCAAAATACCTTTCAGATTACAAAAATATGAAGTATCACAAAAGTCACGGAGATTTTACTAAACATTGTAAATTCTAAAATGAAATTTAATTACGCAGGATCACTTAAAGTAATCGCAGTTTTCTCAAAACACAAGTATTTCCTTATTACTTTAGCTTTTCGGCAAGTATAGCATCGTAAAAAACGGACGAAGCGTTAGAAAGTTATGGTCAAAATAAAACTATGGTTTAACTTGGAAATCATACACTATGGCCAAAATAATTTTTGTTCCACTTCAAACTGGTTTTAACACTTTAAAAAATAAAATTTTCGAAAGGAACGAACACTAAAGTCGTTTCATATTAAAATATTATTCTAGTGAAATACAAAACATCAAAATCGAATAACAAAATCAACAGTACAATAATTCAAAGTGGTAGGTTCAAAAAAATTTGATTCAAACAAATTTTCGTTTGGTGTTTATTGCTAGTTCCCTATATTTAACTCATTGTAACTTCATAGCTGAAAAACGTAACGTCCATATATTTAATCATTATTATTATATAAAATATATCTTCCTTGTCTCGTATATACATTTTAAGGATAATTGCATTCACTAAAAACCACTTTATAAAATTTTTAAACTCATTTATATAAGAGATATATCATTGAATTTTCAATCACCCTTAAATACAAAGGCAAAACATATAAAAGTGTATTGGATAAGTAACGCATACTAAATAATAATACATAGCAAACAAGGTTGTATGCATTGGTAGGTCACATTTCATTAGCCGTTGAATTTGATTAATGTCAAAGAAGGAGAAAGGAGTTAGTTTGTGTCATTTATACGATACTTATGACAATATGCCGTAAGTAGATAACAAATTAAATCATCAAAACACCAAAAATATTCTTTTAACTAGATTCATCTTAAAATGAAACGTACTAGTTTACATCGACACATTATTTCTTTAAGTTGTAATTTGGTTGTTTCAGTAATAATTACTCATCAATGAGTTAGTCTCACACGTAAATTTAATAGTGAAAAGCTAACTTTGATACATAGTGCAACATATACATTGTGCACAACAAGGACCTGCTGAAAATGACGAAAATTTCCCTAAAATATTTTCAAATGATGCATATCCTTTATTCAAGACTCATAAATAATCTATATAACTATTATACCGAATACAAAAGTGTATCTTTGGTGGGATGAAATTACAAAACCTCGAGGAACTTCAAAGAGGGACATTAAATTAATCAAGATAATTCTTAATGAAGAAGGCATCTAGGCAAAAATGATGATAGAGAAGTACAAAAAAAAATCCTGCGAATGTAGCAAAAGATGATTTCGGCATTTAGAAATTTTACTCAATATCAGATCAAAGGCCCAAAAATGCATTGAACCATAAATTATGGATGATACAAGTACTTTACTCTAGTTTGACCCATGGATAAAGGGAAATAATATGATAAGTAAACTTGGAATGGATATGTTGATGAGGGACAGAGGGAAACGAAGTTTGGCGGGAGATATAATCAAGAACATAGGATGGAGATGTGATCTCATGTGGCATAAAAAATGAAATCTAGGCAATTAGAACCAATGAAGAGGAGGAACATGACTTTTGGACTTGTGTGGGTATGAAAGAAAACGAATTTAAGCTAAAAGAAGTCTTAAGGAGGATAAGGCAAAGAGATGATCGTGTTTCATGATGGAAGTGGGTTTGGAGAAGCTATAACAACCACAAATCAGCCCATGCACCTTTAAAGCTGTAATAAATTGATTGTCCTCAAAGGATTGTTGATAAATTCATGAATCCCTTGTTCTTTCAATGCAAATTTAGTGCATACATATGAAAGTGGATTAGAATAAACTACTTTAGCTCGCTAGTCATATAGAGATATTGACCATTAATTCAAAAACCAATTTAATCCAACAACAATTCAAAACTAAATGCAAAAGCATGGAGATTACCAAAACTTCTTTTGCAAGATGTATTTGAGATGCATTTGGTAAAGAGCATAACTCAAGAATATCTCCAGCTCCAAACACAGCACATGCTTCAATGAGCAGAGCATGACAAGAATATATCTTTAATTATATTATAATAGTTTTGGGGACACTTTTTTCAAATTCACAACGTCCCTAGAAGTAGAGTGTAACAATTAAACACACTTTACAAATTCAAAATGCTTCTAAAAATCGGATTTAAAATTAAACTTTCTTTACAAATTCAAAATCCATCTTTGGAAATATTGAAATCATTTGAAAATAAAAAATCGTGCAAAGAATGGTTCTAGATGGCCTTATCCCCAACCACGTTAAGACTAGGTTTAGGTTGTTTGCGTTTAGGCAGATTGGGACATGCCGATGGCTCCTACCAGCACTCCAAATCAGGTTCAAAAGAAATTAGTTACACTTCAACCACCACCGCTCTCACATGCACCCAAGGCAATTTTAGATTTGAAATGGAGTTTGACAGTAAAAAAATTACATAAGAGTTTCAATTATACAACAATTAAAATAATAATTACAAGCCATTCTCAAAACTTCCAAACTCCACAAACTCTTGGCTTTCCAGCCAGATCTGCACTAAGGGCATCATAGGAAGAAGTTCTCAAACTACACAAGACGCAGAGATTCAGTTCAAAATGGCAAATGTATAAAAGTTACAAATTTAATAAATCTGAGGTAGAAGATGATCTCTGGAAGTGGAGCAGGTCCCAAAACGTTATTAGTTGAACAATATCTATGCAGGTAAGGAACCAAAAAAAGTGAAGATCTGGCCAACAACCAGTGGTAACCTTCAGATCTGGTGCTGTTTTTGTGAGGATCCTTATTTCTAGCAGCCTGAGCTCTAGTGTTGGCCATGGCACTAACATATAATGGCAGCCTGATTGGAAGGAGAGTTACAGGTAAAGGTCAGGGAAGATGGAATGGCAGAGAGAAGAGGTGATGTTGCAACTGGAAAGATGGTGAAGAAGAAAATAACAGATAATACAAGAAAATGGTGAAGCAAGAAGAATATCAGGAAATACGCAGAAACAAGAAATGAACAGAGTAAGAAGATGCACAGAAGTGAAAACTGGTATTACTTTTTATTCATTTCACACTGTTTTACATTCTCCTTCTCATATATATATATATATATATATATACTCATGAATATGGACTTATTCAACTAACCCAGTCTATGACAACTCATCATAATACATTACTAACTATAATTTATAAATGAAATCTGAAGTGATACACAGGTACATTGTGCACGTGCACAACATGCACACCTTTCCACTTAGCTTCCCGTGATCATCTTTAGCTTTTGTCCATATTGTCTTATATCTGCATCATCTCTGAGTCATCAGGAAGTCCCTTGGCCATTGTAGTTAAGGTAGATGCCCTGGGTAGCCTGCTGTGTATAAGTGTTTGTTGAAATGACCCTTCAGGTTGGTGCTCGACAAATGTTCGATGAAATGCCTGAGCGTAACAACTCCCCTCCCCTTTAAAAAGAGACCTTGTCTCAAGGTCTAATATGGGAAACTTTCGAATTAGATCCCAATAATCTTCCCATGTGGCATCAGAATCTGGTTTGTTTTTCCATTTGACTAAGGCTTGAGCAACTGGTTTTTTTATTTCGTGGAATTAGCCCTCTATCCAAAATTGATTCGGGTTTATCTACTAATTCCTCTGTGTAGGAAGGCAAGTCATGTTGTAAAACAATACTAGAGCCGATTTTCTTTTTCAGCTGGGAGATATGAAAAACTGGATGGATTTGAGCTGCGTCTGGTAATTCCAACTTGTAAGCCACCGAACCAATTTTTTCAGTAATTTTGAATGGACCATAGTATTTTGGTGATAATTTATTTGTTTTTTTTGTGCTCACTGAAACTTGCCTATAGGGTTGTAATTTTAAATAAACCCAATCTCCAACAGAATAATATCTCTCTGTTTGTTTTCTATCTGCAAATTTCTTCATCCTGTCTTGAGCAAGCTTTAGACTGTCTTTCAAAAATTGAAGTGTTATGTCTCTGGAGAATAAATGTTGTTCTACTTGTTGTACTTTTGCAGTGTTTGGCACATAAGATAGGAGAGTTGGTGGCTGTCTTCCATAGAGCGCTTCATATGGTGTCATTCGAGTGTATTCCTTCCATGTTGTATTGAACCAAAATTCTACTAATGTTAGCCAGTTGTTCCATTCGTGAGGCTGATGGCAGACAAAGCACCGCAGATAAGTTTCCAATGCTTTATTTGTTATTTCAGTTTGGCCATCTATTTGAGGATGGTATGAAGAACTAAATTTTAGAGTGGATCCTTGTAATTGAAATAGCTCTTGCCAAAATGTGCTAAGGAATATAGAATCTCTGTCACTTATAATGGTCTTTGGCATGCCGTATAATTTGTAAATGCCATCAAAAAATACTCTGGCCACTATCTTTGCTGTGTATGGATGGTGAAGAGAGAAAAAATGAGCATACTTTGATAGCCTGTCAACGACCACAAAAATAACTGTTGCATTATTACTTTTTGGTAAGTGAGTTATAAAATCCATTGATATGTCAGACCAAACATGTTCCAGAATTGGTAGTGGTTGTAGTAAACCAGGAGGTGAGATATTTTCTATTTTAGCTCTCTGGCAAGTATCACACTGTAAAATATATTGCTCCACTGACTTTTTTATGTGCTTCCAAAAGAAGACCTTTTGTATCTTCTTCAATGTCTTTTTTACACCAGAATGTCCTCCAAGTGGGGAAGAGCGAAATTCAAACAGAATTGTGTTGATGAGATCTGACTGGGAATGATCCAATAAAATTTTCCCTTTATAAAATATTACATCATCAACTATTTGATACTTTGTGGAGTCTAATTTCCCTTGTAGAATACTTTCTTTCTTTATGTGAAAGAATGGATTGCTCTTGATTTGATTTCTGAGTTCAATAACCCAATCATGCTATAGCACTGACATTGCTAAAAGGTTGGAATCATCATGTATTCTGGATAAGCTGTCTGCTACAATGTTTTCTTTCCCCATTTTGTATTGAACTTCATATTCATATCCATGTAATTTTGCTAACCATTTCCCTTGAATTTCTGTAGTTAGTTTCTGAGATAGAAGATGCTGTAAGCTCTGATGGTCTGTACGAACTATGAATTTCCTTCTAAGTAAGTATTGTGACCACTTCTTTGTTGCATGTATTAAAGCAAGTAGTTCTTTTTCGTAATTTGATAAATGTAGATTCTTCCCATGAAGTGCTTGGCTAATATATGCTAGTGGTTTATTGTCTTATAGTAAAACTGCACCCATACCAGATCCACTTGCATCACACTCAACAACAAATTCTTTATTAAAATTACGCATAGCTAATATAGGAGGGTTGATAAGGCAAGACTTTAGTTTATAAAATGCCTCAGTAGCTTCAGTTGTCCAGAAGAAGGAATTTTTCCTCAACATTGTGGTAAGTGGTTTTGCAATTATCCCATACCCTTTAATAAATTTTCTGTAATACCCAGAAAGTCCTAGAAAGCCTCGTAAAGCTTTGATGTTGTGTGGTTGAGCCCAGTCTAGAATTGCTTTGATCTTTTCTTTATCCACTGAAATTCCCTGTGCCGAAATAATATGGCCCAAATAATTCAATTTATTTTATGCAAAAGAACAGTTGGAAAGTTTGATGACTAGATGATTGTCTTTGAGCAGTTGCAATGCAATTCTGAGATGCTGTAGATGATCATCCCAACATGTGCTGTAAATTAAGATATCATCAAAGAAAACCAAAATAAATTGTCTTAAAAAACATTTAAAAATAGAGTTCATAAGAGATTGAAATGTTGATGGTGCATTAGACAATCCAAATGGCATTACCAAAAATTCATAATGACCTTCATGTGTCCGAAAAGCAGTTTTATGTATATCATCCTCACTCATTCTTATTTGGTGATAGACAGATTTGAGATCAAGCTTAGTAAAATATTTTGAACCATGAAGTTCATCTAGTAAATCATCTATGAGAGGAATGGGAAACTTATCCTTAATCGTAATTTTGTTTAATCCTCTATAATAAATAAAAAACCTCCAAGAGCCATCTTTCTTTTTGACCATTACAACTGGGGCTGCAAAAGCACTATGACTATTTCTGATAATACCAGAGTCTAACATTTCCTTAATTAATTTTTCGAGTTCATTTTTTATATGATGTGAATGTCTATATGGCTTTAAACAAATTGGCTTTGAACCATGTAATAGTGGTATTTTGTGGTCACAGTCCCTTTTTGGTGGCAATGTAGTTAGTGAGCTAGTGACAGAGGGAAATTCGTCTAATAATTGTTGAATATCAGTGTGAATATGTGTGTGTGACAGTGTGGAAGTGGATGAGGAAAGAAGCATGAATTTTAATTGTGCTGAGTTTA
The DNA here is from genome assembly GCA_030737815.1 of Allium fistulosum. Taxonomy (NCBI): domain Eukaryota; kingdom Viridiplantae; phylum Streptophyta; class Magnoliopsida; order Asparagales; family Amaryllidaceae; genus Allium; species Allium fistulosum. Next base: position 852,755,078 of record CM060904.1, on the reverse strand, counting down.
ATTCCTTAGAAAGTTTATCTTCATTAAAATGTTGTATATCAGAACTTGTTAGACCTTGCCATTTATACTCTTTGCCATTGTAATAAAATCGAACCTGAAGCTTTTTGAAATTAAAACAAATTTCATCAAGTTCCCTCATCCATTGTGTACCCAAGACAATATCACAACCTTTCATAGGTAGAACTAGCAGATCTATAGGCATTTTACAACCTTGACATGTTAATAAATTTGAGAGCAAAGTTCATTACCTTGAAGCTTTTGGCCATTGGCAACCTGTACTTCATAAGTTCTTGTATGATTTTTTCGTCAAGTTTAATTTCTGAGCTAAAGTGCTATCAATAAAACTGTGAGTTGAACCAGAATCAATAAGAAAAATAACAGATTTATTATTGATTTTTCCTCTAATTTTAATAGTATGTAATGTTGGAATTCCTAGTAATGCATTTATAGAAATAGATAGCAGTGTATTTTCTGAATCTTGATGATTATCTGATTCATGCAGGTCCAAAAGATTATCAGATGAATCATCTTGATCTGATAAGTCATCTAAATTAATAATTCCTTCTAAAATGTATACTTGCTTGGTTTTACATTTGTGACCAGAGTGATACTTCTCATTACACCCAAAGCAAAGTTTTTTTCTTTTCTTGTCGAAAATTTCTTCCGGTGTCAAACTTTTTAATTTTGACTGTTTGTCTGCATAATTTGGAACAGAAGATTTAGAAGGAAATGCTTTTGCATTGGAGGTTGAATTGGCTTTAAAAGAATTAATTTTAGAATATTTATTTGCTGCTAACCATTTTGTTTCATAAGTTTTTGCAAGAACCACTGCTGAATCAAAATCAGGAGGGTTGGCAGCAATAACATCAAATTTAATTTCTTCTTTTAAACCCCCTAAAAATTTTTGTAAAAGATGTGTAGGGTTGATTTGTTCTATCATTCCTTCTAATTGTTCAAATTGATTAACATATTGCATAACAGAAGTTGTTTGTTTTAATGAAGAAAATGTATCATATGGCCTCTCTAATTCATTTGGTTTAAAGCGTACCTGAATAGCCTTGTGAAATGTAGACCAGTTATCATAATCTAATACCTGATGGGAGCATCTATAAAACCACTGCAGAGCTTCTTTCTTGAGATGAAAAGAGTAGATATGAACCCATTCATGTACATCAGTATTGCTGTAAATAAAGAATTGCTCAGCTTGTCTCAACCAATCAATAACTCTGTCTTCACCAGTGAATGTAGGAAATTCTATTTTGATGTTAAGTTTTGCAGAGTCTCTGTTGTGATGTTCAGAGTTTCTCAAAGGTAGCTGCTCCAAATGAATGTTATCTGGTCTGGGCAGAATTGGTGATATGTGATTAGGAGGAATGTAGATATTGGATCTATTATTGTGGGGAAAAGAATTGGATCTGTTGATATCAGATATGACATCTGGTGTTTGTTGATTCTTGGTATCCTTTAATTCAGAAAAAAGTTTTACTCATCATTTCTTGCATTTTGTCCAACTTAATATTGACTTCTTGACTGCTCTTGGACAAGGTTGTGGTTGTGGATGACAATTCTTGAGTAACCCTTTCCAATTTCTTAAGAGACAGTGCATTTCTGCTGTTGATAAGATCTTGATTATGCCATCTATCTTGTTGTGACAGTTGATCAAGAGTAACTGAGCCAATGAGTGAAGTTGTGTCAGATTCTTCATTATTGCCTACTGTTGAAGGGTCTTCATGGTGAGGGTCTGAATCTTGCTCACCAACAGGCTTTGATACCAAATTGTGAGGATCCTTATTTCTAGCAGCCTGAGCTCTGGTGTTGGCCATGGCACTAACATATAATGGCAGCCTAGTTGGAAGGAGAGTTGCAGGTAAAGGTCAGGGAAGAAGGAATGGCAGAGAGAAGAGGTGATGTTGCAACTGGAAAGATGATGAAGAAGAAAATAACAGATAATACAAGAAAATGGTGAAGCAAGAAGAATATCAGGAAATACGCAGAAACAAGAAATGAACAGAGTAAGAAGATGCACAGAAGTGAAAACTGGTATTACTTTTTATTCATTTCACACTGTTTTACATTCTCCTTCTCATATATATATATATACTCATGAATATGGACTTATTCAACTGACATAGTATATGACCACTCATCATAATACATTACTAACTATAATTTATAAATGAAATCTGAAGTGATACACAGGTACACTGTGCACGTGCACAACATGCACACCTTTCCACTTAGCTTCCTGTGATCATCTTTAGCTTTTGTCCATATTGTCTTATATCTGCATCATCTCTGAGTCATCAGAAAGTCCCTTGGCCATTGTAGTTAAGGTAGATGCCCTGGGTAGCCTGCTGTGTATAAGTGTTTGTTGAAATGACCCTTCGGGTTGGTGCTCGACAAATGTTTGATGTAATGCATGAGCGTAACAGTTTTGAGGTTTTTGAAGATTATTTTTATGAAGGAGTGGTGTAGTTTTTTGTTTCTTTGGTGCTGCCATGAGAAGGAAACGAAGATGGAAGTAATGGTTTGAAGTCAGTTGTAATGAATGATGCGTTTCATTTCCTAGGCTGGAATGATCTAGAGGATGGGCCAGGTTAGCAGCATGTTATAAGACTAAGGGTGTGTTAGTCTTTTTGAAAGAGATTTGAGGGCCATGGTGGGTTATTGGGCCAACTTCTTGACCATTATGTACATATTTTTGCATATGCTTTTTTACATAAAGGAAAATTGAGCCTCTTTTTTTTTTAAAAGGAGTATCTTCCATACTTTTCATTTCTTTCCAAAACACGTATTTCCTTTCAAAATATTTCCAAAAGTAAATTCCATACTTTTTGAACATCAAAACCTTGCTTTTAAAATCACGATTCATATGTTATAAACATTTTTTTCAAAAACAAAACATCATTTTTCTTGTAAAACTCTGTTTTCAAAATATATTTTTTGACTTCCTCCAAAAACCTTTTATACAAAATTTTCTTTGAAATCCTTTATCCCACAATATCAAATTCATATATTTTATTTTCCACTTATTATTATCGTTCTTTTAAGAATAACTTGTAGATTTAGATTTTCTTTTATTTAATTATTTAAAAATAAAATCCCAGACTCCCTAAATATTGGTTATACTTCCTTATAATTCATGATCCTCACCATCTTATTTTGTTTACCCAATTATATTTTAAATAATACAAGTATGGTGGCACGTCCGTTGGACGTGTGCAAAAAAGGAAGTGACGTATTTTGTCTTTGTTACAATTATGATATTGGGAGAGATTATGGTAATGTTTTCTTTAATTACGGAAAAAAAGAGGAAAAGGATATGACAAATAAACAAAAATAAGGTGTTGTAAGAAAGACGATAGGTAAACCCGATAATGATGAAGCACCTTTGTAGGAGTTCTTTGGCACGTGCGATGCACGTGAATGTGTACAAGAGGAATTGGTATTATGAAACATTGTTTGTTAGTCTTTTTTTGTCACCTTACAAAATGTATCTGAATCCCTAGACTTTCATTTGCAATGAGTTCTATAATGTTAGATATAACAGAGGTGAGGGAAGAGTAAGTGAGCACGTTATAGGAGTATGAATGAATAGAAAAATACTTGCTGCATATTAATCTACTATCAGAATTCGACACAAAAATAAGCAAAGCAAAAAACGATAGTATATTTCTATCACAATTGTTATGGACATTCAGTCAAACAGTTTGTATGCAAACATGTAAACGTGAGTAAAAAATTTAAAGCAGTAATAGCCATGAATGCACAAACGGAGTATTGTGGGTCATAAATAAATGAAAATAAAATTTAAAAAACGGAAAGAAAAAGAGTAAACTCATCTTCTTCTGCTTTGAAAAGTAATCGGTCATCAAGTTGCTGTCGACGTCTATCGTAGGTATGGATATTGGAGTGATATGTTGATGGACGACCACGACCGGAAAAGCGGGGAGTACTGTCGGCTGTTCGAAGGGAGTGGCCTTTTTTGTGCAGGAGATGTGAAATTGAAGGATAGGAAAAAAGAGGACGAAAGGAGAAGTGAGAAGAAACGGAAGAGGTAGGTAAACAAACGTGCAGACAGTAAAGGTGGGAAACGTGGGAAGCGGTCAGTAAAAGACTGAGTTGCCCTTCTGTACCTATTTCTTTGTATTATGAACGGTGGACAATTTAGAAAGTGGATAAAAGGCTTAACTTTGATCAAGGTTTTGCTTTATAGTATATATATATATATATGTGTGTGTGTGTGTGTGTGTGTGTGTTTGTATATTTGGATTCAGGTTATATATTAATTAAGTACAGCAACATATAGATAACATCTGTGTTATATAAACGTGTTTCTGTTTAAGCAAATGAATTGTAGATGGTTTTTAAAGTGGTATAATTGTGTAAACAAATATGGACAGAAGCGTGTAATAAATTCTAGTTTTGAGTTGCTTTCCAAATAAACATGCCTATATATATTACATTTTATTTTGAATCTGAGGTACTAACTAGGTTGGTAGATAATATTCTTACATTAGTATCAGGTCAGTTTTTGTTAAAATGTATAGATGAGTTTCAAAATAGTACATGCTTTATTTAGATATGCTGTTCATTTTTCTGTACATGTGTTATATAGCCTATCAATTCACTATCCATGGTTATGAATATATATAGCCAGGTTTCGTAGTTTTGCATGTACTAATTTATAAACTCAAGTGTTGAAAATATATGCCTAGTATATATATATAAATGTTTGAAACAGTACGCGTATTAAATAGAAACCTGACATTGTACATGTTTTATATGCCTAGTATATTTATATATAATTGTTGAGTTAGTACATTTGCTAGTGCTTTGACTATGTCATCCCTTGCTTTGTCCTTTTGCATTGAAAATTGATCACGTCCTAGGCTGCTTGGTGCGTCATTGCTAGTTCTCGTTTGATGGCTGTGCTTTATGAACTTTTATGTTTTATTGTTTTATGTGTGTAGCCTTCTTAAATTTGGTTCATTGTTTTACTTTTAATAGCTGATTGCCTTATTATATTTCATTATTTTAGATTTTAAAGTCCTAACTTGCTCGATATATAATATACTTACATTTTTTCTAAAGTTTTAGGTTTTATAATTTTATATATATAGATATATATATATATCTATTGGACGTATGTATAAAAAATGTGAGTTAATTTCCCTTTGTTGCAAAACAGTGTGCACACGTAAACTCATGTCGTATTGTAGTAAATTACATGTAGAAATATTTAAATTTTAATCAACATTCAATCAATAGATAAATTCATACATATAGACATTTTGTACGTAAACCTAAGCAATCTCGAGCTATCTCAGTAGTATGGTTTTCACCACTTTGGTCACCGATGTTTTAGATACCTTAGCCCTTGCAACTTCCATCTTGTGGTTTCTATTTGTAAACGTCTAAATGTAAATGACTCCGTAGAGAATAATCAGCTAAAATAGTAATGAGATTGAGGAGATCAGTTATGTAAAGGTGAAGCGTAATGTATTTTTATACTTCAAGCACTATTAATGTTGCTACTTTCTTCTCTTGTGCTTTTTATGTTCTGTTACAATTTACTACATATTAAAAAGGCAGTATATCATTCGGTAATGTTATATTGAGAATTGCATGGTTTTAAGAACTACATAGCAACAATTTAGAGGCAAAAAAGCGCATGAAATATAAATATCTAACCGTTGTGAAACATATAGAGAAAAAGTAATGAATTAAGTCTATTTTAAATGAAAGTTACATATTACTTTTCTCTGACCATTTAGCTTTAATTTAGAAAGCAAAGAGTTATCTGTGTGCATTATTGTTACTCGTACAGAAATAATACCATAAAAATATTAACAAATAAAGTAATTAGTTACCAAGTGGGTAAAGAAGGAAATATGAACTACAATAGAAATGCAACCAAAATGACACAATGTTGAGAGAGTTAAAGTTTCAGGCAATATGTGTTCGTCGTTGTAGTATTGATGACACCAAAATAGAGCAGGGGTTGTTGAACACCTGCAGTAGTAATGTGCATTTTCTACCTAAAATCTATATCACAGTCATAAATGCATAATTATATCTTACCGTTCTTAAATGCATGGACATCTCTAATCTATTTTCCCACATCAATATCCACACAAATGATGAATAATGAAGTAACCTTTTGAATAAGAATAGGGTGCACGGTGATATTTGACAAAATACAAATGCGCTATATTCTGCATCTTATCTTTCAAACTTATATCAAACATGTAACTCACAGAACCCGTAAATGAAAAAGGACAAACTTTTGAGAACAAATTCAAGCTAATACAAAAGTACAGTACAGCAGTAATAAAACACAAATAAAAAGTACGTAATTGTAGTGAACAAAGAAACTGGCTATAGAGTAACTGATATTAAAAGGGAGAAAATGGGTCCATTCTTAACTTGATTATACAGAGAAAGGCTGAAATAAATTTATATATTAATTTAATATCAGATGTAATGAGTAAAAGAGTATAAAATAATGAACATCGTACATAAATTCTGACTAATGGTAGTTGTAAAGATGGGTACCATTCCTTGCTACATGACTTCTACTATGATTTTGTGAAGCCATAATGGCGACTTCAGTTCCCTTTCTGTCATGACCTCGCCTGGACGTGATGTACTCTTTTAAGAAAAATAATTTACCATGAACGAAGAGAATATGATTTAGTGTGCAAGGAGAGCACAAATCATGGTCGTGGAATGAAACTTGAAGGAAACTGTTGATTGAGGGACGGTAAATGAGGAGGTGCGAGAGTAGACCGTTATAAAACTGTTCCCACTTTAAGTTGAAAGTCGAATATTCCCCAATCGCTGGTAATATAAACTGGTTAAAAAATCAGGGGTAATTTTGAACAAACATAAAAGCTTCACCATGCTAAAGTATTTGCATTATTAGTAGAGATAATCATTCTCTTTCCATATTTGGTATTCCCATAATCATAGTTTTTTCTAAAAGGAATCAATACTATACTCAAAATGCTATTATTTTTACAAAAATAAATTTCACACTTTTATATTTATAAATCAGCACATCAACTTATAGTTAACAAGTTTACAAATATTTATAAAATTATAACAACACTGCCTTGCCATGAATTTTAGCAATTCTTTTCGCCAAATGGTTGCAATGTTGACTATAGTAAAAATGTATAGACATTGTCTCGCCATTAGTCACAACTTTACATTAGTACCCAATGGCTGCAATCATTGTTTAAAAAGTATTCTAAGTCAAAAATAAATTTATTACTGTTCTATAACCATTTTAAAAATAATATATCTTATAAAATAGTTTATTTTTCCACAATTTTTTTTACGCTTCTCAAAATAACTTACCCTTCTCATATCAAATACCACTCTAACGTTACGAAATTATTGTGTAAAACTGACTCGTCCAAGTGTTTAGAAACCTCTATCGACAACGCTAATCAGACGCATCGATCGGAACTCATAATGCACTCAACGGACAAATATACATAAAATAAATCATAAAAACCTCTTTCAACAAATTTTGTACAAATATATAATTTTTCTTTAACGATAGCATATGCTTGCTTATATAAAAACGTTTACTTATGATCTTTGAGCTTTTAACTAATTTTAGCATCCATTAGCAACAATGCAATACATCAAACATCGCTTAATTCATACAACAAGCAAGCACACAAATATACATTTTTTCCCATATCACATTTTAATTATATATGTATGTATTTTACTTTCTTTTATCCAAACATGTTTATTTATAACTATGCAATACAATTTAGAAGAAACCGTTGGTTTCCAGAGATATTTGGCTTCATCTAGTTTTAGGTGGGTTAAAAAATTTGTGTAACAACCCATGCCGAAACAGGCCAAAATTTCGATCCAGAAAAGGCCCATCGAAACTTCGATCCATTCTAAGGCTGGTTGTTGGTTGGAAAAAGAAATAACAGCACAAAGCAATAACTATCTTTTCAGAACCCACAATAGATGGAATAAAATATAATATCAAATTGTACCCATTTATTTCAAAACCGTTTGAAATGTCATCATACAAAACATCTTAAAATTGTCATAGTAGATTCGTTACATCATTTATTCAAATGCATGGGTACAACATAAAAATATCATAAAAGATAATAATAACTGCCACAAGCTTAAGCAACTCCACCTTCAAGCATCGTCACCGTCATCACCCCATCCTTAGTCTATGTTGTAATGAGGAGGGAGTCAGAAAAATAAATGTCTGGTGAATAAAAACCTCGAGTCTTACCATTTTAGTACTTGGGAAGTATATTTCAAAATAAGAATATGTCTACATACTTAAAACCATTTAATACTTCTTATAAGGAAAGGAGGTGGGTTCACAATTAACCACTTAATACTTTCCATTCCCAAAGCAGGTTTCTAAATCCTATAAGCCAAATCTCGCATCATAAATGTCCAACAATGTGAGAGATAAAACCTATGCCACTTAATACCTTCTATTGGAAAATAGACAGATTCTGGCTATTTAAGACCTCAATTGGGGCAGACCCCATCATTTAATACCTATTCCTAAGGCGGCCCCCTCGATAGTAACTATTTAGCTGACATCATATGGAATCTCTTAAGCCACTTAATACTTCTTTACGAAAAGGCAGATCCTCAATCAGTCACTTAAGACCTTATCCTGAAGTGGATCCCTATCTAGATACCACCTAACATGCCTAATAACTAACCTATTGGCCATTTAATACTTCATTTAGAGAAAAGAGGGGGACCCTTAAACAATAACTTAATACCTCAAGACCCCGAAGCAAGCCCCCGCGTATTATGACTCATACTCGTAATAACGTCTCACATTAGTCCGATTATTCGTAGAAATTGTTAGTCAGATTAGCTGGGCAGATTTACCTTACAGAATTTGGGACAAACATTGCGTCATCGCAAATATTTATCATAGGAGATGTCTCACATCGATAGAAAGTATACACAACTGCTGGCAGCCTCAAAGTGAAGGGCAGACTTCTATCGTGCAATTTTATTGACCTCGCATTCCAATGACTTAGCCATAATTTAAATAATCTCCATATATATAATACTCATCTCACTTTTCATAATTCAAACCTTATAAGGAATCTTCCTTGTTATGCCTTAAAATATCATTTACCTTTCTAAAAGGGGAAATTAATGACAATTACTACCTAATTAACTACGCAATTATATGTCATAATTATACGTTTATTACGCTATAGAAATAAATATATACATTTGCGCCTAATCAATTCTAGCATGCAGTTTATACACACTAAACTAGCGTAAATGTCAATTATTTTAAACATAATACTAATCCGAGTCATTTTCTTTCAAATTCCCAAGATTTCAATATCTATAATAAGGGATTAAATATTCACATCCAAAACTGCAATGCATAGACTTGTTAAATAGAAACTCAATTTATTACATAAATCCAATAGAATATCCTAAACAATAGGAATTACAATCCTAACTTCATATTCTATTCAACTCCTCTTTTACATAGAAATAAAAGAAGGAATTTTGTTTGGAATAAGTGGTGTAAACTACGAATAGAACCCTTATTTTATCACTGAAAACTCACAATTTAAATTAAAGAAGGAGAGAAGTGGAATAACTATGAAATTATTAAAAATTGTAGAACAATGTAATTTCCTTCAAATTAAGATAAATAATTGAGAATCTCCATTTAGAATTGACATTTCAAAATAAAAAGGAATTTTCAGAGATTTTATCTTATTTGCTTTCGCAATTCCAAAATCCCGAAGGTGTATTCAAATCCATAGATATATATTAATCAATTGCTGAAATAAAAATACCAAGGTTTCCACTCATAAATTATTCTTTGCTTCTCTTGTATTGATTTTCAAAGCCAAAGCAACTCTTTTCAAATCTCCTTCTTTTGATACACACACACACTGTAACGACCCGCCTTTTTGACCATCGAAAGTCGACACCGAACACTACCACTGTATTCAAATATCGTGCATCCAATCGACAAAAGGGCAGATTGTTAGGGTAAATAAATAAAAAAGAACGGAGAACAGAGAAAATCAGAATCTCACAGCGGAATTGACAACATATAATATAATAAGGACGGTGAAAACTGCCACTCCAAAAATACAGACTATATCAGAGTTAAAAACAAACTTTATCGGCTGGACAGTTATAAAAAAAATCCCGACCTTACAATTGCTGATATGGATACTATATAATACAGCGGAAAATAAACACTACGATAGGTGAACCTCTGGCTCCTCTCCAAGATCTCCATAACACCAAAGACAACCGGGAAAAATACTCGGTCTGACCCGACCATTATAATGAAATAACACCTGGATCAGTCTGGAAATACCAGTATAAGAAAACTCAAATAATATGGAATAATATATAAAAATTTTGCAAGACCACACCGCTAACACGGAATGGGTTTTTACCTCACAAAAATAACATCCATACAGGAGAGAGCAAAGATAAACAACAGGAAACAAATCTGAATAAGAAATGGCATAAACGGTATTAAAAACCAATCTTGAAAGAATGAAAATAATCCGATCAAAATTCAAAATGGACAGAATGGATAAACAAGGCAACGATCCAAATTTGGTAGAATGGACAGAATAAGATAACAGTCCAAACTTGATAGAATGGACAGAAACTATAATTAAACATTATGGAAAGTGGTTGATCTCCTCGTTGTAATTACAGAAAACAATTTGAAGATTCAAATCAAATAAAGAGAATGGATTTATCCAACATAACTAGAAGGGTGCTCCCCCCTTCAACGAAAGTATACCTCAGGATAAAATATACTTGAGAGCACACGCGTCACTCTTGGGAACTTCCAAGCTGAACCCCGCTTCACATGAGCATCCGAATATTTCACATCAATGCATGCATGTCGATACCTCTCTAGATAGATGTGAACATACCTTGATGGGTGTGACCCACATGGCTTGGCTCCCTCCTGCGCTTTGATTTTAGTTTTTCTGGTGTTGGATACCAATGCTCAAAATGAGCGATAAATCGTCTTTGAATGACGAAGCACAACAATGACTTGGAGGGTGCACCTCCCTTATCCACGCTTTGGTTTTAGTCATTTTCGATAAAGGATAACAAAGCTCAATAGAGCAAAATATCGTCTTAATATGACGAAAAATAAAGAAGATAGCAGAATCGAAATCGATAGTTGAGAAATCAACTATCGAGAATAACTACGTGATTTGTGTATGAGAGTTAAATTACATACACTCACCACAAATGAAATGAATCAAACGCTTAAAAACTTTTGATCCTTACTTGTGCTTGATTTTCACATGTCAATATTAGTAAAAACACTTTAAATAATGTTCTTTAAATTGATCTTTTAAAAGATAAATTTATAATACTAAGTGTATTAAAAACAAGGGTCAAACAAATGTCATTAAAACATTGTTTACTATAAACCCCAACAATTTACACTTAGCTTTATTTATAAATAATTACTTTTAAAGGATTTTCTCATTTATAAACCATTATCTATAAATTTAAAAACAATGTTTATTATCCTAATAGATAATAAAACAATTTAAATACCTTTGTAAATTTAAAACAATATTAATTATCTTGAAAGATAATTAATCACATTTATAATCACTTTTAAATAAACAAATAATTTATTTTAAATAGTTAATTATTTTCCAAACACTTTTATATCATCAGTAAATTATCTTTAAAATCTTTATTAAATCAGTTTATTAACATTAAAACACTTTCATCAAATTATTTAATTCACTTTAATCACTTTTATTAAATCACTCTACTTTAAATATCATTAATTAAAAGATTTATTAAATTCAAATATTCATTAATTAAAATGAATAATCAATCTCTAAGTTTCAAATATCACCAGTTAAAACAATTAATTAAATTTAAAACAATCATTAATTAAAATAATAGGTTAAAGTTTAAAGTCATAAATAAAAATGACTTAATCAAATTCAAGTCTCATAATCAAATAGGTTAATAAATTTCAAACATCATTAATTAATATGATTAACAAAATTTTTAAACACTATTAATTAAAACAATAATTAAATTTAAACTATCATTAATTAAAATGATTAATTAAAGTTCAACATCATTAATTCAAATGATCTATTTTAAATTCATATCTCATTAATAAAAAAGATTAATTAATTTCAAATATAAATGGATTAATTAAACTCCATTATCATTAATTAAAATAATTAATTAAACTCAAATAATCATTATTTAAAACGATAATTAAGTATAAAACATCATTAGCAAAAATGATTAATTATAATCTAAAGTAAACCAATTTTAAACATCAGTAATTAAATTGGTTAATTAATTTAAAAATCTTTAGTTAAAATGATTAATTAAATTAAATTATCGTTAATCAAAATGATTAATGAATTTTAAACATCTATTTTTGTGTAAACACAAGCTCAAGTTAAAAACACACACGGGTTTATGAGGTGATATGCAATAAGTGACGGTACAACAAAAATTGCTATAACGACATTTAAACAATTAAATAGAATATCATGGCTATCAATATAAAGAGCATAAGAAGGTAACTAGATAATTACTGGTGAGAAACCCCTTAGGGCCTTTGCACAAATGTTTCCTGCAAAACAACGATTATGGCTAATATATATAATCACATGGGTTCATAACGATCAAATTAATATGTCATCCATTTTCCAAATAGAAACTCAATCAAATAATCAATCAAACAATTTAACTAACATCCAAATAATCAATAATAACTTATAGCATCATGAATATGATATAGTAAAATCGAATGTGAGTTAAACTCATATTGATTTTTAGTTTCGCCGAAACGTTCCGTTTGAACTAAAACCGAACGAGCGTTCGATTTTTAGCATAAAATCCAACAAGCTCCAAATCCAACCAAAATAATTCCATTTCGTAGCCATCGTTGCTACGAGTCTAATGCAAAAAAGGTCGTTCAAATCCGACCTCGTATGAGAAAGTTATTCGATTTATAAGTTATCGAATTAATTTAAATTAATAAATAACAAATCTATTTAAATTACAATACTACCCCTCACCCAAACTCTTTCTTCCCCAAACCTCAAAACGTGCACAATGATACTCAAACCTACTCACATGTGAATGAATATGGAATGATACGGAGCTACGCTCCGCTAAACTCAAACATGTCTTTGCCGTTGAACTTCTCTCACCGAACTCGACTCGATCGACCAACAATCCACGCCCAAAGGCTTCCTCCCTGAATTACGATCGGCACCAAAAATCCAAGATCTGCTCATGGTCATGATCCTCAAACGCTCATCGCCCTACCCGAAAACGCGCCCACGCGTGCTCCACGGCAAGACAAACACGATGCCAACCTACGAACAAACTATTTTCTCCTAAATTGAAGCCTAGACCAAACCCTAACTTGCTGCCCTGAGGTCGAACCTCCCTAAACATCATCGCTCACCAAATCAAGGCTGCATCGAAGCCAACATCCAAACAAACTCAATGGACTTTTTTCATGATTTTTCGTTGAGTACATATTTAGTTTTTGGATTTTGAAGTTTTGGATTTCCAAGAGGAAGCTCCAGTTTTGGTTATAGGCAACAATGATATAAAGGAGAAAGGGCATGGGCAGCATGCATCAGGTTTGGGCGAAAACAAGGGTATGGGATTTGAAATGATGGGGTATGGACATATAAAATAGGACATATATATTGTTTAAATTTAAAATATCAAGCTCTTAAACGTCTATAACTCTCGAACTCCAAACAAGATGTGCCGCCTGGAGTTCTATATGTTACACCCCTATTCCGAACACACCGAAACTAGTCCCAAGCCCTAATTCGATTATATGTAGAAGATAGCTTTTCAAACCCAATTATTATATTGAATTTCAGAAATTAATTTCTATGCGTTTCGATTTCGCACGCCCAAACGATACATCCAATCGTTACGAAACTTGACGGCGTACAATAATTCACTATACGGATTAAATGAAACTGGTTTCGTTCAAATCCAAGGCAGTGCTCAGGAATGACAATTTCACAAATTTAAATATCGTTTTATATTTCCGATCCAAATATCGATATTTATCCGATCTATATATATTTGTAAATAAATTTGCAAATTGAATTTATCAATATTATTTCTTAATTAAAAGGAGTTAAATGAAATTATTAAACCCATTTAATAACATTTAGTTCACAATTCAAATATTTTAACATTCCCTATATTTGAATTATAAGTTATTAAATTCTAAAATCCAATTATTTAAATATTTAAATTAATTAAACATTAAAATCAAATGGCCAAAATTTTGGGTCGTTACACACATAGTGAAGGATAGGTATATATAATTTGTTAGATTCAGAGATGTTGGAGGAGAAGAAAATAGATTAAAAGAACAATTAGAATAGGCTTAGAACTTACCTGAATTTCTAATTGAATTTCTAAGTCTAACTGAAGAGAGAAAATGGCAGAGGTTCGAGGTATTTCCCAAATATTTATGAATAAATACGGAGAGGATAGGTGTGATAACCCAGATTTTTGTGAATAATTTCATAATTTAATTTAGTTTATATTTGTTTAAAATTACATTGAAAAGATAGGAATAGGAAATTGATTTGCAGATACATGGTTTAAAACATGTACATGTGCACAAGACAGTGTACACACATGTACACAGATTTCTGTGTAATAAAATTTAGCAGAAATCAATAAATAAATTAAAATAACTGATTCAGAAATACATATGCATGAAGATAGAAATTTTATCTTTAAATAAAATATGGTACAAAGAAAATAAAAGCTAGGCTGAAATAAACTTAAAATTATTTAAAGAAAGAAAGAAAAATAAAAGACTTAGGTATACATATGTTATACATGTATATAGTCAACCAATTTCTGGAAGAAAACAGAAGTTACATGGAAATGGCATGAGTCCTTAAACAAACACTTTATCCATTTCCAGTAATTTCTTTAATTTAGGAAATAAGAAGTCATGCATATAACATGACCCGAGGAAAAATTAAAAGGAAGAGGCTTATTTCTGAAAATGAAGACAAGGACCACATGCCCTCTTATTTTCTTGAATCAAATAAGAGGCAGGCTATGTTTTGTATGTGGTAGAACTGACATTGGGTAAATTCCATAAACCCTAGTAACAGCCAGGATTTATATAAAGAGGCTTGGGGTAGTGAGATCATACCCATTTGCTCCTCACCACTTAAAGAAAAAAAAATATAAGACATAAACCAAAGAAAAATAGAAGAAGGCAGAAGACTAAAAGGGGTTCATAAAGCTTAGGAAGAAGAAGGATTAAGGTGAGTAGCCTCACTGGAAACTATGGCAATAAGTCCTGAATATTGAGGCAGCCTAATTAAATTTATATCTTCACTTCTACAAGCTATGTTCATTTTATGATTTGATAACTTAGGCTTGTCATTGATCTGCTTAAATGTAAATCCCTTTACAGTGACATATTTAGTATACAAGAGTCATGGATTTCATGGTTGAATATAGTTATTTGTGTTATGTTTAACTTTGGGATGAAGTAGACTTTTATGGGTTTTTCCTTATGCATTTATTATTTTAAAACCCATGATTTATGTTATGAATATATGGCCTGAAAATGAAAGAAAATGTGGGGCTGTAACATTGTGTTGTTGCTTATGTCTCCTATCCACTAAAATAAAGATAAATGTAGAGGTGCAATGTTATACATGTGCTGAGCTTCTATGTTTTATGAACTCTCCAAATCAAAGCATAAACTTGTGGTTTAGCTAGATCTTAAATCAACAAAAGGTCTGATTGAACCAGAGGTAAGAGGAGACAACCAGAAAATTATTTATGACCATATGTTTGTAACTTGATCCACTGAAATCCATAGCCAAAAATAATATGCTTAGAAATCACCTCTGTTTGTATGATAAAATGATTGCTTAGAAGAACATGACTTCCAATTTCTGGATGAATATATGTTGGCTGGATGTATGCTCATTTCTCTGATTAAACTATACTATGCAGAAGGGATTAGCATAGGAATGGGGAAGGGGAAAAATAACACCTAGTAATTTAACTAAGGATTTTGGATCTTAGGGCTACATGATATGGCTTGGCAAGGGGAACATAGCAAGCTCACACATGGTATGTTTATACCCAAGGGCCTGAGTGTGCTGGGTTAACAGAGATATGTCCCAGGCAGTGTGTGGTTTAACAAGAGAAAGTAGCTAAAGACCATAACATACTTGATAGTGAACAATAAAAATAGGTTCAAGGGAGGGCTTGGGTAAAATCCCTGATGGCCAGTAACCAAGTAGAAAAGACTTGATGATTAGATTGATGAATTTGTTGATTGGTTTATAATGTTTTATGGATGAATCTTATGGTTGCAATCACTGAACTAAGCCATTGAATCACCTGTAATCTGTTATGCACTGATGTATACACATGTATCACAAAAACATGCACAAAGAGGATACTGAGTTTCTTTATTCATACAAAGTACTGGAATACAAACAGAATTGGATAAGATCATGTTTTCAGTTAGATTATTCATACCAGACAATTAGTCTGACCCTTTTGTGTTTGTGCACCATTGGGTGTCTCATATTTGTATGAGGCAGTTCATGGTGATTATGCAGGGAAATACGAATTTTATTGATCAAGCTTTGGATGAGTTAACTGCTAAGGAAATTGGATGCCATATTTAAAGACTTTGCTGAAGTTAAATAAGATATCTATGTGGAACTATGTTAAGCTATTTTGTTTAAATTGCTTGGAAAATTAATGTATTATTATTCACTGTTTTTGTAAGTATTGAACTGAAGTGGGTGTTTCAGTTGAGACTTATGGATTCTGTTTGAAAATGTTTTACTAAGTGATGAAGTTTTTTTAAGCTTCCTGGTAGATTAATTCATGATGATAGAAAACCTGAGATTGTGAGAATTCATAAACTAATTGAACAACTAGATATTGGGTGAGAGAAATTCATGTTTAAGTTGAAATAAAAATCTGGCAGAGTGAGGATTTGAGTAGTTTAGAAAAGAAAACAAAATGGTATGTACTTTGCTTAAGAAAAGTGCAAGTTGAATGTGGCTAACATGACCATTTCCATGAGCTTGGGTTAAGCCAGTACTAAAGAATTTTTAGTTAAGTTTTCAGCCCTGTTTATCA
This sequence comes from Allium fistulosum, assembly GCA_030737815.1. Lineage (NCBI taxonomy): Eukaryota > Viridiplantae > Streptophyta > Magnoliopsida > Asparagales > Amaryllidaceae > Allium > Allium fistulosum. Next base: position 852,737,864 of record CM060904.1, on the reverse strand, counting down.
CCCAAGTATAGGGTAGACTCAGACATTTTGTTAACAAGAAAAATAATAATAAGGCACCTGAACTTTCCTTCTGACACACACATGCACAGGAACATGCACACACACATGCACAAGCAAAAGCACTGTTCATGCAGTAATAAAATTATGGGAATTCATGTAAAATGCCAAGTCTTTAGATCTGAAATCAACAGTCATGCAATAATCCATGTATATTTAGAAGACATGAGTTTTGAAACTTAATTGCTATGTAGGGATTATTTCTGTAAAATGATCCCCAAACAGATTTGTTCTTCCAAACTTTTGTACTCTGATTCAAGTAGGAAGTAGCTTATGTATCCTCATATATATAAGTTTAAATGATTTAAGCAAACCAATATTCTTATTGGCATAAAGATCCTGGATAGAAGAAAATTGGAATATAACATTTTCTTGATTAAATGGCCACTTAAAAAAAATTCTATGAAGTGGGTCATTTCATTTGGTATCGGAACTATGTTGCTAAATAACATAGCAAAATTTTGTATGAACTTGTTTGCATTGGATGTATGGAAATGTTGACTGCTTTGGATGCTTTGTTTGTTAATGTTTACACTATTAATATCTGTTATAATAGAATAGTGATAGATTAAAATGAATAAATCTGTAAAGTATTAGACAAAACAGACTAACCTAAGTATTATATCCATAGAGTTATGGTAGGACCCAGACATCAAAATGTAGGAACAAGTGAACCACCCATGGTGAATGTGCAAGAATTCATGAGAGCCATAAGAGATGGAATAGGCAACAGGCAGGAAAATCTACATGAGGGGCTTTCCAAACTACTCAAGACTTTTACCAATCTTGGAGGCAAAACATTTGATGGCACAGAAGGAGTTATGGGAGTTCAAAATTGGCTCAGAATTTTGGAAAGAATCTTTGCAGACATGCAATTTGAAGACCAAAGGAGGAGGCAAATTGCATCCAGGCAATTGAGAGGAGCAGCTTTGGATTGGTGGGAGGTTATCATAGCTGGAAGACCCGAAGGAGAAGTGACATGGGATCAATTTAAAGCAATGTTAGAAGGAATATTTTTCCCTACATCAGTCAAGGAATCTTTGCTAGAGGAATTTATCAAATTAAGGCAAGGGGCTATGAGTGTCACTGAGTACACTCAGAAGTTTGAATCATTGGCAAAGTATGGTGCAGTGCTCATCGCTACTGAGGAGGCTAAGAATGATAGATATATTCAAGGGTTGAACCCTAGCCTTAGCAGAGCCATGCTACCATACAAGGACAAGACTTTTGATCAAGTTTTGGATTTGACTCTGAGCATTGAACAACATGATAAAGCTAGAGAGAATTTCAGGGCATTAAAGAATAACCAAAACAAGAAGGGAAAGGGTAAATTTCACCCTTATGATAAGAAGAAAACAGACATAGCTTCCACCAAGAAACCAGAAGAAGTCAGGGCTACTGAAGTTAAGAAGAAGATCACTTGTTATAACTGTGGCCAAGAGGGGCATATGAAGAATAGATGCACAAATGTTAGGCCTGCATCCTTCAATTGTCACCATTGTGGGAAGGAAGGTCACATAAAGAGGAATTGTCCAGATTTTAAGCAAGGAAAATTAAGGGCTTTGGAAGGAAAAGGCAAGGCAGTTGAGGGATCAAGTGCTGAAAAGCATGGTCAAGTTGAAGGTACTTTGCTTATTCACTCAATACCTTTTGTAGTAGTGTATGACACTGGGGCTACACACTCATTGATCTCCCATGATATTGCACAACAATTAAAATTGAACTGTATGATTGTTGATAAGCCACTGTTAATTAGAAGCCCTATTGGTAGTTCATGTGTTCTGGGTATGATATGTATGCAACTGGGATTAAATATAGGGGGACATGTGTTTGAGTCAGACCTATATGTGTTGCAATATCCGGGCATAGGGATTATTTTAGGAGTTGATTGGTTGAGTAGATATAAGGCTATCATAAATATGGAGACATCCACCATAACATTGAAAGTTTCTGATGGACAAAGAATAGTTGTTCTTTGTGAGGCAAACAAGAATAGAAGTATAGCCAACCTTTCTACATTGTCTAATGAAAAACCCATGTCTACATTAGAAGAAATCCCCATAGTGAATCAATATGATGATGTGTTTGGTGAAGTGAGAGGAGTTCCAAACCACAGACCAGTTGAGTTTTCAATTAGAATAATTCCAGGAGCTAGCCCAGTAGTTAAAAGACCAACTAGAATGGGGACTAAGGAGTTGATGGAGCTAAAAAACCAATTGGTTGAACTAGAAGAAAAAGGTTTTATTAGATCCAGTAGGTCATCATGGGGAGCACCAGTAGTCTTTGTTAAGAAACAAGATGGATCCCTTAGGTTATGTATTGACTATAGGGAATTAAATAAAATCACAGTTAAAAATAAATATCCCTTACCAAGAATTGATGATCTCTTAGATCAATTGAGTGGTGCAAAGATATTTTCTAGGCTTGATTTAGCTTCAGGCTTTCATCAAATGAAAGTAGAAGAGGAAAGTATTAAGTATACAGCCTTTAACACCAGATATGGACTTTATGAAATTTTAGTGATGCCATTTGGCTTGACAAATGCCCCTTCCTATTTTGTTGATTTGATGAATAGGATTTTTAGAGAATACTTGGATAAGTTTGTATTGATATTTATCGATGATATACTAATTTATTCTAAGTCAGTTAGAGAGCATGAAAATCATTTGCATATGGTATTTGAGAAATTGAGATAGGAAGACTTAAAAGCCAAATTTTCAAAATGCACTTTTTGGCAAAATGAAGTGAACTTTCTAGGCCATATTATATCAGAAAAAGGAATAGCTGTGGATTCCAATAAAGTCATTGCAGTGCAAGCTTGGAAAAGGCCTACTAATGTCACTGAGGTCAGATCATTCATGGGAATGGCTGGTTACTATAGGAGATTTATAAAAGATTTTGCAAAAATCTCAATTCCATTAACCAGATTGACTAGGAAAAATCAAGTGTTTACTTGGACTGAGGAATGTGAAAAAGCCTTTGGGAAATTAAAAGAAGCACTGGTACAAGCTCCAATTCTTAAAGTACCTGAAGGAAATGAAAACTTGGTGGTGTATACTGATGCAAGTGGACAAGGGCTTGGGGCAGTATTGATGCAACAACATCAAGTAATAGCTTATTCTTCTAGGAAGTTGAAATCAAGTGAGGTAAGGTATGCTACTCATGACCTTGAATTGGCTGTTATAGTGTATGCTCTTAAGTTATGGAGACACTACTTGTTAGGAGCAAAATTTGAAGTGTATACAGACCATAAATCACTTAAATATTTGTTTTCACAAAAAGAATTAAATATGAGGCAGCAAAGATGGATTGAACTCTTAGCCTCATATGATTTTGAAATATTGTACACACCTGGTAAGGCTAATAAAGTAGCAGATGCCCTAAGTAGACAACATGCTAAAGTGGCTAGATTAATGATAGAAGAGTTTAACACTTTATCATTATTAATTGATTCAGAGATAAAAAGTGATAACATAGAAAATATGAGCTTATGCAGTGAGAATGTAGAAATGGGAAAATTAAGTTTTGTTACTCTGGGATCAGAATTGAAGAATAAAGTTGTAAGGCTACAAGACCAAGATCCATTTTTATTTGGAAGGAAGACTCAGATATTAAATGGTAAGGCAGTGGAAGGTTTTCAGTTGAATGATCAAGGCCATTTGAAGAAAGGAGGAAGAATATGTGTTCCGGCAGTTGATGAGTTGAAGCAAGAAATCTTGGATGCTTACCACAAAAACAAATATACTATACACCCAGGAAGCACAAGAATGTATCATAACCTCAAGAGAGATTATTGGTGGAGTGGCATGAAGAGTGCAGTGGCAACCTATGTATCTAAATATATGGTTTGCCAACAGGTGAAGGCTGAGTATCAAAAACCCTCAGGGATGCTTCAACCTTTACAAATACCACAGTGGAAATGGGAAGACATATCAATGGATTTTATTGATGGTTTGCCAAAAACTAGGAGGGGAAATGATAGTATTTGGGTAGTGGTTGATAGGTTAACCAAGTCAGCCCACTTTATATTAGTGAAATCAGAAAGAAGTGCAAGTACATTAGCCCAGTTGTTTATTAAAGAAATAGTCAGACTGCATGGTATACCAAAGACTATAGTAAGTGATAGAGATACCATCTTCACTTCAAAGTTTTGGCAGAGTTTTCACAAGGCAATGGGGACTGATTTATGCTTAAGCACAGCATACCATCCTCAATCTGATGGCCAAACAGAAATTGTGAACAAATTGCTTGAAGACATGTTAAGAGCTTGTGTATTGGATTAGGGAGGAAGTTGGGAGGATCATATCTTTTTAGCTGAATTTGCATACAACAATAGCCATCATAGTAGTATAGGCATGGCACCCTTTGAAGCTCTTTATGGGAGACCATGTTTATCACCCTCAAGTTGACTTGAATCTGGAGAAAAAGTGGTCTTAGGACCAGAAAATGTGAAGGAGCCTTCTGAAAAGATAACTTTGATCAGAAAAAGAATTGCTTCTGCCCAAGATAGGCAAAAGAAATATGCAGATCAAAGAAGGAAGGCAGTACAATATGATGTTGGAGATTATGTATTTATCAAAATATCACCCATGAAAAAGGTTCTAAGGTTTGGGAAACAAGGAAAGTTGATTCCTAGATATATAGGGCCATATAAAATTCTAGAAAGAATAGGAACTGTAGCCTATAAGTTAGAGTTGCCAGAAGAAATAAGAGCAATGCATGATGTTTTTCATGTGTCTCAACTAAGAAGATGGGTTCATGATAAGGAGGCAATCCTAGAATCCTCTAAGGATGTGTAGATTGATCCTAGAATGATCTATGAAAAGGAGCCAGTGGGCATAGTTTCTAGAGAAACCAAGAAATTGAGAAACAAAGAAATTAAATTAGTAAAAGTGCAATGGAGTCTTGACCCAAATGATTGCACATGGGAAGTGGAGGATAAAATCAGAAATGATTATCCACAACTGTTTGATTGAATGAAAGGTAAATTTATATATATACTAATGAATGTATTGATTGAATATGCATTGTGATTTTTGTCTTGTATTAATATGCATAGTGTTTAAATAAGTGGTTGGCTTGAGAATGGTTTTGAGATCAGAAAATTGATTTTTCTGAAGTAATGATACTTAAGTTAAGTATGCAAGAATTGTGGGACACAATTCCTAAAAGGAGGGGTATATGTGATAACCCAGATTTTTGTGAATAATTTCATAATTTAATTTAGTTTATATTTGTTTAAAATTACATTGAAAAGATAGGAATAGGAAATTGATTTACAGATACATGGTTTAAAACATGTACATGTGCACAAGACAGTGTACACACATGTACACAGATTTCTGTGTAATAAAATTTAGCAGAAATCAATAAATAAATTAAAATAACCGATTCAGAAATACATATGCATGAAGATAGAAATTTTATCTTTAAATAAAATATGGTACAAAGAAAATAAAAGCTAGGCTGAAATAAACTTAAAATTATTTAAAGAAAGAAAGAAAAATAAAAGACTTAGGTATACATAAGTTATACATGTATATAGTCAACCAATTTCTGGAAGAAAACAGAAGTTACATGGAAATGGCATGAGTCCTTAAACAAACACTTTATCCATTTCCAGTAATTTCTTTAATTTAGGAAATAAGAAGTCATGCATATAACATGACCCGAGGAAAAATTAAAAGGAAGAGGCTTATTTCTGAAAATGAAGACAAGGACCACATGCCCTCTTATTTTCTTGAATCAAATAAGAGGCAGGCTATGTTTTGTATGGGGTAGAACTGACATTGGGTAAATTCCATAAACCCTAGTAACAGCCAGGATTTATATAAAGAGGCTTGGGGTAGTGAGATCATACCCATTTGCTCCTCACACACTTAAAGAAAAAAAAAATATAAGACATAAACCAAAGAAAAATAGAAGAAGGTAGAAGACTAAAAGGGGTTCATAAAGCTTAGGAAGAAGAAGGATTAAGGTGAGTAACCTCACTGGAAACTATGGCAATAAGTCCTGAATATTGAGGCAGCCTAATTAAATTTATATCTTCACTTCTACAAGCTATGTTCATTTTATGATTTGATAACTTAGGCTTGTAATTGATCTGCTTAAATGTAAATCCCTTTACAGTGACATATTTAGTATACAAGAGTCATGGATTTCATGGTTGAATATAGTTATTTGTGTTATGTTTAACTTTGGGATGAAGTAGACTTTTATGGGTTTTTCCTTGTGCATTTATTATTTTAAAACCCAGGATTTATGTTATGAATATATGGCCTGAAAATGAAAGAAAATGTGGGGCTGTAACATTGTGTTGTTGCTTATGTCTCATATCCACTAAAATAAAGATAAATGTAGAGGTGCAATGTTATACATGTGCTGAGCTTCTATGTTTTATGAACTCTCCAAATCAAAGCATAAAATTGTGGTTTAGCCAGATCTTAAATCAACAAAAGGTCTGATTGAACCAAAGGTAAGAGGAGACAACCAGAAAATTATTTATGACCATATGTTTGTAACTTGATCCACTGAAATCCATAGCCAAAAATAATATGCTTAGAAATCACCTCTGTTTGTATGATAAAATGATTGCTTAGGAGAACATGACTTCCAATTTCTGGATGAATATATGTTGGCTGGATGTATGCTCATTTCTCTGATTAAACTATACTATGCAGAAGGGATTAGCATAGGAATAGGGAAGGGAAAAATAACACCTAGTAATTTAACTAAGGATTTTGGATCTTAGGGCTACATGATATGGCTTGGCAAAGGGAACATAGCAAGCTCACACATGGTATGTTTATACCCAGGGGCCTGAGTGTGCTGGGTTAACAGAGATATGTCCCGGGCAGTGTGTGGTTTAACAAGAGAAAGTAGCTAAAGACCATAACATACTTGATAGTGAACAATAAAAATAGGTTCAAGGGAGGGCTTGGGTAAAATCCCTGATGGCCAGTAACCTAGTAGAAAAGACTTGATGATTGGATTGATGAATTTGTTGATTGGTTTATAATGTTTTATGGATGAATCTTATGGTTGCAATCATTGAACTAAGCCATTGAATCACCTGTAATCTGTTATGCACTGATGTATACACATGTATCACAAAAACATGCACAAAGAGGATACTGAGTTTCTTTATTCATACAAAGTACTGGAATACAAACAGAATTGGATAAGATCATGTTTTCAGTTAGATTATTCATA